>JALBXZ010000022.1:0-501244 GCA_027580255.1 Therioaphis trifolii
TATGTCAGCAACTTTGTGGTGCGCACAATATGGCGGATGGCTTGCGCGTATTATCAATTATACGTAATCACTTAACGTCATATCTCCCCTAAGCCAAGATAATTTATATAGACATATAAAGATATTATTTTTCATTTTATAATATTAATATTATTGCTAATCGCTATTAGTTAATTGTCTAATAAATATTACATAGGGTTTAATATTATATCGATTTTATTTTAGCTCTTTAACCATTCAATAATATATTTAATTTAACGTATGCAAAAATTACAGTTATCTATGAAGTGGGGTATGTAAAATCTAATTACAATAATTACAATATTACTTAAGTTTGTTTCATTAAGTTATGAACTTTTGTATTTTATTTTTGTTATTTTGCTTTACAGTATTATAATTATGTAACAAAGCATTGTTAAGTTTATTCATTCGAATAAAAGTTCTTGTGCGGACCAAACATTGTATCACTTCCAATGGTAAATTTGTAATTTTGTCTTTCAGTTTGTTTGATAAGTCTTTAATAATGTTTGATTTATTTGTCAACCCATCACCATGGAGTTCTTTAAACAAATTTTCTAAAATATGAGCAGCGTTGACTAATGTTGGTGATGGACTTGTTAGATTTCCTTTAGATAAATGTTGAATCCATGATGTCTCATGTGTACTATTACTACTATTGCATTCTTCATTCTTCAGGTATGGATATTTATAGATGAAGCGATGTGCTACATATCCAGCTACATATTCAACGCACTCCTTTTCTATATCTCCAAATGATCCTTCATTTTCAATCTAAAATAATGTAAGTATCTCATTTTTATCACAAAATTTAGATTATGTGTATTATTTAACTTATATTCTGTTTTATATATTTATAGGATACTGGAAGGAAAAAACATTTAATTTAATTTACTAAATAAGAAAAAAATTTACTTAATATTGGTGAAAAATGAGATCCACTAAATCTAGGTAACTTAATTTGAATACAAATATTTTAAATTGTTTTTATTTTATTTTGTTTTTATTTTTTATACTTACATTCTTTTCAAAGAGATCCAGTATATTCATATCCACATTTTTAATTGTAACTGAACCTTCAACACTCATAATATTTGCCAGTTCTTTATTTTGCGAATAGTCAGTTTCATTAATTAATACCTCAGATTGCCTAAACATTAAACTAGTAACACACTCTTCACCTGAAATTAAGCTAGTTTCTATGCCATCTTCTGTATTTCTGTTCTCGGTGTAAACTGCGGTTGAATGTTTTCCCAAAATGTACCACCTGAGACTAAGAAATAAGATTTGAACAATAAATTATCTTTTTATGTATTGAAAATAGAAATAATATAAAAAAAATTGTGATATACGCATATTTAAATTGTAACGGTGTAATATTATTCAGTGCTGCTCCACAAATTCCTTTGAGAAAGCTAAACATGTTTTCAACTACATCCTGATTAACTTTTCGTGTCATTATATAAGAAATATTCTTGCATTTTAAATCATTCAGCAAGGCTTTTAATGATTTGTTTGTTATTAATATACCTAAAAATCATAATTATTATAATTCTGGGAGAAATTTTGTCACATATTAATAAATATTATAATCTTTAATTTATTTAAAATGAGATCAGTACAAGGCAGCCAACGTGTACTCAGCTCCGTTCCAAAGTTTTGTCTTTGAGGTTGACTGAAGCCAATTGACTCTGCCACCCGGTCCTGATCTCAATTTTATTAGAGTATACCTTTCTGGAAAGGCAATATACTTTTTTTGCCATGTACTCTCATTTGGGCTATAAAATAAGTCATTTTGTCCAATAATTCATCTTGTGTCTCTAGAGCTAACCCATAACTAGATGAATTTTTGTCTATTTTTTGTTGAGTATTTAACAAGTCAAACCAATCGTTGAATAGCTGGATCACTTCTGTAGCCTATAAATAGTTATATAATAATATGAATACCTAATGCTATATTATATTAAACAATAACATATTTATAGTTGAAAATTATTTAGTTGATGATTTTGTTGTTACCTCTTTCCAGTTGTAATCAGTAATTATATTTTTATTTCCACAGAAACTTATGGCTTTAGCAACACTATTTGAAAAAAACTGTACTGCCAGTTTAACGTTCATTCTTGATGCACCTTCTACCAAAATATGACGTTCAGATAATTTATATGCAAATCTGTAGTCATTATTATCATTTACTTTCAACAGTTCTTTTATAATATTCACACCAATATATTTACCGTTTGGCAGAACAAAACCTCTATAGTAAACCATAAATTAAAATTTATTTGATGAAACAAAGTTTATTACAAAATACTGACTTATCAAGAAAATGATTTCTAGCCAGCTTAATTAAATGAGGAGTGTCAGCAAAAACAAAAATATTTGTTGAACTTATTGGATGTTGAAATGATGTCTTTTCAACAGATATATTTAAGTTTCGCCATAACCCAATGTTGGATGGACCCATATCGTTAACTACTGCCACAACATTATATCCAATATTATATAGTTTGGCTATGATATCATTTAATATGTCTACTGTCATCGGAGTGTCAAAATTATAAAATAATGGTTGTTTCCATGGTGCTATTAGACCTGTTTAAAAATGTTATTCTAGTACTACATATTATATTATTAACTGTTGGATATAATATATAGATACCTCGAACAACAAGAACTTGAACACATTTATGTGGACCAATCATTTGTTCATTTTTGTTATCATAACAAATTCTTTTTGTTACATATGTTTCATCAAATGAGATTACTGTCAGTTTTTCATTGTCAGTTAGAGTTTCTCCTAAAATGATTTTCATACAAATTTATTTGATCAAATAGTTAATTTTTTTTTTCAATATGAAACTACCTTTTACTTTCATCAAAGTTAAAACATTTGTCAAGACTCCAGTTTCTACTGAAAAATGACTTGCCCATGTCCTGAGAGTTGATAAGCCTGCATGTTTTTTAAGTTTTACATTTCTTATTCAATTTCATCAATAATATACACAATAAATTACCTGGCAACGGAAACTGTCTTTTTTCCCTTAAATACCTATAGGCTTTTGGAGATACACTTCTCAACGATATTGCAGAAGCTATATCTTCTGGGGTCCATTTATATATTTTTTTGTTACCATTCAAAATAGCATCAATTTGTGTAGAAGTAAATAATTTTGAAAATACTGAGCGAACACGTGTGTTGAAAACGCTGTCCATTTTTATGATATTATCTTCAAGTTTTATTATTTGTAATTGTTGAGTAGAAATAATTTGTTTTAATTTAATTTGCTCATTTTTGAGTTCATCATTCTCTTTTTTATATTTATCAATTATATCCCGTAGTCTACAGATTTATAAAAAAATAACACGGTAAAGAACAAAAACAAAATGTCATCACATAAACATATAAACAAAAAAAAGCAATAGTATAATACTAAATAAATACAAACACACAAACACAAAAATAAATACCATTAATTGTATTACAACCATGATAAAAATTATACAACTATTATATTAATAATTAAAATACTATGTATGTATGTATGTATTATATTTTTATAAATATCTTATATAATGTCATGAAAATAATAATAAAAAATAAATACAATCTGTATAAACAAACAGTTGCTATGTGTACTATTTATTTAAAAGGATAATTTATATTCAACAATATAGATAGATAATATTTTGTAAACTTTATTTTAAAATTTGTTTATAAAATATAATAATTACACCATCAAAAACTAGTTCTTGATCTAATAGGCATTTTTATTTGCAAAACCTAAAAAAAACCAAGAACATGAGTTTTCAATGAAGATTAAAATAAAACAATTTTTTTGATTTTCTTTTTGTTCATATAACATGTGGGGTTATATACAAAACTGAAACAAACAAAAAGATTGTTGAAACACCATTATAATATCATGCAAAGTAAATGTTATCACAAAAGGCATAGAAGGAAAAGGTATTAAACCCAACTAATTTTACAAAGACATTTCATGCAACATTAGTATTGGTACTTTAGAGTTGTTTCATCTGTGGTCAATGTTAATGTTTGTTCAGCTAATGGATGTACATCTAACTCATCACACAAGTTGATAAATAGTTTTGATCGTACATAACATGAGCTACTAGATTCAGGCTCTCTAAAAATGAATTAGTAAAACATTAATATTTCTTTAAAATACTTTCATTGTGGATAATGGCTTTATCAGCTAAAGTTAATACGTAAAAGTGTTACAACATTTATAATTTACATTACTCTATCCGATTCGGTTACTGTGAACATTCCACAAGGGGTTCTAATCAGAGCAGGAGAGTTATTAACTGGCGGTGTGTATGGACCTACAGAACTTGATCGTTCCCTATATGGAATATCATCGTATTCTATTCCGTGTTTACTAGAATATTTAAAATAATTAAAATATTGAATACTACCTAATTAGTTTTTTTCTTAAGGCTTACGTCATGGGTATTGCATTAGGTTTTAATTTCCTCTGGCACTTAGGTGAATATAATGCTATTTTTTGTGCATATGACTTATCAGCAATATAGTGTGTGGAAAAATGAAGAGAGCACACAACACCTAGAAACAATACAGTGAATAGTGAATACTAACAAAATTACACTTAGTATTAAAGCACAGATGGTAAGTATCAACCTATTCTGTGTTTAAGTAGTAACAAGAAAATATTGTATAATTTTATGTAATAAAAAAATTTAAAGTATTCGTATTTATATTCAAAGCAGTACTATACCTGTTTCACAATTAATATGTTTAACATTAGATCCTCTTTTAATTTGTTTTACCCATATTTTTCGCAAATTAGTATCTTTTGGAAATCTATGAAGATGAACATTCACATTTTTCGCTTTATCCTTTCTTTTGCTACCACTGAAACACCCCTCAAAAACACAAACCGGCATGATAAAAGTTCAAATGTTAATAATGAAATATTGTCTGTACTCAATACACTGTGATAGTTGTCGATATAATTTATTCAATAACTATTTAATGTTGTAATACTTTAATAGTTAAATGAACTACAATTTAAATTTTAAATTTTTATTTTACCTTATCATGAACAATTTGATAATTTTGACAATCATATTACTATGATAAATGATAACACTTCGGCCAATGAAAAGTGGCAAACAGCGGACGCCATCTTTGCGCAAACTCGCATAATAACCGTAAGTTGCTGACATACCTGTTTATTTTATCATGGATATAATAATAATTTAAGATAAGTGCGATGAGGCGACCGGCAGGCTAGAGAGCGGGGTCTAGGACATTTCGCCGACGGACTATTCGCCGCGGTACTATTTCGCCGTCGTACCGTTTCGCCGCCGGACCATTCGCCGCGACCGTTTCGCCGCCGGACTATTGGTCGCGACCGTTTCGCCGCGAAGGGTTTACACTTAACCTCCCCACGAAATATCAATAATACCAATATTGTACCTATCATTAATATAAGTATTATGACATAAGTATAAGATTATGATATTTTTTCAAACCTCAGCACCTGACATATTTCATGCGTTTGTCCCTGATGATTATTACACTTTGAGTTTGACTTTTGAAACATCAATTTTGATATGTTTCTCAATTCAAATCATATACTTTTTACCCTCCCCCCACCCCACAACTCACCACACACTGGATAATTTACCGTTTTAATTTCAGTTTGTGCATAAATGCGCAGCTCACAGCCCACAGGCGTGCCGTGTACACACGGGGATGTAGCCGTGCGCTTGCACACTCTGTGGACTGGGGAAAACGCTTTTTTTAGAGGGCATGATATGAATAAAGTCCCGAAAAACAACATTTTTAAGAAATAAAATATAACAACTAACGTACTTTGTAGGAATTGTCTACGTTCATGCCTTAATAAAATTATAATGTGACAAGCATTATGAAATTATTACTATATGCTTTTCAATAAACATGCAAATTATAAATATTTGATAACCACCTAGGTAATTCCTACGGGCCACGTTCAAATCCAAAATTGAACTTAATTCATATTTTTTACAAACCTGCTTACCGTTACCTACATATAAGAATAGGTACTATTAACTATTAAATGCGAGATTAAATAAGTACGGTTAAAAAACGTGTTTGTTTAAAAAAAAACAGTTTTTACGAATTAAGTAGGTACATGGTAAATTATACACTATGCAAACTCAAATTAGACGATTCAGCAGTATTGACATATTAGAACAAATTAGGTCAGGATTTTTACCTATACTCTGAAATTCTAAAATAGCGCTGTTAAACCATTGATTGTTGCATATTTTATTATTAATTAAATTGATTCATATAGACGTAAGACTCTTCGCGTAATAGTAAGTAACACCGTAAGTCGTAAATATTTATGATTTATTTGGTGACCCGTTGACCATTCTATCATATATAGGTACCTAGTACACATTCTACAATGTTTGTAATATACCACTGTATAATTATTTTTATCTTTCTCAACAATGGAATAAATAAACGACCAAAAACACAAATAAGTTAGTGTCCCACATTAAAATAACAGTATCAAACTATTTCAAATTATTATAATACCTGACCAGTGTTTTTTCGACTTAAAAATTATGTACTACTTATATTCGTCTTTTTTGGGAGGGGGGATGGGGAGGGGAGGGGGCTGATAAAGCCTCCCTCCTATAATATTTTCTAAAAAATGATATATGCTTAGTACTAAGGTCTGACTTTTTAATTGGGGGACTTGGCAGACATATAGGGGGGGACTAAGATTGCCCCCCTATTTACGCACAATTATTTGTAGCTTATAAGTTTTATAATACCAATGTACCACACTATTAAAATGCAAATTAAGTATTTTTTAGATTTATAAATCTATTATGAACAACATGTACAGCACATACATTACACAATATATATTATATATTCTCCACACAGAATATTAGCATATTTTAATTTTTTTAATCATGTAGTCATAATTATTTTGTTACTATGAAAAATATTTATTTATGATAATTTCTTAAAAAAAAAATGTATATGAATAATTGTTTATCAGTTTAACGCAGTTTTTTCAAGTTATACCTAGTTTTCTATATCTTTTCATGCAGGAGTGGTTTAAAATGTTCAAGTACCTAGCTCAATTGGAAATCACAAATTAAATTAGATTAATATTTAATGTGAGTATAGATTTTCGTTTTATTTTTTATTTAATAAGATGTAATTCTATATTATTTATATTTTGTATCCACAATTTAGATGCTGGTAATTATTGGAATATTTTTTTGCTGTTACAAAGAATATTTTATCATCTTAATTGTATAATTTCGTCAGTTCGATATCAGGTTGATTATATACTGTAGTAGGTATTCAAATATTCGATGACTGCAAGGATTTGCGAAACAGTAAAATAAAAAAGACGTTTCGTACACTCATACGCTGTACAATTTACCATCATATGTCATAATATGTAGTCTTGCATAGTGGAATTCAGATACTGGATAATTCATTCATGACATTGTTATAAACCATGTAGAAGCATTTATTCACCAAGCATAAAATATTAGTGCCTATTGTAAAATTTTCTAATACCTAATTTTAGATTTTGAGTCGAGCGATGAATCTATTGGTTTAACAATAATGATGTATTTTTTTTGTCTCTCACTTTTTGGAGCAGTAAAAATGTTTTTTTTCAAGATTATTTTTTTAGACATTTCTTGACGAAATTGAATAGTTTTTTTTTTATTATTTTTTAGATTAAATACACAATCTGTAAATTGTTTTTTTTTTTTTACAATAATCGTATGGGCGATATTATTTTAATTAGCGTGAGTTGACCGATAAAAGAAGTCACCCAGCGGTGACACTTTTTAGCTTGACTATTTATTAATTAATGGTTAATTTGATTGACGAGATCTCTGCACCAACGGTGAGCTAATCGTCTAGGAGGATTTCCAGGAATAATATTTGAGTTGAGTTCTCTTATAAGGGGATTCGGATTGTTGATTAAGCAGGATCGGAATCGTTTGTAAAAGAAAGATGCAGTTTTGGATACGGTGTTAATGTGAAGATCGGAGTGTAAAGTGTGGTTGGAGACATAATAGGGTGCGCCCGTTATTAGGCGGAGCGAGGTAGACTGGAATGCTTGAATTTTTTTTTATGTTTGATGGCTTGGCTGTTTTCCAGGCTCGTATTTAGGGGGGGGCACAGTGGGCAATTGCCCAAGGGCGGCACATCCTTGGGGCGGCAAAATATAAACCAGTTGGTATTAAAAATAAAATAGGTAATAATAATAACTGATCTCCAATTAAATTATAATAATTTTTTTTAAATATTTGGAATTTAAAGTTTTTTTCATCTATATTATAAGTTAAAACAGTTTTCGCTCTTATCTGTATAAATTGTTTGGATACCATTAGACAATAGTACTAAATTCTTATATAATAGAGTTATTTTCATTAAACAAATATTAATAACGAAATTTGACTGTTTTCTTATGAAATATTGATATTTATACCCGCCCATTATATTATAAGGAATATGGAGTCTTCTAGAGTTTATACTTCGTCGACGCACTAATAGTTATTTCTCATAATATTACGAATTACGATTGATTATTAAACAATATAACTTGAGCCACAATTGTATTGTATTAAATCGTTGTGTACTGCTGTCAACAAATTATATCAGTTATCACTTATATCTCATTTGCAAATCGCTTGACTAACCTCTCGACCAAAGACGGGAGTCTCTGGAAAGCAACTAAACAAATTCTCCAATACAAAGCCGCATCACCCCCAATAAAAAACCCAGACGGTAGCCTTGCTTATTCTGATGCTGAAAAAGCAGAATTATTCAAAAATCATCTTCATGACATTTTCCAACCTAACCCTGAAACATTCTCACCAGCTACTACCAACTCTGTACAAATGTATCTTGACTCTCCTCTTCCTGTTTCTCTACCAGTAAAACACTTCACGCCTAGTGAGGTAAAATTTACAATACAAAAATACTCACTTAGGAAATCCCCAGGATTTGATTTAATTACAGCGGAAGTCACCAGATGCCTACCCAAACGTGCAATTATCCTCCTTACCCACATTTTCAATGCTTCCTTAAGACTCTCTTACTTCCCCCTTTTCTGGAAATTTTCTAAAATCATCCTAATTCCAAAACCAAACAAACCACCGGACTTATTAAATTCTTATAGACCAATTAGCCTATTACCATTTTTTGGCAAAATACTGGAAAGGCTTTTGCTTAAACGTATCCTACCTATCATGTTAAATAAAAAAATCTTACCTGACTATCAATTTGGTTTTCGTACTAAACACTCGACTATTCACCAAGTCCATAGAGTGGTTGACGCTGTCTCTTTTGCCCTCGAAAAAAAACGTTACTGCACCTGCGCATTCCTTGACGTATCGCAGGCCTTTGATAGAGTGTGGCATGAAGGTCTACTTTACAAATTAAAACAATTCCTACACCCAACATACTACATTATACTTAAATCATATCTCGCAGACCGACACTTCCAGGTCCATTATGGTTCTTCTGACTCTAATATAGCAGGTATTGCGGCAGGAGTTCCGCAAGGTGGTATCCTCTCCCCAATGCTGTACAATATTTATACATCTGACCAACCGACCACGCCCAACACACTAGTAGCAGACTATGCGGACGATAAAGTCATAATATCATCCAGTTCAGATCCTATTGTAGCCTCCACGAACCTTCAAAACCACCTTTCATTAATGGAAGATTGGTATAAAAAGTGGCGTTTTAAAATTAACCAAGCCAAATCATCACATACTACATTTACACTCAGATTAGCGCCATGTCCAGAGGTATCGCTTTTTGGTACTCAGATCCCCTTATCCCCAAACGTTAAATATCTCGGCATAACTCTTGACCGCCGTCTAACCTGGGCTCACCACATCAAAGTCAAAACTTCTCAATTAAATTCCCGTTTACAAATAATCAAAATCCTAATAGTCAACAACAAACACTCTACATTAAATATTAAACTATTTCTTTATAAATCTCTGTTAAAGCCAATTTGGACGTATGGCCTACAGCTGTGGGGCAACGCAAAAATATCAAATCTAAATAAAATTCAACGTTTCCAAAACAAAATTCTAAGAAAAATTACCAACTCTCCACTATATGTCTCAAATCACTCCCTGCATAAAGACCTTCATATGAAAACAATTCAGGAAGAAGCAAAAAATTATTACTAACGATTCCACCAACGCCTCAATTATCATCCAAACGAACTTGTAAGAAATCTGGCTTCTTTAACCATTCCTGGTTATCCTCCTCGTCGCCTCAAGCGTAAATGGTGTAGAGACCAACTTAACCCCTAACAAAAAAAAAAAAAAATTAATTATCATAATAATAATAATTAAGTTAAAACAAATAATTTAAAAACATAAGTGTCATCGGTGAGTGGCTTCTTAGCTCATAATTTCATGTTTTTTTATTGTCTTAGCTCATACTCTTATTGTGCCGATTGTGTACAAATTGTTTATTACAAATAAAGAAAAAAAAAAAAATTATCACTTATCAGTAACAATTTCTGGAGTTTCGAGATATATCTATTTTTAGTCTTTATTGAGTGTTTATCAATGTTCAAAATGTGTTTTATTTTTTTTGATACATAATAAAATTGATGTATTAAACAGATAATGTACACTGTACAGATTTATATTTTAATTTTATTGTATTATTCAGTTTTCGTTACTATTTATTTTATTTTATAAATGATAATATTGTTTATTATATTATATTTTAAACCGTGGTTTTCGTTATAAAATTTAAGGTAAGTTTCATCATTTATTTTTTTTATCAAATAACTACATTTAAAATTTATTTACAGACTGTAGTCGAATAATTTTTAATTTTGTTTCTCATTTTTACTGTTCACTAAAAATATTTATATGTATAAGTGTATAACCTAAGGAATAATATGTTATTATTTCTTTTAATAGATTAATTATATATATTATTTTATTCAATGGCTCCAAAACGAATAAAAAATAGTGGTGCTTTCTATCGACAACAAGCAAAAATAAATAAAGAAAAACATAATGAAGTCATTAAAAAAACTCAAAGAGTAGACAATATGTTTAAACTAATTAATACGCGAAAAAATAGTGAGTATAAACTAAAAAGAAAAACTTTGATTATTCTTAATACAATACCTATTATTTAAATATTTTATATTTTTAAATATAGATAATTTATTGTCTCCTGCAATTGAAACTGTTGATAAAATAAGAAATGTACACAGTGACACTAGTAACCATAATTCTAGTATTGTTGGATTTCCAATGTAAGTAGGTATTCTTATTTAACTAATTTTTTTAATCTAGTGTAAACTAAATAATTAAATTAATAAAAAACTAAATTAAATTTTACACTGTGCATAAAATTAATTTAATTTAACTTAAATTATTTAAGTTAAGTTAATGCAAATTTGTTAACTTAACTTTTTTAGATATTGATTAACTTAACTCGGTGAAAAAAATATCATTAACTTGCCCAGCTTTGATTTATTGTAATAATTTTCTAAGTTTTTTCATCTGAGAAAATGTAGTTATCTCCCATGTATTTGATAATTTTTTATAAGTATTCAATTCAATGTTATGATTTTATGAACTTTTATTATTGTCAATAGCAATAAATTATTAAATAAATTATTTCATTAGTTTATTGATATTTGGTGCTTAAATAGTTTTAAAAACAAGATTGCAGTAGTTATTTTAGCATTTTTATCATTTAAAATATTTTTGACAAGTTTTTATGCTTGCTTTGTTTAAATTTTCTATTCTCCATTCCCCAATTTAAGAAATTAAAATAGATGCAAATATACTGTACAAAATAAAATAATTTATTGTAATAATTTTCTCAGTTTTTCCATCTGAGTAAATGTGGGTATGCCCCTTGCATTTAATATTTTTTTATTGTATTGGTTTTCATAGATGTGACAAGAGTTTATTACCTGCTTTAAAGGAAACCCAAGTGGACACAGATGATATTGATAAAAATAAAGATGATTATAGTATGCTTTGTGCTGATTTACTGAAGTAAGTATTCAACCCAATATTATGTAATTTTATTATTGTTAATAGGAATAAATTATTAAATTAATATATTGATATTTGGTGCTTAAAATGCTTAGTTTTAAAAACAAGATTGCAGTAGTTATTTTAGAACTTGTATTATTTAAAATATTTTTCCAAACAAACAAAATGAATTAAATATTTAAATTGTTACATTACTAATTACATATTGAAGTATTTACAATTAGTTAAAACAAATAATTATTTAATAATTAAAAAAATTTAAATAGATTAAAAAAGACATAACTTAACCATGTTAGTTTATATTATAAAAATGTATTATTTTTATTATTTTTAGATTTGAAAATAGCGAGCCTTGTTCTGAAACTGTTGCCATGGTACACGATGATCATAAAAATGGTGTTAAAGATGTGAAAATACCAGGGTATGTAATATTTAAAATTAAAAATTATATCTATAGTATTCACTGTCTCAACATTAATTAGTTAATTTAATTTCTATTATCTTTTTTCTAATAGTGAAAAGGAAATATTTACCCTTAAAATATGATAAAATAATATAAAATATGTTGTTTATTAAACTAAAATGGTGATTATTAAACTATTATTTTTTTAACTTTTAGTTCTGATCCTGCTTTATGGGATATTAATGATGATACTATAGAATTCATTTGTAAAAATGGATTTAATCAGAACTTAAATGCTGATTTTTCACGTTCTAAAAAGAAATATCAGTACGTACGTCGAGGCTCGTTTAAATCTTATTACCGATATCTTACTAAAGATTTGTTTACAACCACTTTGATCAATGGTGAAGCATGCAACAGAAACAATCCCTCTTATTCAGTTAGCACTGGTAAAATATTCTGTGTTCCATATTATTTGTTTAAAAATCCATACAATTTTTCACTTAATGGTTTCTCAGACTGGAAACATAGCAATTTAGTGAAAAACCATGAAAATTCCGCTATGCACAAAACATGTATGTTTAAAATGAATCAACGTGTATCTGATTTAGGAAGAGTTGACTCGCAACTTATTCATAATATTCAAACTGAAACTAATTATTGGACAAATGTACTCAGAAGAGTATGTTTGTTGGTTAAAGCATTATCTAGCCATGACGTACGTGAAGTTGGCACCACCACTTTGGGCTAGGGACTTCGAACCTTCACAAATATTTTGCAAATAATTTGCTAAAATTTGCTAAGTGATTTTCAGAATTTGCATATTTGCCATTTCTTCGCAAAAAATGTTTTACTGTTGGTGGTGCCAACTTCACGCTGACACCACCACTTTGCGCTAGGGACTTCAAACCTTCACAAATATTTTGCAAATAATTTGATAAAATTCACTAAGTGATTTTCAGAATTTGCATATTTGCCATTTCCTCACAAAACATTTTGAAGTTATACTTCTTTACGCAGGGTAGTGAGGAAAAAAAACCGAACGGACGGCCGTACGAACGCGAAAGCGTACATGTCCGTAAATAAATAAATATTGTCATGGTAATGTTGTTATATTATATATATATATATATATATATATATATATATATATATATATATATATATATATATATATATATAAGTGATGCATATGAATGAGTTAAACGCAACTCTCATAAAATAAAATAATAAAATATGTGAGAGTCAAATTTAATGCTCATAGCCCATAACAACAACCACATTGTGTATCAAATTCAACTCTCAAATCTAATACAGACGGTTTTTAAATTTCTTATTAAACGAAATTGCAAGGTAAGGTGAGAGTTAAATATGATGCTCGAGGCATGTGCATTGGTCATGAGTGGGGATTTCAATGTTAATTTTGCATCTTCTGATTCAGCACCTCTCGTAACTTTATTGCGAGACAAATTCAGTTTGAAAATGAATAATGATCCAACAATATCGACTACTAAATCAGGCACAACAATTGATGCAATTTTTACGCGATATATGGATAATGTTCAGTCACAAATGTACGTTTCGTATTTCAGTCATCATATGCCAATCATAACTACTATACCGATTGAGTAAAATGATAATCAATCATTAGCATAAAAAATAATAATTTAAAAAAATATATGTATAAAAAAATATAATTTACATTGTTTCTTTTCTTTTTTTATTATCCTCATTACCTAGTCTATCCATGTCTTTCTTTCTATTTCACTCACTCATGTGTACCATTCAAAAGAAGTTTAACTTCCCGCGCGCGTACTGGTAACACACACACTTCTTTTTTTTACTGTTGGTGGTGCCAAATATAGGACTTCAAATATTGACGAATAATTTAATACAATTTGCTAAAATAGGTTTTGAAAAATTTGGATACGTACCTATCAGTGAATATCAATCATTCATATAAAAAGAAGTACTCGTTTTATTTTAGAAGTGGATTATTGAATTTAACTAGTTTAATAAATTGTTTTAGATTTTTTAACGAGGATTAGAAGGAAGGTCTATTTTGTTAGGTATACGTATAAATTAAATAAAAAAGATTAAATTACATCAACATACCTTTTAATTTTTTTTTTTAATGAAATGTACTGTAACTGTTAATATTTAAAAATTCCTTGAATTTGATAATGTTCAGAAAATTAATACAAATAAAATTACAAGTAAATACTTATAACTTTTTTTATATTTGCCTTTTCCTCTCAAAAAATGTTTTATTTCCCTCAGAATTAATTGCGACATCATTGTTATTTTATTAGTAATGTGATCGTAATGATGTTCTTTGTATGCTTTGGTTTTCCTAATTTTTATGAGTAGCAGGTGTGGTCTAAAGTCTAGACCATTATCTTCTGTTTACCTCAATAATAATCGAGGACTGAATTTCATGGAATCAATATTAAAAATAACTGGCAGAATGAACATTAATAAATAGATACTAAATGAATTAAAAATGTTCTATCATTTCTACCTTCGATTGGACTCCAACGAGGTTACATGTTAGTCAACACTGTGTGTCTCCATTTGTGTCTCATGTTTCTCTATTTGTGTTTTATGTGTTTCCATTTGATTCCTACATTGCGACTATGGTAAGTATAATTTGTATGATACATTTTAATATTAAGTTAATAATATTATTTTTTTTTTTTGTGTTTATAAGAATATATACAATCTGTATTAAATTATACAATAGGTAATATGGTGGTTAGATTACATTTATATGTGAATATTTAGTAGGATCTCGTGATTTCATTAGTATCATAGATTATAAACACTAAAATACTATAAAATATAAAATTTTCAAATCAATGATTACATTTTATTTTTATAAAAAAAATACATTTGTTAATTTAAAGTTACACAATAATAAATTTACATCAATACTGTAAAATTAAGTTATAACGTTCTAACTATGCGTACACATAATTAAAGAGCGGATTTTTAGGTTCTTAAAACCTTAAAATATGATGCAATATGCTTCAAAAAAACCTTAAAATATTCTCTAAATATTCCTTAAATTTGTAAGAATGCAAATATGATTTTTTTCTAAAATAGATACAATAAATAACTGCTAAGCGCCATTCTCTTGGTAACAGGTAAACTATTGAATAATAAAAAATGTAAATCAATTGATACATAGCTATGTCCTATGTAAATATTACAAAATATAATTTAAAAAAACATAATAGTTTAATAAAAAATAAAAGATAACTTTGCACCATTCTTTAGGAACATAACCAATTCGATTACAGACAAATAGATAATTTAATGATTTTGAATTTTTATCACTCTTTAATCAAATTTTTTCTTTCCTAGAAAACATCACATTTCGAGAAATTAACAAAATATATGAATTTTCATAAACAATAATAGAATATAATCTAAAATATAAAAAAATAGGCGAAATATTCTCTAATGTCCAAAATATGCTTTATTATTTATTTATTTATTTACTTATTTATTTATTTAACAATTTAACGGACCTAGGTCCTTTATATAATAATTATAAGTGAAACATTAAGACAACGATACAGTTTAAAATAATTTACATAATAATAATTAATTAAAATAAAAATAAAAATACACATGTTATAAAAATTACATACAAATTTGATTATACATCACTATTTCTTAAAAATAACAAAGCATTGTATTTAAAATTATCACGAGTAGTTGAAAAAAATTCTAATGAGAAGGACATTTTATTAGCTATGTTTAAAGCGCGAGGAAAAAATGAATTTTCACCGGATTTTTTTAGAAAGTATGGGATAATAAATAATTCTTTACTTCTAGAGAAATATGACGGTACGGGAATGCCTAATTTTTCCAATAAATAGGGACAATCAATATTTCCATTTAATAAATCATATATAAATAATACATCTGCTAATTTTCTCCTAGGGGACAGGGAATCTAGACTAATTGAATACTGGACTGTACCAACAGATTCTCTAAATATAGGAATATTAGTAATAAATGCTACTCTTTTTAGACATTTGTATTGAACAACTTCAAGATCATTAATATAAGTTGACAAATTTTGTGACAAAATTAATGAGCCAAATTCCAATGTAGGACGAACAAGTGAACAAAACAAGTTTTTTAAGCAATAGACATTTTTAAACTGTTGGGCAGTGTTGGGACTTATCTAGATAAATTTATCTAGATAAATTATCTAGATAATTATTTAGTTATCTTTTATCTTATCTAGATAAATAATTTCATTTTATCTAAAAGATTATCTAAGATAAAAATTTCATCCATCTAGATAAATTTATCTAGATAAATTATTAGTCTCTAATTCTCTATAAAAAAAAAAAAAAATTCATATTGGTTTTTATTGTCAATTAATTTTTTTGATAATTAATACTTTAAATTTGACTTTTTAAGTCATCTGAGTAAAAAATTGTATGTTCCTAATAATACTATATACCTATTGGCTATAAGGTATTGTTCATTATTTATATTTTTGCTAGGGGCCTGGAACTTGGTAGGTGCTTAATGAAATTAAAAACAATAAAGGACCTAAATGTGAACATTGAGGGACACCGGATGATACAGAAAACTCGTGTGAAGTATGAAAGAATAACTTAACAATTTGAACACGGTTAGAGAGATAAGATGATAGCCATGTAAGAAGTGTTCCCTTAAAACCAAATTATTTCAATTTGAGTAAAAGAATAACGTGATTTACTTTATCGAACGCTTTCTGAAAATCCGTATATATAGCATCAATTTGCTGGTAATTTTCAAATGATTGAAGAACCTGCGTTTGATAACATAAAAGATTAGTGAGAATTGAATGTTCTGGTCGAAAACCATGTTGGAATGGACTTATGTAATAAAATAATAAAATAACAAGTTTCTTTGTAATTAGAGCTTCAAATATTTTAGGTATTAATGATAATTTTGAAATTGGTCTATAATTACGTATATTATTTTTATCACCAGATTTAAAAATTGGTGTGATAAACGATTATTTCCAACAATCAGGAAAAACTCCACTAGAAAGCGATAAATTAAACAAATAATGTAATGGTTTTATCAAAGAAAACATGCACGATTTTAAAAATAAGGGAGGTATATCATCTGGTCCTACGCCCGAATTAATATTAAGTGTATTAAGAATATTTGTAATTTCATATTCAGAAATGTGCCAATTATTTAGATTAAGATTTGTATTATTTAAAATTTGATTGTCGTTAAAATTTATAGTAGAATTTTTATTATCATCATAAACCGATGAGAAATAATTTGCAAAAAGTTTTGTAGAATCCGAGATATTATTTGAAGTTTCATTATCGAGAAAGACAGATTTAGGAATATTAGACTTATTCGATTTTAATGAGTTTTAATTTCCAGTCCAACTATTATCGTGCGACTAACAGATGGATTTGAGTCATTAGAAAATAATGTGCATAACTACGGTGTTATGTACATGCGACGGTGTTATAACATCATCAAGATTTCTTAATAATCATTTATTCATTGAAACTGATGTGTATATCAACGGCAATTTAAGTTGGTCAATTTTCCAGTGAATTTAAAAATACATGGCACATGGTTTGATTTATTTAACGTTAATAAAATACATGCTTGAATTTATTAATCATACTAATGAAACATTTTTAATTTATTTTCAGTTATGTTTTGTATGGTGCCGTTTCATATACTGCAGGTCATTATGTTGCTTTTGTAAGACGATCAAATAATAAATGGGAGATGCATAATGATCTTTTAACTAAGATCTGTTTGATTCAACATGTAGACACATTAAAATTATGCATCCCATATTCTTATTTATATTCAAACAGGACATTGTTGAAACTATTTTATATTACATTGAAAAGTTAGGTATTTACTGTACATTTCATTAAAAAACAAAATTAAAAGGTATGTTAATATAATATAATCTTTTTTATTTAATTTATACGTATACCTAACAAAATCGAACTTCCTTCTAATCCTCATTAAAAAATCTAAAATAATTTATTAAACTAGTTAAATTCAATAATCCACTTCTAAATTAAACCGAGTACTTCTTTTTATATGAATGATTGATGAGTGCCTATTCACTGATAGGTATGTGTCCAAATTTTCCCAAACCTATTTTAGCAAATTGCATTAAATTATTTGTCAATATTTGAAGTCCTTGGGGCAAAGTGATGGTGCCAGCGTGAAGTTGGCACCACCAACAGTAAAACATTTTTTGCGAGGAAATGGCAAATATGCAAATTCTGAAAATCACTTAGCAAATTTTAGTAAATTATTTGCAAAATATTTGTGAAGGTTTGAAGTCCCTAGCGCAAAGTGGTGGTGCCAGCGTGAAGTTGGCACCACCAACAGTAAAACATTTTTTGCGAGGAAATGGCAAATATGCAAATTCTGAAAATCACTTAGCAAATTTTAGCAAATTATTTGCAAAATATATGTGAAGGTTCGAAGTCCCTAGCGTAAAGTGGTGGTGCCAACTTCACGTACGTCTAGCCATGGGTTACCGTTTAGAGGTGGTAATGACAAATTTGAACCATCTGGAGAAAATAATGGTAATTTTGTCATGTCAATGAAACGTATTGCTGAATATGACCCTTTTTTATACAAGCATATATCAAAATATGGTAATCCTGGTAAAGGACATACCTCTTATTTGTCATTTTTTACATATGAGCAGTTTATTAAAATTATGGCAGATAAAGTGATATGTACTATTGTAGCAGAGTTGAAAGCATAAACTTATTTTTCTATAAGCATTGATTCAACACCAGATGTATCAAATACTGACCAATTAATTATCTTTTATCATAAGATATGTTAAAAGTAATGGGGAACCTGTTGAACGTTTTTTGGGGTTTGTCGAAAATGTTGGACATAAAGCTGAATCATTAGCAGAAGTAATTTTATCCACACTTAAAAAGCTTGATATTGATATAAAATTTCTAAGAGGCCAATCCTATGATAACGCTGCTAATATGGCAGACGCTTATTCCGGTGTTCAGGCCAGAATTAAAGAAGTGGCACCTCTTGCTGACTTCGTACCTTGCTCTGCTCATTCTTTGAACCTTATTGGATCATCAGTTGCCAGTTGTTGCAGTGTAGCAAATATTTTTTTTTTTTTTTTATTCAAAATTGATATGTTTTTTTTCAACATCTACTCATCATTGGATGATATTAAACAAACACTCTACATCAACTCTAAAAGGTCTTTCATTTACAAGATGGTCAGCTAGAAATGATGCGTGTCAGAGCATTAACAAAAATTGGACAGCAGTAAAAAATGCATTGGAAGAGCTAGTAAACTCAGACGTTGAAAAACCACTCACCCGTACTGAAGCAAATGGAATATTACTATGCATGAGTAAATTGGAAAATGCTTTTATGTTATCATTTTGGTGCTATATCTCAAAAACATTTAATAATGTGAGCATAAAATTGCAATCTGTCCATATGGATTTAAGTTCTGTAGTTCAATTATATGATTCATTGGTATCATATATAGAAACTGTAAGATCAATGTTTGAGTTTTATGAAAAACATGCTCAAGATAAATTTGAAGTAAAAAATAGAAAAAGAAAACAACAAAGCGATGAATCAAAAGAACCAACCACAGTATTTAGTGGTCGTCAACATTTTAAAATTAATACATTTTATATAATGTGTGAAAACTTGTTGAATGAACTACTCAAAAGAAAAATCGCTTATAACATAATTTCAAAATATATATTTCTTTTAAAACTTCAAGAATACAACTCATCTGAATTAAGAGAATGTGCTAAAAATTTACGTGAAATTTATCGTGAAGATCTTGACGAGTCATTTGATAATGAATGTATACATTTTCAATTAATATTGAAAACATTGGAAGATACAACAAAAACAATTCTTCAAATGAGTTTGTTTATACAAAATAAAGATCTTGTTACTATTTTTCCTTACATAAATGTAGCATTACGAATGTTTTTGTGTACACCAATTTCAAATTGCTCAACCGAAAGATCTTTTTCCACCCTGAAACAAATAAAAAACTACATTCGATAAACAATGTCATCAGACAGATTAAATAGTTTAGGCGTACTTTCAATTGAATCTGAACTGACACACTCTTTAGATTTCACTGATGCAATCCATACGTTTTCCAAACAACAAGTTAGAAGAAAAAATTTATAATTATCATGATGTTAATGTTTTTTTTTTTTTATTACTATTATAACAAGTATTATTTGTGCAACTAATAAAAAAAAAAATATACAAACTGTTAAATGAAAAAAGTATTTATTTCTGGTTGTCTTAATTTAACCTACATCATGGGGGATTTTAACTTCTGACTTTTATATGGTTTTTTTCTATGTAGAACAAAAAATAAATCATTTTGGTGTTTAAACCCCCTCCTTTTAGTTATGTAGGGGCGGCATTTTATGTTGCCCAAGGGCGTCAAATGTCTAAATATGGCCCTGCTGTTCCCCATACTTGTATGCCGTAAGACCAAATAGGAGTTAATAACATTTTGTATAGGTTTAATTTATTTTTTAGATTAATTTTTGAATTTTTATTTAATAAAAAATAGAGGTTTCTACGTCTTTGGTTAAGTAATAGTCTCTTAATTTTTATATGGTGGGCCAAGGTGAGTCGCTTGTCAAGATACATACCCAAGTACCGGGCATTTGCAGTGATAGGAATTTGAGAGTTGTTTAAGGTTAATGGAGGAGAAATGCCTTTAAGGAGAGTAAATGTTACGTGCGAGGATTCGGATGTGTTGATTTTGATTCTCCACTTAGTATACCAGGTGGATAGTAGATTCAGGTAGTATAAGGGATGTATCATTTCTTACCCAGTTATGTAACATCCACTCATTAAGACCAAGTGTGTTTAAAAACATGAGTTTGCAGACTGGTAAAGGTTCTCTAAAATTATCATGCACCAAAAAATATTTGTAAGTATTTGTCCTTCTGCTTAAACTACCAAGTCCTGTTGTATCTGCTTTAGCTACATTTTTTGACACCATACCAATAACAAACATATTTTTTTTCTTCCCAGGTTGCATTCCAGAACTTCTCAAAAATCTTCAATCTTCTACTTTCCTCAAACTCTTTACAATATCTATTTGATAAATTTTCACATCTTTTAGATGTACAAGATTTTTTAATAACTCTAGCAGGTCTTTTAAAATTGTGTTCAACTACTTTACCATTTCTTTTATACCCAGTATACACTTCTCCATTCATTCTGTTATTCTTTATAGTTTCCCTTTTCCATTTTACCTTTTCGGATCTTATACTACGGTTTTTAGTTTTTTTATCACAGTTGACTAATATAATATTTGATTCATCATTTGAATTGACTAAAATCTCATTTTCTATATTATTATCCATTGTCACATTTTGTACATTATTAATTAAACAGTCAGTTAACAAGTTCATATCATTTTTTTCAACATGTTTAATAGCACTATAAGCATCTAAGACTGCTGGATTTTCATAACAAGGTTGAATTTGGTTAGTTGAAGCTATATTAGTTACCTGAAAAGTAGTTTATACAGTTTCAATATCAGCTGGAATATCTTCAATGATATTGTCATCAGTATATTCAAACACAAAATCAGCATTCATAATTATATCTTCATAAGTCAATAAAGGTAGATCAACAGGAACATTTTTAGTTTTAGGACTGGCAGGTGGTGAATAGTATTTTCTTGAAATGGATGTATGTGTTTCATTTTGTTGACTGGTAGATGCAGCTAGCTTTAAAATTGTATCCAACCGTCTTCTGGACATTTTAATACCTAGAGCCTATACATTTATTAATGAAATAAAAACATAATAGGTTTATATTAAATTAAGTAATTACTATTATAGGTTTCCTCTGCTAACTCTTATTTCTTCCTGCATAGCAATTGCTTTTGCTTGGTCAAGTGTTTTTGGGTCTCTAGTGCGTACTGTGTTTCGAATCGGTTTAATTAATCCTTTAATGTATACTGCTGAGGTTTGGTCGGTTAGTGTTTGTTTTATAGCTGTTTTATTAGTGAGTTGGAAATATAATTTTTTTTAGCCTATCGGTGTATGATTTAACTGTTTTGCCGTTGTTCATTTTAATGGAGTTTATTTGTAATTGTAACGTGTTTATAGAGTAGTGGGAAGCGAATGATTCCTCTAAGTTTTGTTTTATAAATATCCATTTACTGTTGTCTTTATATTTTAGACATTCGGCTGGTTTTCCCGAAAGTTTGGTTAGTAAGTATTGTATTAATAAAGGTACGTTAGTTCTATCTACCGAATTTACTGCAATGTCGCAGACGTTTATAAATTGTGTTAAATTTTCTTCTCCCGAACAATATGAAATAAATTTAAAAGCTTTATCTACTGGCATAGTAGTTTCGAAAGACTCTGGGTTAACTACTGGGGTAGACATATTATTTTCGTTTCTTTTATTTCATTTAGGTGAAATATATGTTCTATTGGGCCTTTGCTCCTTTTTTTGTTCTCTTTTTAATTTGTCTTCTTTTATGCTTAAATCGTGTGGTGTTATGTCTAAATGGTCGTGGCACGTTTGGACCACGGACGTTTGGGCCACTAATAAAAATGCAACTCGTTTGGACCAGGATTTTGTGAACCCGTTTGGTCCAATTTTTTATTCGTATATTTTACTTCAAAATAATTACTAAAAAGCCCGCTTAGACGTTCCGTTAAACTGTGTAAACTAATTTGTAGATTGTGTAGAGAAACAAATGGTCCTGAATCGTTTCACTCTCATTATAATTCACAATTTTATACACCCCATCCAAATATTTTCCAAGTAATTGACGTTCTTAAAGATTTTCAAGTTCAAACTATGCTGAAAATATATCATCAATTTCAAATAATAAAATTAATATACAAAGAAATGATACACTTCAAAAACACAACATACTACACACACGATGGACACAATATAAAAATGGTCAGATATCTCAATTGACATACTTGAAGATCATTGGACAAATGTTTCAAGCAGCTCGAATTTAACATAATAATTTAACATAAAATAATATAAAATTATATATTTATATTTTTATGCTTATTTCTAAAACAAAGTAACCACTCATATTATTATACATATATATATATATTTAAAAAATCAATAATAGTAATAAAAATAAGAAGCAGCATTTTTAACCATGCCAAAGACAGTCCTAAAGGCCTGTTAAAAATAAAATGGGAAGGAAAATGCTGGTCCAAACGAGTTGTGTTTTAGGAAAATTGGTCCAAACGGGTCCTGCTCGTCTAAATTAGGGGTGCTTTCTTTAAAGTTGTTAGTTGGTGATAACTCTAGAGTAGCTAGTTCTAGAGGAGACGTGTCGTTTAAATCAGTAGTGTCGTTTTTATACATATGAGTTGTATTACTTTATGTTAGTTTAACATAATAAATTTGCGATAGTAAAATTCAATAATAATTCATAATAAAATAATTTGCGATAATTCAATAATAATTCTCAATAATTCAATAATTCAATAATAATTGTATATTCTCAATAATACTTCTTTTAATAATAGCGATTTTAAAGGATGTTGTTTTTAAAATCTTTTAATAATAATGAAACGCGTCAGTAAATGTCAATAATAAATCTCAATAATTCTCAATAAAAATTCATAAATAAATCGCAATCGTAATTCTCAATAATAAATTCATAAATAAATCGCAATAATAATTCTCAATAATTCTCAATAATAAATTCATAAATAAATCGCAATAATAATTCTCAATAATAAAAAATGCATAAATAAATCGCAATAATAATTCTCAATAATAAATTCATAAATAAATCGCAATAATGATTCTCAATAATAAATTCTCAAAATAATTCCTTATTACAGCTCATATGTAATATTAAAGTGGTTAACCATGGTATGATGTTTTAAAGTGTACACTTTGACTTGATTGTTACTTAAATTATAATATTAGTTATTATAATATTAGCTTACAAAGAGATTACTCTTGGTGTCGTCATGTTTTGATTGTAAATTGATGGAAAATATTGATTGTAGTTGAAAAGTGCGTGTTGATTGAAGGTGAAAAGTAGGTGTTGATTGAAGTTGTAGTTAAATTGAATTTGTAGTTGAATTTGTAGGAAAAGTGATCAATTTTTCCGACAAATTTTTATGTAAAAGAAAAATATTTTTTAGTTCACAGACCACAGGTGTTGAAGATGTCCGCAGCGCCACTGTTACGTGATACCCAATGAAAACAGGTACCTATCGTACTCTTGAGGATGTATGAGTTAGAATAATACAGTAGACAATCGAATAAGTTTAAACACTTTTAATTTAGTTCACTTTACAATAATGACAAGGTAAAATTACAAGTTATAACTTATAATATATAAATATATAACAATATCAAGACAGAACTCCGAAGGGCTTGTACTGATGGCTAGACACGTCTGCTTTTCTGTGTGTATCCGGGGTTGTTATATAGTCCTCCTTGGGCCCGTGAGTGGGATTGTTATTGCTGTGTGATATGTATGTTCACCATACAACGATGATCGTATGGCCTACTCCGAGAAAAGCTGACTGTTGTGGAAATATGCGCTGTACGCATGTTTAGACTGGTCATGTTAATGAGGGCGAATCTTGTTATTGTTTAATTTGTACGGCAAATCTTGTTATTATTTAATTTGTACGGTAAATCCTGTTATTATTTAATATTTCTTATGATATGTTTCTGACTAATACATTACATTTCATTATACATTTATGTAATAATAGATATGAGCAACGTAAGCTTTGGGAATATGCGTATTATGTTAATGTGAGCATGTGTCTGAGCATTTTACAATTAATAATGGTTTACATTTGAAGATTAGAGACGTGTGAAATAATATAATATAAATATGTATGTGAATATATGTGTGTTTGTGTGTGTTACAATATTAATATAGATATATATTTTATTTACGTATTCATTTACATTTGCGTATACAACCAATTTATGTAGGTATTATATAGAATATTATTTATTAACAATTTATTAATTGATTATAATTATACATGTTACCAGAATATGGTATGATTTTAATAACAATAAAATTACTTATTCTATGGTTAGTTATTTTTATATAAAATATATTATTGTGCGTTTTTGGAAGACCTTAACGGGTGTGTTGGCCAGTGCGTGATCATATTACATCTTTAGATGTTGTTGGCTCTCGAAAGCATGCGTATTAATATTATTTAATAATAATAATAATAATATGCATGTTACAGCATAATATATATAATAAAAATACTTTATTATAATTACCTTAATATCGAGTAGAACGCAGATATTTTGAGGGACGTTCTACATCCACAGTGTAAAATTGGTCAAATACGTGGTATCACAAGTGAATTTACGATACGTGCTATCACTGAAATCAATTTTGGCGGGAAACTAATGATATGCATGATAATAAACAATTTTATCCGCAAGGAGGTTTCAAATATTTTGGTATATAAATCTCATTTTGCCAAAAATGAGATACGTGTTGTTGCTGTTAAGGTAACGATATATGTCTGTAAATTACGGCTTGTATTAGATACTAAGATTTACAGAGCAATTCTGAATTAAAAATAACATTATCAAAAATCATTAGCTAAAAACATTGTTCACGTTTATAAATTTTTTTTAACTAAACACTCGATGATTTTCAAACACTTATAAACGCCAAAAGTGGATTAATTTTTTTTTTAATTTTCGTCAAGTATTTATTATATAAGTTATATTATATAAAGAAGTTATGACTAATTATTAAAATTGATTTCATGAAAATCTCGATTATGACAAAATTTAAGAGTTATACTCAGTTTTCGGTAGTTTTCCCTTACGCCTGGAATATCTAATGAAAATTTCAAAAAATGTTTCAAATAAAGTGCCATATACTCGTAATTTCTAATCTATAGAGGTGCTGAACGTAACTTTCGGACCACAATTACTATCCACACGATTACTACGAAAGAATTAGTATTTACATGGTTTGTATAGGAAAATTTTGATATGTAACACGGAATACTTGCAGCGCTTGGCAGTTTGGAGAACTACACCAGCGTAACAAAATTTGACCGCAAATATTCCTTCTGATACATAACCTGTTCTTTATAATCGTGGTCTGTCATGTCTTATCACTGTTGTCGTTACAAAGTTTCAAATTTGAATGCCCTTTTAAGCACACATAGCAAAAAACTCTACATTATATTCACCTTAAGAATTAGATTGGAATTTGTAATCGTTAGGTACCTATTGTAAGTATTTGATATTTCCATGTTATTTATTCGGATGTTTCTAATTTATGACCAATAGTAATTGACTTTAGTGATACACTAATATATTAATCATTGGCCCATTTTTTTTTATGATCTTTATAAGAGGCATACTTATGATAAGTTTTTGGTTGTAAGTTCTAAGGTTAGGTAATTCAATTATATTGCTTAATAGTTATTACTACTGAATATTAAATTAGGTACTTATTCTAATTGTTATGTTTGTGACTATTCTACACTAATATTTAATAAATAATTAATTACATTTTTAGACAAATTGTTAAATGTATCTACCTCAGGACTAAGACCGTTCAATGAAACCATAAAAAGGATATCCAATTTAATCTATAAAACAAGTATGTTTTTATCCTTGGTTATTATTTAATATTATTTTATTAATGAGATTTGCAAATTTTTACTAGTTGAAATTGATATTATAATATTATATGATTTAATTAATGCCTAATGGTCCATTATAAAATTGTGAGCTAAACCTCTCAAATATGCAATAACATTACGGTCCCTGAAGTGTTGAACTAAATTTAAAATGTGGTTTGATGCTTCGACATATTTTTTTTTTGATGGAGGTGGTTCATGGCCGCCAACAAGAAACTCATAGTACAGATCCCTTTCTGCCTGAACTTTTTTCAGCTCAATTATAAACTGCCAAATTGTTGGATGGTTCATGCTGAGCTGTGCTTGAAGTCGCTGATGAGAAGCTTCAGCTACATTGTTTGTGTTCAATTTCAAACAAAACCAATTCAAGTAAATCAGTAGTTTTAAAAGTATAACAAAAATTGGTTTAATATTTATACCTAAATGGAGTTTTATTATTCCTATTGATTACAATCTGTAAATTTGATAAGTTAAATTTATTTGATAAGTTACTTTTTAAAAGTAGGTATTATTGAAAAATTGATTTCAGTTGGGTCACTATTTATTTATTTTATATTAAAAATTAACAATGCTACTATAAAAATAGATAGAATATTAAAATAAAATAAGATAAAAAAAAAAAATTAACATATTATTTAGAGTACGTACAAGATTGTATATGATATTTTATTATATTGTTATTGATTGCCTCCCATAATATGTAATTTCAAGAAACAATCTATACTTAAACAAAAAAAATGCTGATCTCTAAGATTTTCATATTATCTTACACAACCTATAATTATGTTTAATTTATATTCTATCAATAGATTAATATATCACCCATTTTCTTCATGATTTATGCTTGTATATTACTGATACTAAAGAGTTATGAATAAGGATAATATGGATAGGTACCATATAATTGTTTAACAAAATTAAAAAGTTGTATAAATACTTTGAAAACAGTGCAAATATTAGAAAATAATTTTAATCAATCATTGAGCTCAATTTTTTTTATAAAAATTATAATTCATTAATTCCATTGTAGGTACGTTTATTTTAACATTTGGTAATATCTTTTTCGAACCCAACCTTTATGGATGATGTTTTCATAATAACTAATATAATTTAATATTGTTGTATAGAAACATACAATATTTTTAAACACTTTTTGTCTTACCATTTGTTCAGTTAAGACTCTATTGTACAAATTCCAAGTCTCAATTAGAAATGTTGGCACTCTTCTCACACCTTCTCTTCTCAATATGCCAATGTAATACATTTCCAGCCAGTCTAGAATTGGCTGTAATATAAGCTCTACCTGTTCCAACTCTTCACTCAGCATCTCAAAGCTTTCAACAAAATTGTCAGGATGAACAAACGCCAATGCAGTTATCATACGTGCGTATAAATTAAAATCTGCATTATTTCTATAAGAACCAACACACAAAAAAAAAGATAGGTACTTAATTAAAATGTTAAAATTCAATTGTTTTACCAAAAGGTGTCCACATAAATCATAGAATCTTGAATTTTTAAATATTGTTTTCTTAAAATTTATAAAATTAGCTAATCCTTTTATAAGTGGCCAAATATCAAATGAACTACGATTAAAAGCAACTAAAATTACTCTAATATCACATTCCTTCATTCTAGTATTTACATCATGGAAAAAACTATACATACAATTATGTCTTGTAGCAGAATTTACAAAACATTTTATTTCTGTTTTATCACTCCATTTCCAAGCTATTGAATATATGTCAACATTTAAAGTTTCTGGATTATATACTGTTTCAATATCATAATAACATATAACATCTTTAGGAAAGGGATTTTTTCCTTTTTTAATATCAGCCTTACAAGAATGTAATTTCTTAGAATTTAAATCTGAAAGGGTATTAAAATATTTATCACATTCTTCACAGAAATTTAATGTTTCACGAATACCCATTAAAGCTGAAAAATTATTTTCTAAAACACGATAGAATTTACGTAAATTCTCAATTGTTGTATCTTGCCTTGAATTATGATTTTTACAGAAAATATTATAAATTGCTTTTTCTGTTTTATCAACATTCATTAAGTTAAAATTTCTATATAAAGAAAATTTTTAAATTTTTAAATCTCTTGAAATGTCTGGTATTGTTTTACCAGACTCTCTTAATTTTAAAATATCTATTTCGTTGAGACGTTCCATTTATTATAATTTTTAAAAATTTTAATTTATGATTTTTTAACTGTATTATTTTAATATCAATACTATTGTATTGAAAACATTTTGTGTATTTACACTTGATTGAGGTATTCCATTTGGTTCTATAAAATTAACACAATCTTTGATTTCTATGGAGATATTTTTTATTTCTCTTAATCCTTCTAATATTGGTATGAAAATAGGTGTTAGAACATTTGAATTTGGTTTTGAAATAGTGTAACATGCATATTATTATTATTACTATTAAATAATATTAATACGCATGTTTTCGAGAGCCAAGCACACTTAAAAATGTAACACGATCACGCTATGGCCAACACACCGCCGTTAATGTATTCCAAGAACGCACAATATTCAATTTTATATAAAAAAACAACTTAATGAGCAGGGCAAAAGGCCATATGCTTTACTTGTATTCACACACTTGTACGTCGATTAAACAGCTAATAATAAGCAACACTCGGGATACGGGAAGGACCATCTGCCTTCACTCACGGAAAAGTTGCCAGATCAGCCGTTAACAGAAAATAACCAGGAGGCAATTAAGAAAACAGCTTACGACGCACATGGACTTCGCCAGAGGGGAATGGGCACTTCGGCTGCCTATATAACCGCCTCCGGGAGACCCCGGCGGGCAGACGTGTCTAGCCATCAGTACAAGCCCTTCGGAGTTCTGTCTTGATATTGTTATTCGCGACTAAAATTATAACTTGTGATTTTTACCCTGTCATTATTGTAAAGTGAATTAAATTAAAAGTGTTTAAAATTATTAAATTGTCTACCATATTATTCTAACTCATACAACCTCAAGAGTACGATAGGTACCTGTTTTCATTGGGTACCACGTAACAGTGGCGCTGCGGACATCTTCACCTGTGGTCTGAAAACTAAAATATTTTTTTTCTAAAATAAAAATTTGTTGGAAAAACTGATCACTTTTCCTACAAATTCAACTTCAATCAACACCTACTTTTCACCTTTAATCAACACACACTTTTCACCTTCAATCAACACGCACTTTTCAACTACAATCAACATCTTCTACCAATTTACAATCAAAACATGACGACACTAAGAGTAATCTCTGTGTAAGCATAAAATTACTAATATTATAATTTAAGTAACAATCAAGTCAAAGTGTACACTTTAAAACATCATACCATAGTATATTACATATGAGCTGTAATAAGGAATTATTTTGAGAATTTATTATTGAGAATTTATTATTGAGAATTTATTATTGAGAATTATTATTGCGATTTATTTATGAATTTTTATTATTGAGAATTTATTATTGAGAATTATTATTGCGATTTATTTATGAATTTTTATTATTGAGAATTATTGAGAATTATTGTTGCGATTTATTTATGAGAATTATTATTGAAAAATATTATTACGAATTATTTATGAATTTTTATTGAGAATTATTGAGGTTTATTATTGATATTTATTTACGCGTTTTATTATTACTAAAAGATTTTAAAAACAACACCCTTTAAAATCGCTATTATTTAAATCATTATTGAGAATATAAAATTATTATTGAATTACTGAGAATTATTATTTAATTATCGCATATTATTTTATTATCGCAAATTATTTTATTATTATGAATTATTATTGAATTTTATTATCGCAAATTTACTATGTTAAACTAACATAAAATATTACAACTCATATGTATAAAAACGACATTACTGATTTAAATGACACGTCTCCTCTAGAACTAGCTACTCTAGAGTCATCACCAACTAACAAACTCTATGGAGATATTTTTTATTTCTCTTAATCCTTCTAATATTGGTATGAAAATAGGTGTTAGAACATTTGAATTTGGTTTTGAAATAGTGTAACATGCATATTATTATTATTACTATTAAATAATATTAATACGCATGTTTTCGAGAGCCAAGCACACTTAAAAATGTAACACGATCACGCTATGGCCAACACACCGCCGTTAATGTATTCCAAGAACGCACAATATTCAATTTTATATAAAAAAACAACTTAATGAGCAGGGCAAAAGGCCATATGCTTTACTTGTATTCACACACTTGTACGTCGATTAAACAGCTAATAATAAGCAACACTCGGGATACGGGAAGGACCATCTGCCTTCACTCACGGAAAAGTTGCCAGATCAGCCGTTAACAGAAAATAACCAGGAGGCAATTAAGAAAACAGCTTACGACGCACATGGACTTCGCCAGAGGGGAATGGGCACTTCGGCTGCCTATATAACCGCCTCCGGGAGACCCCGGCGGGCAGACGTGTCTAGCCATCAGTACAAGCCCTTCGGAGTTCTGTCTTGATATTGTTATTCGCGACTAAAATTATAACTTGTGATTTTTACCCTGTCATTATTGTAAAGTGAATTAAATTAAAAGTGTTTAAAATTATTAAATTGTCTACCATATTATTCTAACTCATACAACCTCAAGAGTACGATAGGTACCTGTTTTCATTGGGTACCACGTAACAATAGCCAAGATTTGATCATCACAATCTATCAAATCTCCAAATTGATTATGCATTTGCTCTGGTGTATGATAAGCTGTTTCTACAATATTACAATGAATTTCTTGATATTGTTCTGGTTTTAATATATTTGAGTTTTTTAAATTACCTTTAATATCTTTTAATTGTTTGTTTTGAAATTCAGATGTTTTTACGATATTTTTCTCAATCTTCTTAGTAGTTTCTATATTCAAATCTAATTTTTTTGAAAAAGTTTATATAGCTTCTTTAACATCATCTTCAATATTAGATTCTTTAACCATTCTACTTATTCTAAGATCATCTGGTTCTTCATCAGAAAAATCAAAATCATTCTGAGTTTCAACAATACCTTGATTACAATGATAAAAATCTATTTTTGTATATTTATAGGTTCTAGAGTTAATTAATTGTATAGGTGTGTTAAAAACAATACTTATACTATTTCCTAAACCTGATATTTTTACATATTTATTATTCATTTATTATATTTTGTATACATTTCATGTATACAAATATAGGGTTTAAAAAGAAATATTTTAAAATATTTGATGATTTGATGAGAAATATTTTTTTGTAATTTTTGTATATTTTTGATAATAAATGATAGAAGATTTAAATCAAAAAAAATTTATGTATCCAAACATTAATGAATGTCCTGATGTGATTGATGTAAATAATTGGAGAATTACAAGAATAATTTTATGGTTAGAATTCTTAAAAAAGAACGTAATAATCAGTCTTCTTTGAGGAAAAGATATGGAAAAATACAAACACTAATGCAAACATCAGAAGTTATTTTAGGTGGTTTAGAAGCTGGATTTGCTGTAGCTGGTATTTTATCAAGTCCAATACTTCCTGTTGCTGGTGTGTTTTTTACAACAGGTGTTATACTTAAAGCAATAGAATTTAAAATAAAAAATAAATATAAAAAACATTATGATAAAACTAAAATAGCTGAATACTCATTAAATAGTATTGAAACAAATTTTTCAAAATCATTGGAAGATTCAAAAATTACATGAGAAGAATATAATTTAATACATTCGTTTATACAACAATATGAATCAGGGTGTGATATTTTATCTAAAAAATCAGATGAAGTTGAAAATAAACAAGAAAAAACACAAGAAGATTTACTTAAAGAAATAAAAATGCTTACAAATCAAATTTTGAATAATAAAAAATAAAATATTATTTTAAAATAAAATAATATTTTAAAAGTCTTTTATAATTAAAATATTCTGAATGATTTTTTATAATCTTTAAAAATATTCTGAATGATTTTTATAATCTTTAAAAATAAATATTAAAATATATTCAATGAGTGTTCAGCTAATACTCAAATATTTTAAAATATTTTAAAAAGCATGAATATGCATGAATATGCATTAATATGCATTAATATGCATGAATATGCATCAATATGCATATTGTATTTTTAAAATATATGTATAATAAATGGATTTTTACTTATCTAGATCACAAAAGAAACGTGTTAAGTTAAAGAAACTTCTCATTAAACCTGAAAATTTCAGCATGTCTAAAAAATATAAATGGGTTATAAAAATACCTAAGGAATATGTAAAAGACCATTATGTTGAAATACATAAAGATGAAAAACATGGTGGTTTTATTCCAATAATAGGTACCAGTTTTAGCAGCTGTTGCAGCAGCAGCAGGAATTGTTGGAAATATTGCGAAACCTATTATAGAACATAAAAAAGCACAAAAAGAAATTAGTTTATTAAAAGAACATTATAACAATATTGAAAATCAATATGCTTCAAAAAAACATAACTCGTTAACACCTGGTTTTCTTGATCAAGTAAATGTTGATGTTGAAAAAATAAAAGGAGCTGGACTTAATGAAGGTTGGGATCATGAATATGTTGCTGAAAAAAAAACTATAAAATATTTTAATAATAATCAAGAAATTTTTAATAGACTTTTAAAAATAAAGGCTAAAGAAGATGCTGGAAATACAGATGCTTTTAATGAAGAAAAATACTCAATTTTGGAATGTCCCAAAAATTGTACAACAACAAAAACAGAATTTTTATTAGATTTTTGTAATATGATTTCATACTATCAAGAAGAATTTGCAAAAACATTGTTAAATCCTGTTAAATCAGGGGATGGTATTATAAATAACATGATAAATACATAACCTGTTGAATTACATGTTCCAGTTTATCAATCCCACTCACGGGCCCAAGGAGGACTATATAACAACCCCGGATACACACAGAAAAGCAGACGTGTCTAGCCATCAGTACAAGCCCTTCGGAGTTCTGTCTTGATATTGTTATATATTTATATATTATAAGTTATAACTTGTAATTTTACCTTGTCATTATTGTAAAGTGAACTAAATTAAAAGTGTTTAAACTTATTCGATTGTCTACTGTATTATTCTAACTCATACATCCTCAAGAGTACGATAGGTACCTGTTTTCATTGGGTATCACGTAACAGTGGCGCTGCGGACATCTTCAACACCTGTGGTCTGTGAACTAAAAAATATTTTTCTTTTACATAAAAATTTGTCGGAAAAATTGATCACTTTTCCTACAAATTCAACTACAAATTCAATTTAACTACAACTTCAATCAACACCTACTTTTCACCTTCAATCAACACGCACTTTTCAACTACAATCAATATTTTCCATCAATTTACAATCAAAACATGACGACACCAAGAGTAATCTCTTTGTAAGCTAATATTATAATAACTAATATTATAATTTAAGTAACAATCAAGTCAAAGTGTACACTTTAAAACATCATACCATGGTTAACCACTTTAATATTACATATGAGCTGTAATAAGGAATTATTTTGAGAATTTGTTATTGAGAATCATTATTGCGATTTATTTATGAATTTATTATTGAGAATTATTATTGCGATTTATTTATGCATTTTTTATTATTGAGAATTATTATTGCGATTTATTTATGAATTTATTATTGAGAATTATTGAGAATTATTATTGCGATTTATTTATGAATTTATTATTGAGAATTACGATTGCGATTTATTTATGAATTTTTATTGAGAATTATTGAGATTTATTATTGACATTTACTGACGCGTTTCATTATTATTAAAAGATTTTAAAAACAACATCCTTTAAAATCGCTATTATTAAAAGAAGTATTATTGAGAATATACAATTATTATTGAATTATTGAATTATTGAGAATTATTATTGAATTATCGCAAATTATTTTATTATGAATTATTATTGAATTTTACTATCGCAAATTTATTATGTTAAACTAACATAAAGTAATTCAACTCATATGTATAAAAACGACATTACTGATTTAAAGACACGTCTCCTCTAGAACTAGCTACTCTAGAGTCATCACCAACTAACAACTCCAAAGAAGGCACCCCTGATTTAAACGTAACACCACACGATTTGAGCATAAAAGAAGAAAAATTAAAAAGAGAACATAGAATAAAAGAACTCGAAAGCGATTTATTAATTAGCCCACCACGAATAGTAACTAGGAGCAAAGGCCCAATAGAACATATATTTCTAAAATCACCTAAAAGAAATAAAAGAAACGATAATAATATGTCTACTCCATTAACTAACCCAGAACATCTCGAAACTACTATGCCAGTAGATAAAGCTTTTAAATTTATTCCATATTGTTCGGGAGAAGAAAATTTAACACAATTTATAAACGCATGTGACATTGCAGTAAATTCGGTAGATAGACATAACGTACCTCTATTAATACGATACTTATTAACCAAACTCTCGGGAAAACCAGCCGAATATTTAAAATATAAAGACAACAGTAAATGGATATTTATAAAACAAAACTTAGAAGAATCATTCGCTTCCCACTACTCCATAAACGCGTTACAATTACAAATAAACTCCATTAAAATGAACAACGGCGAAACAGTTAAATCATACACCGATAGGCTAGAAAAATTATATTTCCAACTCACTAATATATGTACAGCAGGAAAAAACGAAAGCGATTCAAAAGCTATAAAACAAACACTAACCGAACAAACTTTAGCAGTATACATTAAAGGATTAATTAAACCGATTAGAAACACAGTACGCACTAGAGACCCAAAAACACTCGACCAAGCAAAAGCAATTGCTATACAGGAAGAGTTAGAATTAGCAGAAGAAACAACTAGAGATAACTTAATCGATGGTTTAACACGAAACACAGAAAACAATTTAAATATATCACCTAATCAAAATTATAATAATAATTACACACAACAGCGTAATCAAAACCAAAGAAACTATAATCCAAGAATAAATAATAATAATCGCGAATTTTATAACAAAAATGCGCAACAACAATTTAATAATCATAATTACAATAATCAACCGCAAAATTCTTACAGAAATAATAACGCATCACAACAAAATTATAACAGAAACTATAATAATAATAATAATAGACCTCAGCAAAATTATAATAATCCTATTAATAATAATAATCGAAATAATTACCCACCACAAAACTATAACAGAAGAAACGATCGATTTAATCAAAGTAATCATAATCAAAGTTCAACTAATTATCATCCACCGCCTCAACATAATGAACGGAGTAACAATAATAACAACAGTAGGCCTCCCATACGTAATAATTATAACGAAATGTGTTCTTACTGTGGCAAACGCGGTCACAATATGGACGTATGCTATTCGAGACAAAATGACGCCACACGTCAAAATTCTAATTCGGGAAACGCCACACCGTACTCGCAACTGTTGAATATATTATTTTATTTTAAAATAATATATATTAAAACATAAAATCTAAAATGTAAATATATTTACATTTAGATTATAACATCAAAATTATTTGAGTATTTTTGATATTTGCATACAGCTTTTGAAATATAAACTAAGTGAACATTTATATTACAATCTTTAATGAAATCTAAATGTAGAATTATATTGCTTTTAACATTATTATTTTTTTGTAAGGTTGATGCAGAATTTATCACATAAACAGGGTTATTCAACCATCCTTCAAAATCTAAAGCCGGTGGAGGATTTTCATTTTCCAGGAATTTTTGGAAAATTGTATAGCCTTCTATACCATCTGTTGGCATATCCAAATTCATTCTTTCATTCGGATATTTATATTCTCCTATTTGTAGTTGTGCTGAATTTAATCCACTATCAATATTTTTTCCTGTTGAACTTTCGAATCTAATCAATGTATAAGAAGGATGTTTATTTCCTCTGTGTAAATTTGTTAAATCAAAACGACCCTCTTTACCATTATGTTTAAAAGATAAATACTGATATTTCAAAAACTCAATCTCTGTGGATATTTCATTCTTAAAAACTTTTTGTATATTCTCTTGAGCAAAATTACCTGTTAAATAAAAATTCTTGATTTTGATTTCTTTTTTTAACTCTGTAGCAATTGTGTCAAAAATATCCATTTTAAGCGATTCGTACATTGCAAGAGTTGGCCAACACAGATGGTAAAGCTTATCCATTAGCGGCTGCTGTAATATTAAACGACACGTTTGTGGATGATATATTTACTGGAGCCGATAGTGAAAAGGACGTAGTTAAATGCCAAACAGAACTAATCTCATTATGTGCAGCTAGTCAATTGGAACTTCGTAAGTGGGCAAGTAACAACCAACAAATATTACAGAATGTTCCAGACGAGTGTCGTGCAATTTCCCCGTCAATTTTATTTGAAAATAATGACCAATCATACTTAAAAGTACTTGGTCTAAAATGGGATCTCCCAACGGATTCGTTTTCATTTAAAACCATTTCATCGAACATAAGCTCGACTAAACGTTCTGTGCTATCCGATATAGCTCGGATATTTGATCCACTAGGGTTGTTATCACCAGTTACTTTTTGGACAAAACACTTCATGCAACTTCTGTGGACTGCTGGTTTAGATTGGGATACTCCATTACCGTCTGATCTCACAGCTCAGTGGAAACGCCATCAATATGAACTTAGTTCAATTGAGACCATTTCAATTCCGCGTCGGATTAGACATGACGGTGCTACATCAATACAGCTCCATGCGTTTTCTGATAGTTCCGAGAAAGGCTACGCAGCAGCAATATATATGAGAGTAGAAACCCTGACGTCCATTTATTGTCAGCTCATTACCGGAAAATCAAAGGTAGCTCCACTAAAACGGTCCACGATTCCTCGTCTTGAACTTTGTGGAGCTGTACTCGCTGCAAAACTTCTACGATTCGTTCATACCGCGTTAAACAATCGGATCAACATACATCAGCATTTCGCGTGGACAGATTCCACTACAGCGTTGATTTGGATACGCTCATCACCTCACCGTTGGGCTACCTTTATAGCCAACCGAACGAGCCAAATACATGATTTGACTTCACCGTCAATTTGGCACCATGTCCCTACTCAGCTTAACCCAGTTGACTGCGCGTCACGTGGACTGTATCCATCCGAATTAGTAAACCATCGATTGTGGTGGAATGGTCCAGCGTTTCTAGTAGCGGCACCTCATCAATGGCCAACGCTACCCATATCTGAAGAAAAGGAAATTGACAACGCTCCCCATTATGAATCGAGAAAATCTATTGTGTTATTAGTGACGGTAAAATCCACGATTATCGATTTACTGAAACGTTTTTCGTCGTTGGACAAAGTGCTTCGCGTCATAGCATATTGTTTTCGCATGATGCATCCGCGCCCCTCATCGTACATATCTAAAATCATCAGTGCTGAAGAGATTACTCATGCTCTAGGGGCACTTATATACTTTACTCAACACATGGTGTATGCTGATGATATTGAAAAATTGAATAAAGGAATGCGTCTTACTACAAACTTACGCTGTTTGGACATATTTATGGATAAAACCGGGATAGTCAGGGTGGGGGGCAGACTGAACAATGCAGACATACTATACTCGCACAAGCATCCAGTGTTGCTGCCATCGTCTCATCCGTTGACCACACTCCTTATTGATCATCATCATATACGACTCAAACATCCGGGATCGAGTGCGCTTCAATCATATTTACAGCGGGAATATTGGATACAATCAGCGAGGCGAGCAATTCGTTCGCGTTTGCGGCTTTGTATATCATGCTTCCGTACAAGACCTACGTCCATTGAACCGAAAATGGCTGCATTACCGAAATACCCTGTGCAACAAGTGAAGCCATTTGCGACGTCTGGAGTGGATTATGCTGGTCCAATACATACCAAACGTTCCAGAGGACGTTCTGCACATTCTCCGGTCAGCTATATTTGCTTATTCGTTTGTATGACTACCAAAGCCCTCCATCTAGAACTAAGTTCTGATCTGACAACGGAGAACTTCTTGTTAGCATTTACTCGATTCGCAGCTCGTCAAGGACCGATTCGAGATATGCATAGTGACTGTGGCACTCAATTCATTGGGGCATCACGATTATTATCACCATTACAACAGCTCACGCATTCTCAGTCCTTTCAAGATCGTGTCCAGCAACACTGCGCAAAATCCCAAATAAATTGGCATTTTAACCCGCCAGCATCTCCCCATTTTGGTGGATTGTGGGAGGCCGGTGTAAAATCCGTAAAATCACTCTTACTCCGGACCATTGGTTCTCATTCATTGACAGTTGAAGAATTGAATACCTTGCTTACGCAGATAGAAGCTACTCTCAATTCTCGGCCAATCAGTGCCCTGAGTGATGATCCCAACGATTTAGAAGCGCTTACTCCAAGCCATTTTTTAACTCTCGAACCTTCTATCTCACTACCAGAACCCAATTTAGAAGCGCTCTCACTATCAAAATTGCAACGTTGGCGTCTGGTTTCGGATCTCCTTAGGCATTTTTGGAAGAGATGGACGAACGAGTATCTGTCAACACTCCAATTGCGGAGAAAATGGACAGAACAAAGTAAAAAACCCCCAAGTATTGGTGATCTAGTTCTGATTCGTGAAGCAACACATCCATTACAATGGCGTCTGGGTCGCATTCGAGAACTCCATCTAGGTTCTGATGGGACAGCTCGGGTCGCTACCGTCGAAACCACGTCAGGGAACTTTATTCGTCCTGTCATAAAACTATGCCCACTTCCAATTTGTTGAAGGCATTCCTTCAAGGTGGGCGGTGATGTTTGCGCCAACATTCCCGTGTTAGTATTCTTATTATTTATTATCATTATGCGATATGCAAACGAGCACGACGGCGGCGACCACTTTTTTTATCTGTTTCCGTGTTCCTTTCCGTTGTAATGTGAATTTTAATTATCTGTGATTGTCTTTTCAAATTTATAATGTTTGAATTATTATCATTATTTTTAATAATGTCTTTGTAAAATTATATAATATTTTTAATTATTATTGTTGATATAAGCGGCCAACGCCCTAATTATATTATTATTCATATTACGTATACATTATTATAATTTATATTTTTCTGTCGTTCGGTGTTAGCCATTAAGGCAACATTATTATATGAGTCTATCGTTCGGTGTCATTCATTGAGAACACATCTTTTTTTGTCGTTTTAATTTTATAGTTCGCCACCGTTCATTGTGAACAAGTGCTTCTTTTTCGTTTCATTATATTTATTATTATTATATTTTTGTCATTATACCAATAAAGCGCTACGGCGAATACCGGGATCTGCCTCGTGTTTGTTATTCGCCACGATCCCCTTTCGTCCCGAGGTGAGGAATTCTTATATATATATATATATATATATATATATATATATATATATATATATATATATATATATATATAACCTATACCATATACAAATATTATTCATCGTGTGCGCCCGAGATCGGGACTGGTGCCTGACGCCCCCCATCTTGCGTAAATCCGCCAGCACTCGAAGCAGTGTGTGTGAGGCCACCTAGGTCATCGAGTTCCGTTATCGAGTTCCGTCATCGAGTTCCGTCACGTTGCAGTTACCATCATCGTTACCATTCATCGTCCGTAGTTTTAAGTTGTGATTTGTGTGTTTAGTTGTAAGGTATTTGTCCAAATTGTTGTGAGCTCTGTGGTCATTGCACCAGACCGATTCGGCCACAGAGACTCCCCCCAGTTACCTAAACTGCACTAACTGTATTCCCTTTGTATAGCCTGCATATCCCCATTCCCTTGTTATAAGTTTATGATTCCCGTCCTTGCATCGTCGTCGTTGCGCACAGAGTTGTTATCGTGTTGAAGTGTGCATTTGATTGCCGGTGGCCCCTCAGCACGGCGTTCACGCGTTACAAGTAGTTGTGTGCGGTGCCGACCGTAGAGAGTGCAGGCACATTTATTATTATTATTATTCACATTGTGAGTGGTCCCTCGAAGTGTACTATAAACATATATTGTTTGAGCATTGCGCTCAAACAATTAACAACCTTTGCATTTGCTGGTAAATCTAAATACACACTCCAACCAACATTTAAAAACATTGGAGTATCTTTTATTTTTAAAATAAATTCTGTTGAATTCGGAGAAGTACCTATAACTAGAGTCAAGATAAAAAGTTTTTGTATATACTCTTAAAGAATCACTCATTTATATATATAAATGAGTGAAAAAATACAAATAGATTTAAACCAAATTTCTCAGAAATTTAAACCTTTATCTAATTTTGATATTGAAAAAATATCTAAAAAATTAAACATTTCAAATGGAACAATAATAAATCTTGATTCTGAAGGAAGTGGTACTCATTGGGTTTGTTGGATTTTTAGAAACGATTCAGAGGGAAAAAAATTTTAGTTTTTTTTGATTCTGTTAGAGAATCTCAGTTTCCAACAGAACTTGTAGATATTTTTAACGCACATTACATTTCTCAGAAAATAAGAAACATGAAAACTTTTCAAAATCTGGTGATCCACCAACATGTGGCCATTTATGTTTGGCTTTCTTAAAATATTTAAACATGGATTTTGAGGTTTTTAAATGTATTGATCTATTTACAGAAACATTTAAAGTTGATTTTAACAAAATACAATGGTGTAGATATATATCACATATGATTTAAGGGTTATACATCCACCATCCATGAGGTTTTTTAAAAATATCACAAACTAATGTTGTAAAATCTTCAAATCGAATATTTCCAATTATAAAATCTTCGTTAGGTTAAGATAAATTTTGGTTGTTTAAAAAGAACAAGACAATTCAAATTTGACTTTATAAGTTGTCTATTTACTTTTCCATAATTTTGATCTAAAAATACCATATGGAAATTTCTATGTCTTCCCATCATGAAATACTTACTGATTTCATTTTGATTTTCTAACAACATATCACCAAAAATTATTAAAATATTTGAGCCGCTTATTTCAGATATTGGTATGACTGTAGAATAATCTGAAACCATTGGATATTCTTTTCCTCCTAATTATACAACAGCTTTTGACTCTAACATACTTGTATATATTGGTTGAGATAAAGTTTTTGCAAATATTATAATACGGTAATAATCAACCCATTCTTTTAAAAAAAGGTTTGAAATAAATGTCGTTTTTCCACAGCCACTTTCTCCAAGAATGAGACACCTCAAAGGTTGAGGAAAACCATGTTTATTTACACATGGTTTTGAATTAAAATACACATCAAGTTTTAAGTTGGAATTACTCATTTTATATATTTAAAATATATAAAATATCTTCCATTTCATATTAAAAATAAATAGATTAAAATATTTTTGAAATGCGGCATTCCATTTAAATAGTATAAAATATTATAGATTGAATATTAGATTGAATCATGAATATGCGGCATCTTCCATTTTCAAATGGAATTCAGAAATCATCATGATTCAAAGATTTTGTGATTGCCGCATTTCAAATATTTTTTAGATATTCATGCTATGGATTGCCGCATTTCAAAGATTCTAATGAAATCTCATTCCACCGGTGAAAAAACCCTCATGAAATTCTGATGATATTAAAATGGTTTAAGATAGGTGAAATTAAGGGAATTTTTCATCTTTTTCTCATCATCAAGATTTCAAATGAATTTCATCATTCTCTCGTCTCAAATCACATTTTTGATGAATATCAAAAATATCAGAATTTTAAAATGTTAGAATTTTGAATTTACAATTCTTTTTAAAAATTAAAAAACTTTTTATAAAGTTTTAAAAATTTTAAAAATTTTTATAGTTTAAAAAAAAAAATATTTTTTAATAATTAATTTCCAACTTTTTTTTAAAGAAAATTTTTAGAAAAAATAACATCGATAAAATATCACAAAAAATCGTTTTAGGAAAACATCAATAGAACTTCAAAAAATCGTTGCCGCATTTCAAAAATTTTTATATATCATCATCATCATAACTCCAGAAATCTAAATATTAATTCTTATGTTGAATTTCAACATACAAATTTTATTATTTCAAAAACATTTGGAAATAATTATGTTAAACGTAAATTATAGAAACAAATTAAATAATTAGAGAAAAAAACTAAGTGAAAAAGACCACGGACCATAGTATAAATATTTTTAAAAAAAAAACTAAGTGAAAAAGACCAACAAATTAGTTTTAAGTGAAAAAGACCAATAAATTAGTTTTAAGTGAAAAATATCAATAAATTAGTTTTGAGTGAAAAATATCAACTAATTTGTTTTAAGTGAAAAAGATCAACTAATTTGTTTTAAGTGAAAAAGATCAATAAATTAGTTTTGAGTGAAAAATATCGAAAGTGCGCCAGGATTGGCACTTATATACTACTAGCCAGACATAGTAGCAGTATTAAAACAAAGGAGAATGGCATGGGCCGGTCATGTATGGAGGAATGAAAAAAAAACCTCTTATGAAAGAGGTTTTAAAATAGAAACCTCAGAGAAAAAGACCACTTGGCAGGCCGAAACAAAGGTGGACAAAGTGGAGAAGAATTTAGCAGATATTGGAATACGAGATGGAGAAACAATAGCACAGGACAGAGACAGATGGAAGCAAGTTTGTGTTGCGGTAATGTGCCTCAATGGCCTTTAAAAACCGAAGAAGAAGTATGTGCATTGTGCATAAATGCATTATGTGCATAAAAAAAAAAACAAAAAAAATTTATTAAATTATTTAAAGACAATGAATATTAGGTAACTGATAATTCATCAAGCAAACAATATTATCATGTATACAACAAAAACAGATCTATCCATTTAATATTGATTATAATTTAACTTACCTCTACATCCACAGGAGATTCGTCATGGCCACCATGGATTCCCTTAATTAATACTACTCCGTTTTTTGATGTGAATTCGTCCTTTACAATTTATATCCTCCTGCGAAATCTATAAAACATTGTGATTTTGTCTGCGCTCATTCTATCAAATATATATATAGAAATCCTTTATGTACATAAACGTCGTTCGACCTATTAGTCACAATGACGTCCATTTTCAAAACCAAAACGAAAATTTAAATAAAATTGACTAATTTGTATCAAAACGTCGGCTTAAAACAGATCTGTATAAGTCAAAAGCTTGAATACCATTGAATAGGCCACAGAGGTTGAAATAATTTCATTAAATAAAATCATATATTTTGCAGCAATCTATTTATAGTAATTAATGTACATTACTGGATCCTTTGATGACACCGACACTGGTGACAGGTCATATACCACCAGTAGAGGTAAATCCTGTGTTCCAATAATTGCTTATTTTATATAGGTATTTTAGTATTTATATCAAGATGAATCATAAGTAGTCAGTACATCATATATGGTTTAAATTATTTATTTAATGAAGATATTAAATATAACTTGTACAAAACATAGTTCGTAAGTATTTTATAATTTAAGATATTGTGTACGAAGTATTCGTCAAAATAATGTTCTTCATTACAGCTAATGAAGGTGCAATGACAATTAATAGGGCTAGGAATTATATATTGTATAAAATGGAATAGTGAGCATTTCATTTTTTTAAACAGGTGCAAAAAAAGTATACTAGAATATACACTGATGATTTACGTATATTTTCCAAAATATCAAAAAGAGAAGCATCTTATATTGTTAAGACACAATGAATAAATAAACTTTTATGTATGATTTATTATTTTTACTTTTACTTTTTAAAATAAATTCACTTTATTTTTGACATCTACATTTTTAGAAACTTCGGGTCAGTGATGAAATCACTAGTTGTATACAATTGAAATGATATAGGATTTGGGAGCGTAATAAAACACAGCATTTTACATAAGGTACTTTAATTGAAATATCCCATAAAACATGCATTTTTCACGTTTGAATTTAAAATATGTATAAAAGGCATTATCCCTAAGTGCTTAAAATAATATGCTGAATAAAAAAAGGTGAGTTGTCAAGCATAGGTATACGCAAGGGGCGGCCAACCATTTTTTGGCTGTGATCTACTAAATGTATACTTCACCTTTAAAGATCGACTTTCATCAAAAAGTTTTTTTATTATTAAGTATCTATAATTGTTAAGAAATCTATTTGTATATAATGCTAATTATAACTGGTGAACATTCGTCATTTAAAAGTCAACGGTTATTCGTTTTTGAGTAACAACTACAAAAATAAAAATTCCCATTCTTCCTTAATTTTAGATTCTGAGCGGAGCCATGAATGTATTTATTTTACAATGATGTGGTTTTTTTTTGGTGTGTGTACACGATAAGTAGTCGAAATAATACTTCGATATTCTTCAACAGCATCTTTTCCGGTGGGAAAGTGAATCTAGTTGGTGCATTGGGGAGATCAAAATTTAAAATTCCCAATAGTTTTCAAAAGCGCCGACAAAAACAAAAAAAAAATATTAAGAAAAAATGGAAATTTTTACGCAAATTTATTTTTTGACAAAATCGAGTTTTGTTTTAGGTGTAACTCTAAAAATAATGACCATATGTACATGACATTTTCACAGAATGTTTATATTGGCATTTTCATTATACCATAAAATTTACAAAATATTTTAACTCGTGTTGAACTATTTATAGGCAAATTAAATTTTCGGTTATTGTTAGTTTTTTCCGATTAATGTCAATAAAAAAATGTCCATTCTTTCAAAAATATTGAAAATATAATACAAGGTTTCTCGTAAGTTGTTGTTAGTTGAAATTAAATAAAAACTGAATTGTAAATTCATAATAGGTAATTTTGTTATGAGTGATTGAATTTCAAGTTTTGACAAAATACATTAAAATCACTAAAATTTGCAAATTATTTTGAGCTAGAAATTTATACAAAATTTTCTTTTTAATCTAAATCCAAAGTGAAAATTTAATACAATATAAGTTTGTCACATTTATCAAAAAAAAAAAAAATTCCTACTGGAGGGTCAAATTAAATTTTTATGAGCGTTTGAAGTTCAAATATTTACAACATTTTATTTTCACTCGATTTCTCTTACAACGATTTTTACTTCATCATAAATGAAATTATTTCAATTTTCGTAATTTGATTTACCAAATTAAGGAGATTATTGTGGTTTCAGTAAAACGAATGTGTACAATAACTGTTACATAGGTACTTAAGAATGACAAGGGGTCTTCAATATCATTTATAAATTTATACGGTTCTGTATTATTAACAAATTAAAATTAATTTTAAACTTAGAATATTCATAATCCAACGCCGCGGTCGCGGCGCAGAGCTTAGTAAAAAAAGTAAGAAACTAGCGCGCGACGACGGGGTACATTACACGAGAGAACCAACTTGTATTTGACCAATGTTGTTTAACTAAAATCATGTCGACTACTGTTATGAATATGTATATTATATTATATTAGATATATGTTGGTAATATTGTGTATGTTAGAGTATAAGTATACATGTAGCATTAGTTATAAAGAAATATATTGTAAACTGATGCGCGTGGGACTAAAGGCGAGTATTACTCCCTTCCCATACGACTGGTCTATGGATTCTGCTGAATCAACCCTTTTGACCGGATGACCAACTCGTATGTGAGGACACACAGGCAATGTGTGTTAGTCCGACAGAGCCTTCAGATCCTTTTTCAGAGCTTCTCTCAGAACATTTCAAAACCTTTGTTGAAATTGTAACAGTCTATTTACCTCAAAGTATAGTGATTTACTAAGTGAATTGGCAATCTTTTTTATTTGTGACTAGGCACATGAGTGTGTCCATAACACTACCCTGTAGCCTAAACTAATGAACCAATTGACTTGAAACTTTCACGAATAGCTCAATTGGTGTGTAAATGATTCTGTGAAAATTTAAAGTTTATCGGAGTATTACAGCCTTAGTTATATACTAAAGTATTAACATAATAATTAAGCAAAATGCTATTTTTTTCATCAATTCCACAATGTATATGTTTGTGCTGGCCGCCCATTTTTCCCCTTCCACTCGTCGGTTGCAATCTCTGAGTAATATTCTCATCAAATCACTTTGAAAAAATACTGGTTCAACGTGCTAAAATATTCCAGGTCGTTGTTAAAATGAATACGGTATCAGGTAGAAATCATTGTCAAAATAATATGATTCAAAAAGTTATAGGTAAAGCCTTTCATTTGCCTTTGCCATTAGAGGAAACATTGAAGAAATTACCTAGCCCTCAAAAACCTATAATAGATCATGAGCTATTTATACTTGTACGTAGCCTCCCAACTACTAAAAAAAAAATATGGGAGAGTATAGTCAACGATAATAAAATATACAATGCCCTTATATGGTTTAAAACAAATAACCATCTTTATAAATATATAGTGTTACCAAGTTGCGATACTATTCAAGATGAGACACATAAAATAGAGGTGGAGTATTTAGAATGTGAAGAAAATGATTCCCATATGGAAGTCGATAATGTACCCTTGATTGAGAGTAGTAAAGATGATTATGTCTCAATAAACAAAGAAAATGGTGCTATTTTAACCCAGAAGCAAGAAGATGATAAATATTACGAACATTTTACAATTCACACATTAAACGAACCACGAAAAAATTTAAGAGCAACAGAGTTGTTCCAAATGTTAAAAGTTAACGAAAATCCAATTGATCAAAGAGACATAGAATTGGATTTAAGGGGGCTGGAGCATGATGCATTTTTAGTCGAAAATACCGCTCACGACTTCAATCACTAATGCCAGTGTATTAGTCCGATATTAATTTTTTAAACGAATTATGATTCTCTACTAAATTATCTATGCTTTGAACTTACAAAAATGGTGAAACAATTCACTTCTAATATAAACCATATTGAAATAAACCAAATATGACCATATTGAACTTAAAAAATGCAGAGCCATAGCACGCCTAACTATCAACACCAGCAAAGCAAACACTTGGAAACAATTCACTTCTAATATAAACCATAAAACCCCGTCCAATATAATGTGGTCCAAAATTATGAGCATCAAAGGAATCAATAGAACTCAATCTAGAACAATAAACTATCACAACAATAAACTCTCTGACAAAAAAGAAATAGCAGACACTTTTGGCTCCTTTTTCCAATTAAAAAACAGTAATGAAAACTACGACACCGATTTTTTATCTTACAAAACAACGGCCGAAAATACCTCACTAATCGACTATGAGATAAAGAACCCCGATAATCCTATAAATGATCCATTCACCATCACTGAGCTCAACAACTGTCTTTTTAAAAAAAAAGAGCAAAAGCCCCGGCCCTGATGGAATACCATTCTCGTTCCTACAACACCTCTCCTCTTTATCCCTTAATTACTTACTCAACATCTTCAACAACATATGGACTAAGAACCACTTTCCAAAACAATGGGAAGCCGCCACCATCATTCCTATTCCCAAACCTAATAAATACATTTTCGATATCATAATTATAGATCAATATCTCTTCTTAACACTATGAGCAAGATTCTCGAAAACATTGTTAATACTCGACTAATATGGTTCCTTGAAACACAGAATCTTCTTTCCCCCCATCAATTCGGTTTCCGCGCCAACCGCTCCACCATCGATCCATTAACAACAATCCATACCAACATATGCGATGCACTTGATATCAAAAACCACCTCTTAATGGTTTCATTAGATATTTCTAAAGCATACGATTCAGTATGGAAACATAGAATTCTACTCACTCTACAAAAATGGAACCTCTGCAGCAATATATTAAAATTTATTAATAAATTTCTTGAAAACAGGACCTTTGAGGTAAAATTCCGAAACCCTCTATCATCACCTTTTACAACAGAAAATGGCCTCCAACAAGGTTCCTCCTTAAGTGTAACACTTTTTCTCGTAGCAATCAATGATATTAGAAATCAAATCAAACCACCTGTCAAAATCCTACTATACGCAGATGACTGTAATATTCTTTGCTCAGGTGCAAACATCCACAACACAAAAGTCCTCGTGCAATCCGCTATCGATAACATTTCTCAATGATCGAAGAAAACTGGCTTCAAATTTTCTCCATCTAAATGCAAAACAATTCTTTTCTACCGAAAAAACAAAATTATCCCTCCTGCAATCATAATGCAAGATTCAATTCTTGCACAATCCAATAGCATCCGACTCTTAGGTCTAACTTTTGACCACAAACTTAAGTGGACCGCACATCTAAAACAACTGAAAACAAATTAAATATAATTTAAATTATAAGCCACTGCAAATGGGGAGCAGAACGAAAAACCCTCCTCGTCCTCTTTAACTCTCTTATTCAATCAACACTTGACTACGGCTCCACAATTTACGGTTCAGGTAATCCCAATACTCTTAAATTACTTAACCCTATTCATAACGTCGGAATCAGACTGGCTACTGGAGCATTCAGAACAAGCCCAACTGATAGTCTGCACTGTGAGTCCGGTATACTTCCACTGGAATTTAGGCGCAAATACCTTTCCGTTAAATATGCAGCAAAAAAAATTTCAACACCCCAAATCAATATGAAAGAAATAGTCATCAAACCTACCCGAACTCATCACTACAAACCACTATATGTCAAAATAAACGAGATTCAAGAAGAAATATCAGTCAACATCAACAACATAAGACCCATTGAAAGTCCCTCTCCATTTCCCCCATGGCATACTAATCTTATTGAAGTCAACATGGAACTTAAAACATTTGACAAACTTTGCACACCACATAGACAAATCACCAATTCGTTCTACGAAATATTAAACAATAACTTCAACAATTTTTACCACATATACAAAGATGCCTCGAAAACCCCAAACCAAACTGGTTTTGCTATCACACACATGTCACAAAATATCTTGTTCAAACTTCCTCAATTTACAAGCAGAAATCCCAGCAATTTTGGAAGCACTATCAACATCTTCTCTATGCATAACTCACAATAATATCCTCATACTAAGTGACTCTATGAGCGCTATATCAGCTATATCGAACACCAACACAAAATGCAACATTGCTCTAAGTATCCGAAATAAAATAAGCGCTTCCAACAAAACTTTCAAAATAATGTGGATCCCATCACACATCGGCATCCCGGGCAATGAACTGGCTGACGACCTTGCCTCAAAAGCAGCCATACTTCCCAACATACCAATTTATCAACATATTCCATACGAAGATATCGTCCAAGTCCTGAAAAGTAATCTTCACTCCCTGTGGCATTCCCAATGGGAAAACCAAACATCTAACAAACTTTTCCAAATAAAACCCTCCATCAACACATGGCCGCAACCGCAAACCAATAACTTCAACAGACAAGAGGAAGTAATGATTACCAGAATACGCATTGGGCACACTAGGCTAATTCACTCTTACCTATTAAGTAAAGACCCTGCACCACTATGCGACACGTGCCAATGTACTCTTTCTGTCAACCACATATTCCTTGAGTGCCCAAATTTCAAATCCGCCAGATCATCGTCAAAACTCCTCACAACATCACCAAAAGAAGCCTTCGGCCACGGACAGGAAACCAACATAATCGATTTCATCAAAACAGCAGAACTTTCCTCACTAATTTAAGCCTTCACCAGAAATATATTAGCTTTAATCTTTTTTAAATAACAACTCAAATACCATAAATGAAATTACTTCATATAACTATTAACCCCTTTATTGTAATTTATCGAAAAATTTCAATTTTCTATCTTTTATACACCATAGGCTAATAAACTTTGTATTTGAAGCCTTATCAAATAAAAAAAAAATAAAAAAAAAATGGTGAAAATAAATCATATTCATGACATAAATTTAAATATATTGAGATTTAATTTTAAAAAAGTGGGACAGTCAAAGCATAGTAAATTTAACGGAGAATCCAAATCTATTTCCAAAATTGATATCGGGTCATGCTACTGTGCGTAGTGATTGAAGTAAACAGGCAGAAATTTTTCGAAAAAAAAAATATCTTTAGAAGCTTAGAAAAACGATATTTGACATGTGCATGCGCGTAGGTAAAAGCACCTGCTCGGCGCTCACTCAACAATGTTTCTATTGCCGGCAGTACACATTTGCCGAGACAGTCTCGGCGAAACTCTCGACAAGAATTTAGGTTAGGCGAGGAAGCGCGAGTGCACGCCGTACATTCTCGCCTCTCGGCTTCGGGATTCGGCCTCGGCGGCTCGGCTACAGTGACTACCAGTGCCGTCCTAACCACCATTATCGCCCTGAGGCATCAATATATGACGCTCCCCTCCTCTAAAAAATATAAAACCTCATTCCGTAAATATATTAAATACATATTAATTAAAGGTTCCTCTGCTTATTAAATATTATTTTTATCTTATTTATATACATGTATTTTTTATTTTTTTTTTATGACTTTTTTGAAGTTAATACCGATTTCATTATTACGGCTGCATTATAGAAAAAAAATATACTATTTTCTCGAAACATTACGTAGTTTCAGTTTTAGTTCACGTATAAATCATACCTTTATAGGCTTTACAGTACCTACATCTATCCTTTGGTGATATTGATGTTTATAATACATTATTGTAGGTATGTAACACAGTAGTCTTACTCGTTGTTTATATCATTTTATTTTTAATAGCACACAAACAATTTAATACGTACTCGTCTTAGTTGATATTACAGTATAAAAAAAAAAATTGTCATATGAAACATCAATTTTTTTTTTAATTTAAATTTTATTTCATTAATTTTTATGATGCATTGACGCCCCTTAAATTCATAGTACTTTGAACGCCCTGGGGCACTTGCCCCATTTGTCCCTCCCTTGGGACGGCTATGGTGACTACAGTCACTCGCATTTTTGTGTTCAGTACTCAAGTTTTTACTTTTGAACGAAAATGGACGCTGTTGAGGTTGCTGCAGCTACAGCGTATTGTGCATTTGCGTATTATAATTACGTTGAAATATTTTGCCAAAAAAAAATTAAGAAGCCTTGGAAAAAAAGAAGATGGTGGATGAAAAATATTCATCGAAATAGAACGACGTAAGTATCGGAAAATATTTCTTAACAATAAGTATATTCTAGTTTTATTTAAATATAATTAATGTATAATAATATGCGTGTGAAGTTGCCCCCCCAGCTCAAAAAATCTTCTCACGGTAAAAATAATAGCTTTCAAATTCTGAAAACTGATTTCAAATGTTTTCAACTTGTTTTCAAAAAAATGTCGTATATTGGAGAAAATTGGAAAATGTGGGGGGGCAACTTCACACGCATGGTAATAATAATATTTATCATATCAATTATTATTTAATAATAATTATTAAATAGCATCTTTAAAAGTTAGATTAAATTAAAATTTAAATTTTTTAAAAGTTATGTTAAGTATTTTGAATGTGTTTGTTGCAGACAAACCATTGAAAATCAGTTTTTGGAATTAAATTTTGAACCTTCTGGGGAATTCGAAAATTTAACGCGCCTTAATTATACAGATTTTCAATACTTATTAAATAAAGTGTCACCAATTATTTCTAAAAAAGACACACATTGCAGATTGGCGATACCTGCTAAATTACGCCTAGCAATTACTCTAAGATATTTGGCCACTGGCGATAGTTTTAAAAGTCTCCATTTTTTATTCAAAGTGTCGAGTGAAATCATATCAAAAATTGTACCTGAAATCTGTACGGCCCTAGTGGAAGTTTTAAAAGATCAAGTTAAGGTAAAAAAACGAATTGTTTGCTTATAATAATAATTATAACTTCAAATATTTCTTTATTTGAAATCAAAAAATTAACAACTTTTCTTTTAAATAAGTAGTATAAATGTTAAACAAAAACTTAACAACTTTTCTCAAAAGGTAGTATAAATATAAAAAAAAAAAAATAACAACTTTTTTCATAAGGTAGTATAAATAATAAACAAAAAAAAAATTAACTTTTCTCATCAAGTAGTATAAATGTTCAACAAAATGTAATGTTCAACTTTTATTGTTCAGTAGCTTCTGGTTATTTTCATCAATCATTGAAAAAGCTTTATTAACAATGTTGTCTTCAAAATTTGCCAAATGTAGCCATGAGCGAGTCATTTTTTTTCTTTAATTTGGTTACTGGACATTCCAGTTGTCCGCTTAATCGAACCCATGCATCGTTGATTTGTTTCCTGTCTTTGTGATACAAATGCATCGGGTCCCCTATAACGGGTTCATTTTGGTATAACTCCAAAAACTTCAACGTAAATTCGTTTGACCAGTCACACATGACGAAAAGCACAACAATAATTAATAAATAAAAGCGACGAATATGCGAGAACACACGAGTATGAACTAGGTGCTGTTATGCTCGCGACTCGAATGGCCTCGTGTCCTTTGACTCGGGCACAAAAAACCGCCTTCTGACCGAGCGCCGTCGAGGCGAGCCGTGACGAGGCAAAGTGACACGAGCGCGTCTAGTTCACTCTCGCGCTCGGCTGCTCTCGCGAAGTCTCGGCGAATGTGTACTGCCGGCATATAATGTAGTCCTTCCGGGAACCGACCGACGATTGCAACTGATTATTATTTACGTAATCATGAGTTAAATTTATATAATATTTTATATTTATTATTGTCCTATATTGTATTTTACCAGGGGCTCATCAAGGGGGGGGGGGCAAATGGAGCAGTTGCTCCAGGCGGCAAGAGTGGCAAAATATTTTAGGGCGGCAAAAAATAAGTCAATAATATTGTATATTATTATAATAATAATATAATATTATAAAAAAAAAACTTTGGTTGAATAAACATTTATTATTTCAATTTATGATAAAACTTGTCAAATTATCAATAACCGTATTGTAATCTAATATTAGGTACCTACCTTTTGGGTAAGACAGTGTTGTGAAATTTGTTTTTGTAATATCTATTTTTAATATTATACTGTTACCTAGTATAGCCGCAAGCACGCATAGATACCCTCACACAGCTAAATAATAATTATCTGTTATTAATTGTTTGAAAAAGGAAAACTCAACTTCTATAAATAAATTCTTATCTATTCCCAATATTATGGTCTATGATAAATTACATTTGTTTTAACATTTTTGGTTAAAATGTGTTCATAATGTCGTCACTCGTCTGGTCACTGGTGTTGTATGGTGTTTTGACGTGTAGTCGTGTAGACAGTGTTTATATTTGATTTACTGTGGTGTTATTTTTTTTGAAAATGCCGAAACGCATGCGATTAAATGGATCTCAATACAAAAAAAATGCGAAAGCAAAAAAAGAAAAAGAAGAAGAGATTAAAAGAAAAACATTAAAATTAGATAGTTTTTTTAAGTTAAAGGTAAGTGTACCTACTTTTTATAAATTATAATTATTGATTGAAATATATTTTTACTTGGTAAAATAGTAGAGATTATTTAATTAGGTAGATTTATAAATGTAAAACCGTCAATTGGTACGCTATTTAAAGTAATTAATTTAAAATTAAATGTACCATTATAATAAATTATTATTTTTAGCTTCAATTTGCTCAAAATTGAACACGTTTGAATACAATTGAAACTTTTTGACAATTGTACAATTGTGTTGTTAATTATATATAATATATATAATCTTATCGGGTCCAATGCAGCTGAGATTACCAAAGAAGGAACTCGATTTTTTTATGATTGTCAAATGGTTTACACTTTTTTCTCATCATCTACATACCGATGGAATTTACTAGAAAAATCAACTAAATCTGTCCTCAAAAATGTATGCACAACAAGATGGACATCACGTTATGAAGTGTGTAAGGCTCTTTCATTGGGATACAAAGAGGTATACAAGTTCTTCAAGTTTTATCGGAAGACAAAATGCAGCAACCATCTACTAGACATGAGGCTTCATCAATAAAAAAAAAATGGAAAAACTAGAATTTGTTTTTATGTTAAAAATGTGGTCACCAATATTGAACAGATTTGATGCTACGAGTAAAACATTGCAGTCTGTTAATATTGATTTATCTATTGTAGTTTCATTATATGAATCTTTGGAAAAATATGTACAAGATCTTCGAGAGCTATTCAACACATTTTTAAAAGAATCTCAAGAACTTAGCGGAAAGACTGACTTTGCTTGGGAAGAAACAAGAAAAAAAAAAGAACAGAATTTTATGATGACACATATTTTAATAATACTGTTCATACTGGAAAAAATAAAATGAAGAAGGATATTTTTTATGTAATAATTGATACATTGTGTTCAAATTTACATGAAAGAAAGAAAGCATATCTAAACATAAATATAAATTTTGGTTTTCTGTTTGACTTAAAACATTTGGATACTTTAAGTGTTCGTCAGAGTGCTCTAAATATTGTTAATATATATTCTGAAGATTTGAATACTTCATTTATTGAAGAAGTTATTCAGTTTAAAAAAATCACTGAAACATTCCACGGTAATGATTTATCAATGAATGCACTGTTAAAACTACAGAAAAATTGACAAAAAACTGTAAACTAGATTTTCGTGAATTTTCATAAATTCAATTTTAGTTTTTTAATATGGCTTAAAAAATAATGGAGCTAGAAAGTTGAAAATTTGACTTATTACTAAAAACAGTCACTTGCATACCTCATAAAATTTTCGATATGTTTCTAGTTTACGGGACACCCTGATTTTTTTTTTAATCCATGTAAATCAACGTTTTAAAAACAATGGTGAAAACCTGCAATTTTGGCGCTGATAATTAGTTTTTGAGTTATTGCAATTTGAAAATTAACATATTTACGAGATTATGATAAATACATACGTATTATTGCCCCCTCACCAAAAAAAATTAGAAAAAAAAGCAAGAAATACTTCGCACCATTGGTGGGATAATGGTGATGGATTTAAAGCACCTCAGAGCTAGTATGATATTTTATAAGTATATTATTTTAATTTTTAACAAATGATAAATCATTGGTTTCGGAAAACGATTCTGAATGAAACTCAATTTGTATTATACTTTTATTGCATATACAATGGTTTCACCTACTTTTTACAAATATTTAAAAAAAATTTTACTACCCAAAAATTGGTTGTCATATGTGTATTAGAGTATTGTTTTTTCATTTAAAACTTTTTTAAATAAGCTATATTTAGATTTTGACATATCCAGTTTTTCATTTATTATTAGACAATAATACAATGTAATTATTGAACATTACCAAGCCCGGATTAAGGGGGGGACAGAGGGGGCCATGGCCCTCGGGCCTCGTATTTGGAATTTATTTAGGGGCCTCAGATTTTTCTTTTTCTATTGTCATTATAGGCTATATATTTATTGCATATATCACCAAAAAAAAAACGATAATAAATCTGCTAACGACATTATTTTCAATTATGTCAAATAATGTAAACCTCTTAATTCTTGTAATAATTCATAAGATTAATATACACAATTGACGTACTACAATACTACCACAGAATAGATTAAAATTTTATCTATTCTGTGGTACTACTAAAGTGTATAATGTGTAAAATACCTACCTGCATATTGATACACACAGACACATTATCAGCTTGAAGTCGCCCATCTATCGAATGAGCAAAAGCTATTTTTATACACCAGTAGGTACACAACAACACTACATGTCAACAACATATATCTATGTGAATAATCATAATATAATTTAATAATAATACTACGAAAATATCAATTTCATATGTTTCATGTCTAAAAGAAAAAATATTGTTCAACCACCGATTTTTAAAGTTTATACTAATATTGATAATGTTTTTAATGTTAGATTAACAACTTAGGTACTATACTATACTACTATACATACATAGGTACATTTCAATTCAGTTTGAATATATATATATATATATATATATATATATCATTCACTTAAAAAAAATAAAAATATTTTCCAACTTGCCCATGAGTTTTCAATTACAAATGAGATTACATAATATTAGGTGTAGAATTTCAGATATTTTTAAATGTAGGTACACAAAGTTAAATATTGTTTCGTATTTATTTTAGGTATTGACAACCAAGTTCAAGGTGTGTCTGTACATAGTGAAACAGTTTCAAACGAACAAAGTAATGTTAATGAATCAAATAAAAATGTTTTGTTGTTAACTGGAGATGTTCAAAGTAATACATTTTAAAAGGCATATTTAGCTTTGGATTGTAGGTACTATATTTATTTATGTGTTTGTGTTTATTATAGGTATTGACAACCAAGTCCATGATGTGTCTGTACACAGTGAAACAGTTTTAAATGAACAAAGTAATGTTAATGAATCAAATCAAAATGTTTTATTGTTAACTGGAAACGTTCAAGGTGATATTACTTGGCAATAATTAAATAAGTTGTTATACTTTAATAAAATATGTTGATTTATTTTACTGTAGATATAGAACTTCAGATGACAAATATAACTGATGTGATTTCTGACACGGTATTTAACAAGTATAAAATAAGTGATCCATACTACTGGCCTGAAAAAATTAATGACAGTTTCAGAGAAGTATTTTGTACTTAATAATTGTATTCAGAAAGGACCTGATTTTTTTCAAAATAAGAATGATGATTTCAAACATTCTGCACGTGTATACGGTATTTTATTTATATTATATAGTTTTAAATAACCAATAATGAATACAATTATTTTATTTTTATATACTTAGATCACAAAAGGTTTTTTTCGGCTTCAATGTTTAAACGAACTCTTCCTAATGGAGAAATTGGTGATCGAAAGTGGGTAATGAACTCAATTAAACAAGGTTCCATTTATTGTTTTATGTGTAAGTTTTTTTCAAGTCATTTCAATAGTCCTTTTGTTAGCAAAGGATTTGATAAATGGAAGAAATGTGAGAAATTATCAGAACATAAAAACAGTATTGATCATAGATTGCATTTACAAAATGGTTATTACGTGCAAATTCTAACCATTCAATAAATAAAGAAATGTTGGAACAAATATCAACTGAGACAAAATACTGGAATGATGTTGTGATTCGTGTGATTTCTGTAATTAAATTTCTTACATCTAGAGGTTTATCATTAAGAGAGGATACTGAAGTATTTGGTGTTACTAACAATGGCAATTTTCTTTGTATATTGGAACTTATTTCTGAACTCGATCCATTTTTAAAATCACACATAGAGAGGCAAGGTAATAAAGGAAAAGGACATCCTTCGTATCTTTCTAAGACCATTTGCAATGAAATAATAATTTTATTACAAAATAATGTTATTAATTTTATATTGGCCCAAATAAAAGAAGCAAAATATTTTTCCGTTATCATGGATTCCACTCCAGACCAATCTAAAGTAGATCAGATGGCTATTGTGATTCGGTACTGCACATTGACAAGTGTTCATGAAAGATTAGTTCAATTAAGAGTTCAATTCAACAAAGACCACGCTCCAGATGACATCATTTCAAACAAACAAACTTAAACATTCTAGCGTCATAGGAAGAAGTAAAATTTCACTCATCGGACTGGCTCAATTCAATTCAGAAATTTTTATTAACGAATAGGAACATTATAGCTGTTCTAATAATTACTTCCTAGTAATTTTACTGTAAGAAATTTGGATGTAAAGGGGGTATAAATATAAATTAGTATGTAGAATATATAATATATAGGATATACATATATTGATGTATGTAGGTGAATAGGTGTGTATAGGTATGTGCATGTATATATGTATGTATGTATGTATATGTAGGTATATATGGAAATTGACTAGTTAATTTACTGATGGTTTATTATTGTTGGTTGACCGATCGTTTTTAAACCTCTGGTGATAAAAATAGTGTCCCGAGTTTAAAATTGTCAAGTTTAAGTACATTAGGCCTCTGGAGTGGCATTACGTCTCGTAAGCCAACGATTGCAAAGTATATGTATATTAGGCCTCTGGCGTGGCATTTAGTAACAAGAATAATAAAGGGAATGGTGGATCAATTAACAACTTAAGTCAAAATAGATAATATATGTATAGTATAAGTATAAAAAAAAAAAAAAAAAAAAAAAAAAAAAATATAAGGGGGGTAATGTAACAATTGTTACATCGATAATTATACTTAAGAAATATAATATGTACAATAGGTACATATTATATATTATATATATGTATTCCGTAGACATAATATGATGACTAGGTATTAAGCTCCCCCCTGTTTTGTCCCACATTAATTATTGTAAGGCTACGGCCAAATATTAACATGTAAGAGTACAGCAGTTCTCCGTGATGACCACCTCACGCAACTAGAACTCCGAGACTCGTAAGTAATCCAATGCCTTTATCTTTTAATAATAATATAATATAGTAATAAATAGTTATTTAGACCAATCTGCATTTATTTGTAATATTAACATCCCAAACACTATTCTTGCTCTCGAGCTACGGATAAAATATATTCATAAGAAACAAACTTCTTCCCTGAATATATCATATTTAACTGGTCCCTCCCGACCATGTTACAGTCCTATCAAAAGTCATAAAGGTGAATCAATATTTTTTGTTTTTGAAGAATTTCTTGAAAAAGCTGAACTTAATATAGTAAATTGTCGCGGACAGTCGTACGACAATGCCTCCAATATGAGTGGAAAATATAAAGGATTACAGGCTCATGTAAAAAATAAATCTAATTTGGCTGTTTATATACCCTGCACGGCTCACTCCCTGAATCTTGTTGGTGTTCATAGTGTTGATTGTTGTATAGAAGCAGTCAGTTTTTTTGGCTTTCTCCAATGTTTATTCAATTTTTTTAGTGTGTCTACTCATAGATGGGACATTTTGACCAATACATTAGATAAAGATGTTAAAGGTCGATTACTTGTACTGAAATCCCTTAGTCAAACTAGATGGTCCTGTCACTCAGATTCTTGTCAAGCACTTACTCATAATTACATAAAAATAACAAAAGCTTTAAAATGTATCAGTGAAAATAATAGTGAAAATGGAGACTCAAAAAGGGATGCTAAAATGCTTTTAAAACAAATTAAAAAGAAAGAAACTGCATATCTATCTTTTTTGTGGAATGATATACTGAATAGGTCTAATAAGACATCTATATACCTGCAAGACAGCTCTTGTGACCCATTGAACGCGTTGAATTTACTAAAATCGTTGAAAAATTACATTTCAAATTTAAGAAATAGTAGTGTGTATTATGAAAATAAAGTTATTGAACTTGGTCCAGAAATTAATAGTCTTTACCATGATGAAGAAAGAAGAACATCAAAAAAAAAAAATGTAGATTTCCGTGGTTTAAATAATACTGTGTTACAAGATGGTGATAAGTTTAGAATTGAAACCCACAACATAATCATTGATACATTTTGTTCTGAATTAGACAAACGAATTGAAGCTTACAAGTTTGTTTCAGACAATTTTTTATTTGTTACAAAGTTGTGTGTTCCAATTGTAGACACAATTAATGAAGAAAATGATATTGAAAAAAGTATTGAGAACTTTATTTTGACCTACAAGGATGATGTAGATATTTACATCAAAAATGAAATCAAACAGTTTCAAGAATATTTTTCTTTATGCAGACCATCAATTGAAGACTATGAACATTTTAGTATGATTGATCTTTGGAAATGGTTTAATGAAAATAAATTAATTGATGTCTTTCCCAATTTATATATTGCGCTTAAAATTTATTTGACCATACCCAGTTCTAACTGATCAGCCGAAAAAGCTTTTTCAAAACTAAACAGAGTCAAGAACAAATACAGGTCAACATTAAATCAAGAAAATTTAACTGCGCTTATGATATTGGCATCTGAAAACGACATTCTTCAAAATATAAATAATGAAACTGTTATTAAAGAATTTTGTGAAACAAAAGATAGAAAAAAAACTTGTAAATTATAAATTATTAATAAAGTGATATATTATTGAATTATTCATTATTTATTACTATGTACTTATATATATTTATTATAATAGGCAGGTACCTACATAATAATATATTAAAATTTTTTCGTACTAGGGCCTCATTTAAAATTTTGGCCCCTGGGCCTCAAAATGTTTTAATCCGGGCTTGAATATTACACAATATTATTATATGTATACTGAAAACTAAAACGTCTAAATGTAGAAAAAAATAACTGTTCTAAATACAATTTTTCAAACATTTTTAGAAAATTGTTCTTACGGAACATCCAAGTAATACTGAGTCGTCTAGTATTTTAAACGATGAAAACTGTAAAACTCAAGGTCAATCAATTTTTACTTCTACTCCAATTTCCACTAGTAAGTTCATTCAAAAACAGTTATTTGAACCTAGAGTGTCAATTACGGACAACGATATTACAGATTTAAACGGCTCGTTTAAGGATATGGAGGGGAGGAGATTCGTCAATATTAAACATATTTTTGAATCCATTCAATTAATAAAGCACGTAGGGTTTGACTGTACATTCAGTGACCTAGAGTTTACTAAAGAAATTAGGAAAGGATTCTTTAGTAATTTTTTATTTATTTGCAAAATATGTGGTAAGAAAGATAATATTTATAGTGAAAATCCTTCCGATGATGTTATAAATATAAATATGGCTGTTGTTTCTGCTACCATCAATACTGGTCAAGGATATTCTCAACTTGAAGAATTTTCAGCAACTTTGAACATGCCTATTATGTCAAATAGAATGTACCAAGAGTTACACACAAGTGTGTTTAACTACACACATAAAATGGCGTTGGAAGGGATGATTGAAGCAGGCAAAGAAGAAGGAAGACTAGCCATAGAACGAGGTGATGTAGATCAACGAGGCCGTCCTAAAATAGCCGTTATAGCCGATGGTGCTTGGAGCAAGAGATCATATAGAACGAATTATAATGCGTTATCTGGTGTTGTAAGTAATATTTATTGCTATATACCGACATTTAAATAATATTAAAGTATTCGATTTGTTTTATAATTGAAATTATATGATTAATATATGTGATGATTTTAAATAGGCTTGCATTATTGGAGCAGTGACTAAAAAAGTTCTCTTTTTCAGCGTAAGAAATAAATATTTTTGCGTACGTAATTCGGCTAAAAATCAAGGAAAAGAGCCAACATCTCACTCTTATTTTCAAAATTGGGATGGACCATATACAGCTATGGAAAGTGAAATAATTGTCGATGGATTTAAACATAGCTTAGAGATTCATAATATTATAAATTCAAAATTAATGGGTAAGAAAAATATACATAAACTTATAAAAATTAAAACATTTTTTTATTCAAAACCGGATATTTTATGAACCCACGTAATTACTTAATTTAATAATAACCATCTCCGTTTATAACATTGAATTCTACACAGAGCAAAAAATACTTGAATTCACTAGGAACAGTTAACTTATTGGCTTCTTTATTAATTTATGACGAACTAACTCAAAATATGGGGCAAAAAAATGATCCAACATATGCAAACATTTTAGGGAGAGTAAGAGTTAATTCAGTGACTTTAACTGATATTGATAAAATAATGTCACGAAAAATCGCATTTAAATCGAAAACAAAGAAAGATATGATTACACAATTAAGAAAAAATTAAAAAATTTATTACACTACCTAGAAATACAATTGCATTACTTCCAACTAAAAAACGTTGTAATACGCTAAATGAGGGGATACTCTCCCTATTACCTTATGATAATATATCCTTAAAAGCAATTGATTCCATAGAATCAAAACCATCTCTTAAGGCCAGAGCTTTAAAAAAAGTGTTAAAATTTAAAAATGATAGTTCCCGAACAGCTGGCCTCGACCAATGCATAACCATTTAAATGAATTGAAAAATAATGTTACTTAGGAATATAGATGTAACAAATGGGTTAGTTAATGGCACTATTGGCTATGTAACAGGAATTATTAATGGGTTAGATATGAATATTGAAAGAATAGTGGTAAAATTTGGCACTGAGTTACATGAATTAGAACGCGTTACAAGTAAATTTGAAGTATTTCCGGGGGCGTATATATATAGAAAGCAGTTTCCAATTACAATTTCTTATGGTATAACCATTCATAAAAGTCAAGGAATGTCACTGGAAAACTGCATTGTTGATGTAGGGAATTCAGTGTTCTCTTGTGGCCAAATATATGTAGCATTGTCTATTGTTTACTTCTTTGGATGGCTTACTGTAAGCCGCTAACATATAATAAATTTTGATCCAAGTAATATTAAAGCTCAAACTACTGCAATTAAGGAGTATAACAATTTAAGACATAAATATCGACCAGACTTACCTAATATACAAATAAACTATACAAAAAATACTCACATAAAAGACTGTATTTGGATAAAAAAACATTACACCTGATATACAAACTTATAACTTACCTCAATCTATTGAAGATAACTTAAATATACATATTAAAATATAAAATATTAAAAATATTATAAATTATTATAAATATAAAAAATATAAAAAATATAAAATATAAATATAATATATAATATATAATAAATATAATATAATATTATATATATTATATTAAATATTTATATATATAATAAATATAATATATATAAAATATTATAAATAATTATAAATATAAAATATAAAATATTTAAATATACATATTCCCAGTTTTAAAAATTCTGATGGAGTAGGTATCATGTTATGCAAATGCAGCGTTGGTCATTTTTAACTGTCAACATATCATGAGCTCATTAATACAGCGTAGCAATCAATCTCAGTTACAAAATTTGGCTTATTCTTATATTTCACAAGAAAATAATCTTAATTCATTACTTTTACGTAGGTCACTTTATTTATTTATTTATTTATTTATTTATATAATTAGACGGGCGTGGCCCTATAACAGCTTTAGATCGACATAATAACATAACATCATTATAGAATAAGTTAATTACAGATAAGAGAAAAGAAAAATACAGATATTATAATATTAAAACAGAGTAAAATTAATGGATTTATATATAAAATAATTGAGTATAATAATAGAATTAACATCTATAAGGTATATAATATTAATGCATAATTCACAGGTAATAATTAATAATAAAATAATTAAAAGACTCAATAGAGTTAAAACTAAAAAAATCGACCTGCGTATCATTTGCTAACCTCATAATCCTATTAATAGGATTATCATTTAAATAATTTGTTTTTTGTAATTTTAAACAAAAAGTGTTAGTGGATCTAGTTTGACATTTTGGGACATAGAAATTTAAATAATTTAATATTTCACTAGAATAAATGAAACCATTTAATACTTTATATAGGAACTTTAAATCAATAATATTTCTCCTGATTTCAAGACTAGGTATTCATATTTAAAGTATCTAATAACGGCTTATATGGTGTATGACGCTGACGTGGGATATTACATTTGTACGATACAAATCGTAGGAAGCGATTTTGTATACTTTCAAGGCTTTGGATATGAGTATTAGCAGAAGGAGACCAGATAATTGAATTATATTCTAAGATAGAACGTACCAATGAAAAATATAATATCTTAAGGGTGAAGGGGTTTGTAAAATCATTACATGTCCTATTAATGAATCCTAGAATAGATGATGATTTTTTAGAGATATTTAGATAATGTTTATTGAAAGTTAGATTAGAACTAAACGTAATACCTAAATCTAAATTTTCAACCACCCTATTAAGTAAAATATTTTCTAAATAATAATTGAAGGGATGAGTGGATAAAGGCGTTAACTGACATTTTTCAAATTTTCGAGGAATCATTATTTTAGCTTGTATTTTTTCAAATATTTGGAACTTCTATAATTTTTAAGCTAAGCACATGGTTTTGGGTGGTTGTATACATCATATACTGCTTTAATATGTTTATCAATTTTGAGTTTATTGCTTTAACCGTACTTGACTTACCTTAAGTGCAAGTTACGAAAGAAGTACTTAACACCTTTATCCATATAGTAATTATACAAAAAATGATTTCTAATTGGGTGTTATCAATAATATTAAAAACAACAAAACCACATCATATTGTTATTAATTTAGTATATTTATTATTTTATTATTTTTTTTAATAATAAAAAAAGTTATACGTATAAATGTATAACAATAAATTAACACTTTTTCTTCAGAAAATACATAACAAAACATTTTTAAGAACAAAATACATTTAAAAATATTAATAAAAATAAAAAAACATAACATTTTAATGTGATACATTCATCATTTTCCATTTTCCTTTAGTTAATTAATAAAACATTAAAACATTTTAAGAATAAAAAATATATTTTAAATGAAACAAATTTTAAATAAAATTGATAAAAATAAATAATGATAATCTTTTCTCTCTTTAAATAAAATGAATATACTTTGAAAAACTTGTACAAACATCAAACTAAAAAAAAAAAAAATTAAATATAACAAATTACATTATAAAATAAACTTAAAAATTTAATATTTAATATATAATTAGTTATTAGTACAAGATGGGTCAAAATAATATTATGTTAAAATAATTGTTCATAAAACCACCTAAATTCAAGTGGGATAAACTCTAGTTGAGTTTTGAGATTGTCAATTTTCTCCTTTGAAATATCACCATTTTTTGCATTAAGTTTTTCTAAAGTGATATCTGTAGGCATAAAACCATTATCTTTTAATAGATTAACAGTCTTGAAAGGAACATCTTCATCGTAACTCTCCTTATATTTATAACTTCCGAATGTATCAACTCTAATCCATTTGATGCTGTCTCGAAAATTTATTTTTTCACCGTCACTGTTTTTCACTCTGTTTACTATTCTCATTTTATTTTTGAGAATGTCAACCTTTTTAAACTGGTGTTCCATGTCAACCAATACAGTATTTTTTTTACTAGCATCTTTTATTATACAACGATACTGTTCTGGGGTATAAATATTTTGATTTTTTCTTAGCTTTTTCTCAATTCTTCCAAAATCTCTATCTGAATCCAAATAAGAATGCCCCACTTCAGGAAATTTATGATCAATTATTTTAAAGTCTGCTTTTAAAATCATTAACTGGTATAATGATATAATATTAAAATTTTTGTTTTGGCCGGTACATGAATCTGACCATATAACTAAGTGATCCACATCTTGTAACGTAGTATTTTTAGAAAGTTGTGTAAAATACCATAAAGAACTCGCAATTTCATTGCTACCTTTCCCTGCTAAGTTCTCAGTCCAAGTAAACATATATGGTTGTTGGCCCTTGGCAGTGATAGTATGAATATCAAAATTATAAAACCATAATTGCCTCAAGTAAAATGCCTTTGATGTAGACAGTTTAGGTAGAGGCATTGTTTGTTGCAGATCCATGGTAATAAAACAGATGTTATGATTATTTATTGCATTTTCTCTATCTTTTTGTTGAGTTTCATAAGCAGATTTATAAAATGATACATGTACTGCATTGTTAGATTCACCAGAATCACATCTACTGCACGTGTCACTCCTACGACTACCAAAGTTTAAATTGAAATTTTCACAAAATATTTTTCTGTAGGTACCATCTTTAATACTATAACATTCTGGTTTATTGTCTTCAATACATTTTTCTTTGTATAATGAAAACATTTTATGTATATTTAATAGTGGTGACAAATATTTTCTATTAGGATTGTTGTTTCTAGAGTAATGTGAACTTTCAGCAGGAAAACTTTCAATATGATTACTAATATATTGCATCACTTCATCGGATATTTTATGAGGTCGAGATAAATGCTTTCCTCTTTTGTCTGCTTGTGGAGATACATCAATTTGAATTTGTTTTTGTAGTAATTCAATCTTCTTTCTTCCAATTTGAAATACTTCACAAAATGCAGTTTTGCAAACACGAATATCAGTATTAACTATTTTAATAAAATATTGATATGTAAATAAACGCACTTTCTTTGGATTTTTTGTAACACGAGAGGTTTCAATTTGTCTTATACTTTTGAAAAGATAAGAATTTTTCACATTAATTTCCATTTTGTAAAATGAATTAAATAATTTTTTTCTAGTTTCTGTATCTATATCTGTACTGCAGTTAAAACGACATGATTTTGAACGTAGTATACCTGAATTATCACTCCTTTTTGTGACATGTATTCTTCACCTCTAGATCTTAGTGCAGCTGCCTTATTTCTTTTCCATTGTTCAGTATTTCTCTTCCTTTTTCTACTTTTCTTTTTTTCACTACCATTATTAAAAACCTCATTATTTTCTGAAAATATTTTAATTTTAACAGATTTGATCATTCAATAATATTAATGAAAAAACAAATATTGTATTTTATTATTTTACCTATATTATTAGCCTGAGAGTTATCATCAATATCATGCTGATCAATAGTTACTCCCACATAGCATTTACCAATGTTAAAACTTTGATAAACGTTGAGATTGAATTGAATTTTAAAGGTTCCAAAAATAATATTTAATTAAATTAAATAAAGTGTTAATTTTTAAATATTTAAATTAGAATACATTTTAAAGACTGTATAAACACTTTATTTAGTTTAAATTCTAAGTATTAAAAAGTTAATTTCTATGCAATGCTGAATAAACGTACAATTAATAAGATTTAAATAGAGTAGCATAACTAATGCTTGTTAAGCCTTAATCCATACATATTTACTATAGGTTACCGTGTTAAGACTGTATACACATTAAATTATAATTGCGCTGTAAATACAGTTATTTAACACTTCTTAGATACTTAATAAAACTTTATTTGCATTATTTTCATGAAAATGCAGTAAAGCTATATATTTATATGTAATCACATTCACATCACCTACAATTGTTATATATATTTTATATAATAATAGTATATACTATTATAACATCTAATAAATTTTATCCTATAACCGATACCGCGGTTGGTACAATATTATTTATAGTACCTAATATATTATATATCCTATTTTATATAGTCTTTATATAATGTATTTATAGACGGTATTACGTAATAATCGTATTATATAGGTACCTATAAATAATCAGATTCAGGCTTGCGCGATGTCTATTGAGTTTTTCACAAAACCAGCAGGCATGCAGCAACATATTATACATTTATACACAATATAACTATAATAATATACTATATACACGAGCATATACAATACCTATACGTAAGTTGTTTGCCACTTGTTTCTAAGTAAGTTCTACACCAGATTTATTATTATATCGATCATATATATGTGGGATATTGTATACTAAAGCTAATGCAGTCTACTAGCTGTTATGTTACTATTATAATTATATATATTAAATTAGCTTATAAAATATTATATGTAATATATATTATGCGCTTCGTATTATTATTATATAGTTATCACTCAGAACTCAGACCCGTACTCCTAAGAAAAAAGTGATAATTCGCACTCCTAGAACAAGACTGCCACAACTCAAAATTTATTATTTTGAGTTGTGGCAGTCTTGTTCTAGGAGTGCGAATTGTTACAAGACGTTGTCCCCCGTATTATTTTGAGTGTTATTGTTCAATTTAATTCCGCATTACCCGATTAGTTGCAGCATATTATAAATTATCAGTACGTATATTATGGACTGGGGGAAAGCCCATTTTATCAGATGAACACGGTAACATAAAAATATCTTATATCAATATACTATTAGAAATAGTTTTCGTTGACGCGCGTCCGTCGACAAATATATTATTACTTTTAATTTCGTTAACTTAGCCGATTCATAACATATAACACTATATAAGTTTATAATACCTACTTACGTAATAGCGGAGTATTTTTTGTTTTAGAGGATTTTATTTTTAATTAAATAAATCTAATTAACTGTAGTTACCTACTTATTCTTAACATCCTAGATTTGTATTAAACAACACTCATCTCTAATTAAAGATTAATTTATAATATAATATTTAAAATTATATTATATTATTATATTTATATAACACAAATAGAAACTCTAAAAGTAAAACTAAAAATACGAAAATACAAATCATACAATTTATAATAAAACCTTATAATAGTGAAAATTATAAGTCAGAATTAAATAATATATAATAATTATACAAATAAAAATAATTATAAGTATTATAAATTATAATAATATTATATGAAATTATCATAAACGTTATTATTTAATTACACTGGTCGAATGATATACAATTAAATAGAATTATAAATAGGTACTGAATACAATTAATATATATTTTAATGTATATATAGTTAGAATAAAAACAATATTAAATACTTATTCAAATAAAATATTATTATTTAAATAAGGTGCAGGTATTATATTTATAAAAATTTATTTGACGAAGTGTGTATGATTGGAAACCCTATTTTTTGATCTTGGATTTCTAAAATCATGTATTTGCATACAATATCGTGTATACTCCAATATTCATATTCCGGGGAAAGATCATCAACTACATAAATACCTATTTTTGTACTATCGATGGGTTTGTTATAATAAGGCCTTTTATTAGAAAACGAGTTACCTACAATTACTATACCTCCAGATTTATCATAACAAATATTTTTAATTTTCACAATTTGTTTTAGTTTAGTAGAAATATAATTATCTGAAGAGGTAATATTTATTTGAAAAGTTTTTAAAATTAAAATTTTATATTGTGGGTTGTGTAAATCTTGCAATAAGGGTCCATCTGTATGTTGTTTTTTTAATATAGTGTTGGCCAGGTTATTTGTATTGGTACATGTCTGGAATTTAAATTTTTCCTCATATCTTTTAACAGATTGCTGAAGCGGTTGAGCTGATTTTCTCATTGTTTTTTTTAGTATTCTCATATGGTTCTCGAAAGGGAAAGCACTTGCGTTGTCCAAGGGACCAAAATTATTGTAATCATCGATAAGATGTTGGAGTGCATGTATATTGTGTGATGCATGTTCCGAGCCATAAATTAAACAAAATTCATTTATAAAGTATTTTAAAAGTTCATCACAAAAATTAAGCATTTTAGTTAAATTTGGGGACAGTAAAATTATCATGCAAACATGAAAGCAAAGAAAGTTAAAATAACATTTATCGTTAATATTGTTTTTCAACACAATAGGCCCAACATATAAAACAAATTGCCGAAACTCGGTTGCCTTGAAATTAGACACCTCGTCTAAACTCCTAGGTTTCCTAGGGAAATCAGAGGTAATACAAGATTTTATATTTAGAATGTTTGTATTTATTTCGTTCAATTTTGTTGAAGTAATTCTAACATTTTTTGGGCCCTTAGACTTTGGGAACAGCCATAATTTTAAAAGTTTTTTGGTAACGCCTAAGCAGCAAAGATGCATATAATCCAGACAAAACACATTAATTATATTGATATTTGGTAAATTTATCAAAATTGACATTTCGGTGTTGGCTAAATGATGTTTTTCCTGCATTTTACTTATAAAAGATTCATGGGTACGTTTTTCTTCGTCAATAGCAGGGAAACAAAGTCTATTACATTTATAAATACCTTGTGTTTCACACCGTGTACAGGAAAAAAACCCAGAATGACCTTTAATCTTTAATATATACGATTTGGCCGGCGCGTCGCATACGATAGTATCTAAAACTACTTGTTTGGCAATACGTCTTTTATCTATTGTTTCAAAGATTATACCATTTTTAATTAAATATGACATTTCTTCATAAAAATCAACTAAAAATTCGTTACTGTCCTCTGCTTTTTTATAGCCCCAATAAATACCGATGGGGAAAACGGTTTCTTTATATGGTCTTACATAACACAATATAGGCCAGAAAGAACTACCAGAACTCCTACTTAAAGGTAACCCGTCAATACCAAAAACTAGTTTTAAACAGTCATCATTAATATGCCTCTCAATTGGGTAAAATTTTTTTATACAATTCGCAATGCCAAAATGATAATAAAACCCCGGGTCGACGTTCTTCACTTCAACTTTTTTTGATGATACCGATGTTTTTAAAAGATTCCTAGCATCTTTCGGGAGGGTTTTGAAACAGTGATGTTTTGTTAATATACTTAATAAATCATTGACTGCCACATTACTAATATTATGACTGACGGCCCAATTTGATAAATGATCATTTACGTTAATTGGCTGCTGTGCAATTAAATCATCCGTTTCATCATCACTACTTGATGTATTATAATAATTGTAATCTTCATAATCAGATAATATAATAGAATCGTCAAATGTATCACCAACTGCAATGTCTATATTAAAAAAATCATAGAGTTCATAAAAAAAGTAATATATTATTGCATATTGATTATTCAGACCGGTAACAAAATCACTGGCGTATACTAATATAGATGAATAGATGCTAATAAAATATTAAATACAAATAACCATCATTATACTAAATAAAATATTTATAATTTTAAGAGATGGGTATTGATATTATGTACAACGTATAATCAATTAATTTATTGCCTTAGCCTACCTATATATAATAACATACTTGCATACCTAGCTTTAATGATTAAAAAAAGTTAAAATATTATTATCTTCTAATTATCAAGATATTTATTATAATTTTACATAATATAGACCTATTATATATATAATAATATAGTATTATATTATATTATATTATATTATAGTGGTTAAAATATAGTAAATATGGGTAATAACAAAATAATAAATATAAATATACTATGTTAATAACATAAATTATTAATTATTATCTACATAATATTATAATTTATATAACTATATTCAATATTGTCCTACTAGTTATATTGATTAGTAGCTATAAATCTACAATATATTATTTTTGTATTGTAAAAAATTAGAAAAAATCCCTGTATGAAGTAGAGTTGGTGAATGGTGTATATAATGTAACAACTAACAATTATACAATTGTATAAAATCAATAATCATTGGAGGTAGTATTATTCATATATATACCTACTTATCTAATATCTATATAAAGGTAATCAGGTGACAGGTAAGGTTACCTGCAACTTATATACCTACTTAAAAATGTATCTGGTAATTATTAGTTTATGTTGGAATAAAATACAAAATATATACATACCATATTTAAATGTGTTATCCTGCTGATCAAGAGCTACTTCAATATTAAAGTGGTTATTACTAGAGCTAGGGCTCTGATCGTTTGTCACATAGTTTTTTGAATTTTCCAACCATTGTTGCAAAGGAGAGTCAATTTTTTTTGGAGATTCGTCGATTTCTGAGTCTATATCATTTGACTCTAATAATAATAATAATAATAATAATAATATTTATTTTCAAATTAACTCAGCAATATAATAATATAGTGACGCCGAACCTAAAATATACCTTAAGGATTCGCCATTTATAATACACCTTAGCAATGACGGGCGGGTAGGTAGGTACTCAAAATAATGTAGAGTTTAAAAAGTTTAATGTATGTATTTTAGTACAAAATATTGCACAACTATGCAAATATAAGAAAGCAGTTGTAGGTACCTATACAGGTATATATAATATTTTTAAAAATAAGACGAACTGTGTGTGATTGCGTTTTAAAATTAATAAACGCTTCTAGTTTCTACAAGGTATACTACCAAAATATTGACTAAAAGAAGTGTTTACAGATATTTAGACAGTGCAGTGGTGGATTTAAGGGGGTCAAAGGGGGCAGCCTCTCAATCGGCCTACCATCTAGCCATCTAGGTTAATAAATTGTGCCGTTTTTTAATATTTGTGTCGTAAAACATAGAAAAAGACAATGTCCCCCTCCCCCTCATCACAAAATTCTAGATCCACGACTGATACAGCTTATTTATTTAACATTAACTACCTATATCAAGTAAATCATTGTTCATTGCCACTTCATGTGGCCACAATGCCACATTATTATGCTACACACAAAAGACATTTAGTTGGGCGCCACTGATTACAAGATTACAAGGCACAATTCTAATTTAGCTCCCAAAATATGTGTTTTAATATCTATTTTTTATGAGGACACATTATAATTTATTATACAGTAGTAATTGCGGTCACCTGCAATATGTCGAACTTCATTTATTTCGTCTATCAAACGACGTCTTTTCGTTCTATCGCTCATTTTAAAATCGTAACGTCTTTTTCACTATTAAAAAATGATATAATAAAATTGATGTAATTAAATACAATTCTAATCTATAAAATTATTCAATACTAATAAGTAATATTATATACATATAAGTATATAACATATTATACCTACCTATTTTATAGTTAGGCGTACCTATAACTTTTAAAAAACCTCCAACATTAACAAATAATATTATAATAGGTATTATGAATTCAAATTTGGAAGTATATAGGTAGGTATATTTAATGAAAATTATTTAATAATAATATTTTTGTTCGTTTTATTATTGTATCTGCAGTGACTAGTATAATATGGTAGGTATGCCTAGTCATATCATAAATATTATTTATATGCATTGCTTTTACGATAACGATGCGCGACGACCAAATACTGATATACGTCTATGGCGAAGACTTGGTCGCGAAACTGGAAAGTGGAAATTACGTAATACGTTTATTTTTAATATTATTGTATTATCGATAATATGTGTGCGTGAGTGCGCGACACCGCGACACCGCGAGTCATTACTCTATGGTCGCGACTCGCCATTCGTCGTATTAATTATTACTAATACCACATTACCACGTCGGCCGTCGGCATTTCTGTCATTATTCTTTCATGAAACTGCTTACTGTTCTCTACGAGTCTGCCTATGACGTCTCTGTTCTTATTGTCATTACTCATTTTTCGCCTCGTTTTTCGCTTACTTCGTGTGTCTTTGCTCTCGACTCTCTACTAAAGATCACTACTGTTGATATATACTTTTAACGTATTTTACTATAATGTGGTCAATCATACATTTTTTGGACGAAAATACAGTGGAAACTGTACCAAGCAAATGGTATTCAAAAAATAAATGTGCCTGGCCGACTAATAAAAGCAAGCGGCATATTGCAGATCAATCGGATCCGATTCCACCATATTTTAAGTGGTATAAAGCTCGGGCATTATTAACGGACATAGGTAAGTCTTTATTTATTTCTACTTAACTTAAGATGATTGGAAGTATTGAATGGTGATTTATTCTATTTTGGTGTAATATACGTGAAATAGAGTATCTTAAGGTCGCTCCACACTGTGTTTCGCGTTTCGCGTTTTCGTAAAATTTCGTGAATATTGTGTATGGCTGTTTCGCGAAAAATTCGTAGAAATTTCGTTGAAATCACGGTATATCACTATATTATAATATACCGTGGTTGAAATTTTCGCGAAACAACCTATACACGCTATTCGCGAAATTTGACGAAAACGCGAAACGCGAAACACGCATATAGTGTGGAGCGACCTTTAGACGTAGGTATTCTATTTGATATTTCCAACATATTTAACATTTTTGTCGTTAAGTTTACGACCAGGGGCGTATTTAAGGGGAGGCATGAGGCCTGTACACCCCCCCCCATTCACGGTATTTTATACTTTTTTTATTATTGAGAGTATATTAACCTCCATAGGCCCTCTTACTTATTTACACGCACGGGCACAGGGTGGCATATCATTATATCATGATATGATATTATTGATATTTTGAGAAGAAAAGTACCTACGAGATAAGTGTATAACTGTGTATCATTTGAACTTTTGTTTGTGCCCCCCCCCCCTCCGTAAGACATTTCTGAATACGCCCCTGTGTACCACGAATTAAGATATTATTATTCGTACATTTATATAATAATATATTCTTTAGGTTCCCATTTTTTGTAGATTATTTGTACAATTTATACTAACTTAATAATATAATATGTGAAATAAAGTTAACCACCAGATTAATTAATTAATATTAATTAATATTTATACATAAATTATAATTTTAGAATCTTTCTCTGAAGCGAATAGAAAATGCAAAAAAGCCTTATACACAACCAATTTATCGTCTACTGAAACAGAAAATGATGAAGTGATGAATAAAAATAAAAATAAATCTAAAGAAATGTTACAGTATAATTCGACAAAGCGTAATAAAATAAAATTGACTGGACACGATAACAATGACAAATTTTCAGGTAAAAAATTTAATTTAATAGTACCTACCAACTTAGTTTACGATCGCTATTACAGAATTTGTCACCAGTAGATTTCATATTTTTAGTTAATTTAAATTTTCAACAAATAATATTTATATAATTTTCAGACATTGATACTGGAGACGATGACGATAACACAGTTCTTAAAATACCAACATATGAGTCTGGTAAAACGTCAAATTTTTATTTTATTATTTAAGTGGCCTCCATACCAACATTTGTTTTCTTACGCATAATATATATAGAAACATATAGATTATATTCTCTATTTCCACGATTGCGACTTACTCTCAGGTTCAGTTTAGTGCAAATCCACCTATATAGGTATTATACATTTTATAAAGAAAAATATTTACTATGCTTAGATAGGTTTTTTATATTTTCATTGTTGAATAAGTTAATTAAATTTAATTAAAAATAATCAGAATTACGTTTGAAAAAAAACTAACATGCTAAGGTATATTTATAAAAAACTAAAATGTTAAAAAAAAAACTATCCGTCCAAATCACAGTAAATGTTCATCTTAATAGAGTATATATAATTATAGGTGCGTTTCCTAACCTAACCAGATAGAGAGCTGCATCAGTGGAAACATGGATTAATATCTGTGTTCCTATATTATGCGTAGGTAAGATAGACAGCGAAAATAAATGTTGATATTGGTGGCCCCTTATAATAATAACTGTATTATATTAACTCATAGATGATGGTACAAGTACAAAAGAAATTGTAGAAGAATATAATAATAAAGAACTTCAAAAAAATCAATTCTTGTCTCCATCTTCCAACCAAAGTAAACCATATATTTTTAATAAAATTATCTATACAACTATTGAGTACAATATTTAAGTTTTAGATAAAACTCATTCAAAAATTGAATCGCCAAGCAAAAATGATCATCATGAGATTGATTCTTCAAATATAACACCTCAGTTGTTGGGTATGTATTTGATTTACATCAAATGTTTAAAACAATATTAAACTTAATATTTATTGCGTATACCTACTTATGTTATAGTTAAAACTCATAACTCAACATTTTCATTGTCTGCAAAAAAACATACTCAAAACAAATCTCCAATGAAGAGATTTTCTCAAAGTTGTATGTATTTAAATATTTTATATTTAATTTACATAACATTTTCTGATGTTTTGAATCTATATTATGTGTTATAGATAATGATCAATATTTAGTCGTTGAATCTCATAGAAAAAAAAATGGAAATATATTTCGAAGCCTGTCTCCTGATTTGTGTATGTTTGTTTTTTTTTTATAAATGTTAAAATTGATATATTTAATTGATTTTATCCTTTTTTTATAGTATTGAGTAGTCCAGAATTTTCACCATCTCCCAAAACGACAAAAATAATTGGTAAACATAACTCACATAAAACTCATTCAAAAATTGAATTGCCAAGCAAAAACAATGATCATAAAATCAAATCTCCAATAAAGATAACCCCACAATTGTTAGGTAAGTATTTTATATACATAAAATAATTTTTAATCAATATTAAACGTAATATTTATTACCTATACCTAATATGTTATAGCTAAAACTCATAACTCAACTTTGTCATTACCTGCAAGAAAAACTACTCCAAACAAATCTCCAATGAAAAGATTTTCTCAAAGTTGTATGTATTTAAATATTTTTTATTTAATTTGTATAATATTTTCTATGTTTTGAATCTATATTATGTGTTATAGATAATGATCAATATTTAGTCGTTGAATCTGATAGAAAAAAAAATGGAAATACATTTCAAAACCTGTCTCCTGATTTGTGTATGTTTGTTTCTTTATAAATGTTAAAATTGGTAAATTTTATAGTAGCTGATATACCTATTTGATTTTATCCTTTTTTTTATAGTGTTGCATAGTCCAGGATTTTCACCATCTACCAGAACAACAAACACCATCAATCTACAATACTTTTCTGCAAACAGTAGTAAGATGTCAAATCACTTCAATAAAATCAAAAGAAGCCCTTTTAAGACACCCACCAAAAAAATTGAATCTGCAAGAAAACAATTGTTTGTTAATTCTGGTAAGTATAAAATAAATATATATTATGATATGTATGTGGATTGGGAGTTATGCATGTGCCATTTATTTCGTAATATACCATAGTAGAAATTAAAAATCATATATATATATATAATATATCGTCGCCGTCGTGCAAAAAGTGACCAAGTGCAGTAATATGACTAAATAGTTCCCTTAGTCCTCCCTTAACTATAGAAAAAACGACCAAGTGAAAATAATAAATATATAACAAGTTATGGGCTGTTGTATTTTGACTAAGTGTTTAAATTATTTTTTTCAACGTAAATAAAACGTATTTAATTATGGTTCCTCAAAAAAGTTCAAATTTCATTTAGACACTTTTTGCACGATGGCGACGATATATATATATATATATATATATATATATAGTATATATACATATATATTATATATGTATAATAATATAATAATAATCTATTGGTTTATTGTAATAATTATTTTTATATATAATAATATTTTATCAATACTTAATTAATTAAATATAATTGCATTTCTATCTTCTATTAGATATACTGAAAGGTTTCTTCTTGAAATGTATATTTTTAACAATATTTTAACTGATAAATTTTATTTTTCCAGCCACTCCTGAAAATTCATTGCCAAAAACAGCCACTAATAGTCAACATTATCGTTCTTCTCACAAAAGTGTCTCTTATAAGTCGTATGAATCAAATGTAAAAAAAAGAAGCCCTGTAAAAACTTCAACTATAAAGGCAAAAAAGTATTTATCAGGTACCTGTTGTTCTATATACTATATAATATATTAAACCTATAAAGTGTTTAGTGAAGGTTAAGTGTTTGCGAAACATTTTTCTCATGATGTATACTGTATGTATATCTGTAAATCTTTTTTAATCATAAAAAATAAAAAATCCTAAAACCATTTAATACATTTTTATGTTATCCATGTTTCTGTATTACTATTGTATTTTTAGATGAACAATTCAAAGAATTTATGCACCATAATGTAATACTTTTAAAACATAATATGAGAAACCTGGACGAAAAACTGACGATGTTACTAGAACAGACTAAAAAAAATGATTCCTACATCAACGATAATAACAATAAAGAAACTATTGATTATTCACATCTTGACTGCTTCTTTCCAATCTACGATGAAACTACACTAAATGCTATTGAAGAACAATTATCTGTGGACAAAATATACAATACTGAACTGGTAAGCAACTTATTTTTTTAAATTTAAATAATTAATAAAAAACAATATGTATTTATTGAAATTTAAGTTTAAATAATATACAATTAGTGTATAAATACTTCAATAATATTAATTACATTTTATATTATACAATATATTTGTATAGTGTGAGTCATATATATTATATAAATGTAATACATTAGTAATACATTTTAAATTATTTTCTGTTTAGTATAACTAAATATAAAAAATAATTTGTTATAGTTTAAATGTGTTTATATTTTTCTTGATTTGTTCTAGAAAAACAAGTTGATAGGACTTGGTGGAAAAACGGTTAAAATTTTTGTAAAACGAATCATGCAATTTCTATTTACTGACACTCTCTTAAAGTTGTACTCTTTCCATGGCAGAGGGAATAAAAAGAAGTGTTTTTCAAATCTTGCCATTTCAAAAGTCATATTCAGTAAGTTTCTAAAGTATTTAATATTAATATATAGTTACATATCATATTAACTATATTAGTTGAATTTAGATATCATACATATATTATGATCATGGGAATTATGATTAATTCTCCTAAAAAAATTGTTCATAATATATTATAATCATATTATCTGGTAACAAGTATTATATTAGTAGTCAATATATTATTAAGTAATAAAAAAAATTTAATTTAATCATATATACCTACATAAACTTTTCAATGATCAGACAGCCACACTATAAGGCTTATGTGGGTTGATAGTTTTATCATCATTATGAATTATAGAATAACTATAAATTATTGTTTTTTATACATACATTTTTATTGCATATACATATTTATAATTTTATTAAAATAATTATAATGACCAGCAACAATAAATAAGTACATTAACATTTTTACTGAATCTATTTATTAATTTTAAATTTCACACTCATTACACAAAATTTTTAGTTGTTTTTAAAAAATATTCATTAGCATTATATCATTAAATTTTATTTTTATAATATGTATATAATATCACATATTATATCACATATTATATATATTTGTATAATATTATTTTTCAAGACACAGGATTCTGGTTCACCATACATGTCGATAAAATCAGTAATATTCATGTCTAAGAGGAATTGAGAAACATTATAATATGTTCTATACTTTTATGACAATTGTATATAATAGCTGGAGCAGCTATTTATAAATTATTATATAAATTATTAAAATTATGTTATTTTTGTTCATGTATCCAATTTAAATCTAATTTTCTGTTCATATTGTTCATAATTTTTTTATTTGTCCTGAACTAATTCCAGCTGTTATCAAGGTCCCCGCTATATATTATTTTTTTTTTTTCCGATTGTTGATTATTTTTAATATATAATGATCATTATATATTTAATATAATTTGTAAAGATTAATGTGTTTATGTAATAATAAAAACAGTTTTATTTGTTTATGCAGATTCAGTCAAGTCTTTGAAAAAATTCCAAAATGAAACTATAAATGAAGAAATTGAAAAATACGTCAAAAATGCACTCATTCAAGCGCCATTTAATTTAAAAAAAAAAGAAACTAATATTTCATTGTAATAATTATAAATATCATTTTATTAAAAATTCATATTTTATTACACAAAAATACAATTTTTTAATTTCCCTTTCTAATAATTTAATATATTAAGTTGTAAAATATTAATATTACAAATATGATTGCATGATATGCCACAGTGGCCATTAGGTAAAATTTTAGGGAGGGGGGGACAAGATCAAAAGCTCTCATAATATGTATAAGCTTAATAATGGTTTATATGTTATTATTTCAACATGAAGGTATGTTATATATTATGTATGGTATATATGTTGATTTTTGTCTATAGGGGGAGCAAGTTTTCTATCTATCCAAACCACTAAGGGCAATCATATATACATGTATATGGATGGCATAATTTGAACAATGCTTACTAAATAATTATAAAATTTAATTATTTAAATTAAAATAACATTCTATATGGGTTGAATTATTTCAGGTTAACTTTTAATTAGCATTAAGTTAATATTCAAGTATAGTTTGACTAATGCTTAGTAAGTATTTAAATACATATTCAATAAACATTAAACTCTTAATGTTGATTGAATCCTTATTTCAAGTTTTTAATCAAGTTTGATTATGCGGCATTTCATCTTTATCCAATCTTTAATTAACGTTAAATCACACCATAATTGATCGTATGATAACATTAATTTAAAGTTTAAGACTGAGTTTTAAATATTAATTTAGTATTGAATTAATATAACAATGCTATGTGGGCTATTTCATTTTGTGAAAAATGACCATCAGTATTTGAGCTTGTAGTTAAATTAATATCATTTAAAGATTCTGTAATATGAACATTTACAATTCCATATTATAATTTTAAAATGTGTTTACTGTGTAAGTTGTATAGGTATATGAAATATTAATAATACCTATAGTAGGTATAAATATAATATATAATAATAACACATAATATATAATATAATATAAAATACATATTTATTTATATTATATTATTATACTAATGTTTATAAAATATATAATATTACATTATACCAAAAAAATAAAAAATATATAAGTATTAATTATTAATTATTTTAATTTTTCATAGTTGAAATAAATTTACCTATGCTGTTTTCATATAGATGATTATCATCTTCATTTGTTTGATAAAATATGGTCTGAGTTTCTAAGTAATTATTGTTTGGAATAAAATCCTGTTGTAGGCAACTTGTCTCTAAATTAGTATATTCAGGTTCTTCTGTAATAGTATTATTCATTTATATAATATAAATTATATTAGAATTTTCATAAATAAATACCTCCCTACATTTAAATAAAATAATATGTTTTAGGTACCTAAATGTTTTATTTCATTGGTATCAAAATTCAATTTTCGTGCAGTAGAACAAGTTTTATAAAAAATAGCGGTACTAATTTGAGTTCTATTTTCAGTCTCTGGGGTTTCAGGAATCATTGTTATCTCATCTTCAAAATAAATGCCTTCAGTTATAATATTGTCATCATATCTTTGTTCTGGGGTTTCAGGTACCAAAACGTCATCTTTAAATAGTAAAAAAAGTAATGTTTTAAAATAAAATTGTATTTTAATAAGAGTATTAATTTATAATCATACAATTTTAGATGGTCTGATTACAAATGAAAACATTATGTAATCAAATGTATAACATTTGACATTAATTTTTGTTTAAAACATACCATTTAAAATATTCTCAATGTGAGGATTGTAAGACTGATCACTTGCATAGTCAATAGATGAACCTAAATTTATAAATGTACAAAAACAAATTAGTATGAATGCCTAAAAAAAAAAATTATGATTTCATTAAACAGTTTTACCTGAATCACTAAAACGATGGTCAGGAAAATTAAACGTTAATAGTCTTCTTCTGGTACTTGTGTTATCTGTTGGTATGTTATTATTTATGCTACAATTTTGCTTAACCAAATTATTATTATTCAATGCTTTATTCAACATTAATTTAGCACGAGACATGTTGAACAATTAAAAACTAAATAACTATGTTTAGCTAATGTAAGCAAATAAAATAAAATATTAGAAAGTTAAAATTTTCAATTATGAGCATGATAACAAAAATTATGATATGCTATAAAAAGTGAGGGAAAATCCAGCTATAATATTTTCGGTGTATGATACTGATAATATTATGATATAAGACAGTAATATTGTTCTGTGGTAGTAGGTATCCATAGGTAGCAGACAGTAACCATTAGGTACTAATATTATTATATTATTACAACACGTGTTAGGGTATTTAACGTTTTATTATATTATAAGACTGCAGTAGTGCAGTGCTCCAATATTATTTTAGTCAAATATATTAAAATTGCAAATATTTATGTCAAGTGGATAAAAGTGTTAAATATCAATAACACAAAATATCTGGTAAAATATTTCGATGCTATTTCATAAAATGTGTTAATAGACGTTAACACTTTTATCCATTTTACACAGTAATAATAATGTTTAGATAACACCTTCATCAATTGGGTATTTCCGAAAATAATGACTAAACAGATTTTTAATATTTTACTACAATATGTAGTATACCTTAACACTTTCATCCATGAAATAAAAACGTTTTTTCAAAAAATGTCACTTAACACCTTTATCCACTCATCCCTTCAATTATGAATAACTGGATAACGAGATCTAGAAAAAAACATTACTTTACATTTATTGACATTCAGCATTAATTTGTTTCTTTTACACCAGATTGATAAACGATTTAAGTCGTTTTGTAACAAAATAGAATCTGAGGATGACTTTATTACTCGAAAAAATTTCACATCATCAGCAAACAGTAGTTGTATATAAGTGCCGATTCTGGCGCACTTTTGATATTTATTGATATTTTTCACTTAAAACTAATTTATTGATATTTTTCACTTAAAACTAATTTATTGATATTTTTCACTTAAAACTAATTTATTGATATTTTTCACTTAAAACTAATTAGTTGGTATTTTTCACTTAAAACAAAATAATTGATATTTTTCACTTAAAACAAAATAATTGATATTTTTCACTTAAAACAAATTGTTGAACTTTTTCACTGTTTTTTTAAAAAATATTTATATTATGGTCTGTGGTACTTTTCACTTAGTTTTTTTTTTTTAAATATTTATATAATGGTCTGTGGTCTTTTTAACTTAGTTTATTTTTCTCTAATTATTTAACATAATTATTTCATCACATATCATTATTATTCACATATATATTTTTTTGAAATAATAACATTTGTATGTTGAAATTCAACATAAAAATTAAAATTTTGATTTCTGGAGTTCCCCTGTATAAAAAGTCCCCTCAATAATTTCACCACCAATATCTTTTATTTTATAAGTTATAGGAGATGTATACACAATTTCGTTTATTATAAATATTTCACGAGTCCAATAAGGATCATATTTATTGGCAAATTTTTGTTTAAATCTGGTAATTCGAACCCTGTCTCCAACTTTAAATTTAATTTTCTGTTTCGATTTATTCTCAGAGAATACCTTTCTTAAAACCTCACATTCATTACTCTTTTTAACTTCACAAGGTTTCATTCCAATAGTTCTATGAATGTCTTTAAAATTATATTCATACAACAAGGATTGTAAATTATGTATCCATTTTTTATTGTTTTGTACTTCGAAATGTATTCTCATCTTTCCATTGAGTGTTCTATTAAATCGTTCGATTATTGATGATTTCTCTTCATTTTGAGTATGATACATTCTAATCTCATATTTTTTTAACATTTCTTTAAACAATTTATTTTCAAATTCTAGTCCTTTATCGGTATGGAGTAAAACTGGAGGGTTATGGTTTTGTATTTTAGCTTCTTTTAATATTTTTTCAAAAGCTTTGGATACACTTTTCCCGTCTTTCTTTTTAAGTGGACAAGACCAAGCAAATTTGGAAAAAGTATCAATTACATTTAACATATAAGAATAATTATCGTTTTCTTTCTCATAGTTTTTCATTATAACTAGATCAGCAGCCCATAGATCATCAATACCCTTGGTAAATATTTTTCTTTTCGGAAATCGTTTCCTTACAGGTTTGTGAAGTTCTTGAGCTATTGAAAGTTTATCCTTTGCCTTTATTTTTTGGTTGTTTTTAATTTTTTCTTCATCTTTAAGAGGTTGAATAAATTTACTTTTATTTGTGTTACATTCAACACATTTTGCTGAGATTCTCCACCTACCATTATTCGTTTGAACTTTTTTTGCATCGATATTTTTTGTTTTTTTCTTACATTTCAGACAGTGTATAATTTCTTTTAAAATACCATCCATTTTATAATAGACAATCTTAAATTTTATCGAATTTCTCTAATTGAGTTTTGTATAATATCGTATACAAATTTGTTACTTGAAACTAGACAAATATAGCAAACAGTACCATCTGATACATCTCCATCAAAATCAATATTCAAAATGACTGTGTGTTTAGAACCTGATCTACTCACAGGTTAGGTTATATACGATATAGGTTATATACGATAAGCATATCGTAAATATTGCCAAATTTATCGTTTTTGAAATCGATATTCAACATCTCTTCTGGATATTTTCTCCGTTTATTTCAAAGTAAATATTTCTAACATTACAGTGATCAAAATTACTTGATTCTTTTAGTTGAGTATTTCTGTCTGTTTGTAAACCTACAATCCCAAATAAAGGATCATGAGAATTTCTATACATGTTTGTAATATCAAGAGTACACTTCTTTCCACTCAATTTTCTTACTTCAATACATTTAATAGTTTTAAAATCCAAGAAATAATTATTTTTTTCTGATAATTCAACCAATTCATTTATTAAGAGGGTTTTACTCATACTATCATATTTAACTACACGAAAACTAATTCTAAAATCCTCAATAATAATTTTTCCATCTGTTGGCATTTTTTTATCAGAATTTTCTTCTTTGAATAATGCATCATGGTCATGATTTCGAGTAAACTCTAATTGAATGTCTCCTTTGTAAAGTGGATATGTTATATCCTCAAAGAAACCCAAACTGAAATCAGACAAATTGCCATAAACATTAAATTTTCCCCCTCCTTTAAATCTGGATTGATATCCTGAGTTTATAGTATGACCATGGTTATTATTTAAAGCAAAACCAACAACCCCTTTCATATTACTTGTTATACCAGGGTTTTCGATTTCCTCAAGTAATGTTCCATGTTTTTTCAGTTGGATGTTGGAAAATAGTTTGCTTGAAAACCATTCTCTAATTTTATATTGCTAGTAAGTGGACGACACTGAATATCGTCTAGTTGTACAACTTTTCCGGAAATGTTAAATTTTGTGGATTTTAAGTCTAGAAAACAATCACTTCCATCTATTGAGAAAATTGTCTTCCTATTTTCAGTATTAAGGTTTAACACAGAAGTTGGGTTGAAATCTCTATATTCAGCCCGGATAATATTATCATCATACTTTTCAAAACATTTTTCCATTTATTATACATATATTTTTTTTTTAACAAAAATTCTAAACCAGGCAAAAAATCCGGTTTGAAAAAGAAATTCTAAACCAGGCAAAAAATCTGGGTTAAAAAAAAAATCTTAAACCAGGCGAAAAATCCGGTTTGAAAAAGAAATTCTAAACCAGGCAAAAAATCCGGGTTAAAAAAGAAATTCTAAACCAGGCAAAAAATCCGGGTTAAAAAAAGAATCTTAAACCAGGTTTATATTCATTAGTTTGTCATAGTATAAAAATTTTAAAGATTTTCTCATTAAAATTAACATTACATTTTATTATAATTTTTTATAAATTCCAAACACAAATGACCACAAATAGGTGGATCATTATCATCTTGGTATATATTCGTTGCTATTAGTAGGTTTTTTTTCCCTAAATATTTAACAAGTTCTGTAGGTGGATTAAATTCTCCATATGAGTCGAAATAAATTTTTAAATTTCCTTCTTTTATCCATGCAACCCAATGTGAACCTTTCTCTTTAGAATCATTTAAATTTAATATACCACTTTCATTTGTCCAAGGTTTTAAATGTAGTTCGTTTCTCATGAAACACCCTCTAAAATATTTATTTTTTTCTGTAAATTTTAAGATATCAAAATTAGTCAATGCTTTTTCCCCATATTTTTTAACAAGGAAATTAACAGATAGATCTACTTTTTGATTGTTTTTTTTTCTCTTCAAACCTGAGCCAATATGTAATGTTTTAACATTTTTAATAATTTTTTCCAATTCCTGATTGTGTCGAATTGTTTCTTTTTCCATTGCTTTTTTATGTTTAGTTTCTGAATAACTATCCCAAATAGCAGATCCTCCTTGAGCTGCAGCAGCAGCTGCTGCAATTCCACCAAATAAAAGAGGAAGAAATCCACCTTCTTTTATTTGATTAAATTCCATTAAACTTCTTTATTTTCTTTTTTGGCTTTTTTTAGCATATCTATTTGTGTATTGATTAAATTATATAGTTTTCCCTCACCTATTTGATAAGGTTTTAAAAGGATTGTAACATTTTTTTTCTGTTCATGAGCCAAATGAATTTTCTTATTTTGATAATCATTTAGTTTAAGTTTCATTTACTATACATTTTCTTTTTTTTTTTTTTTAAATTAATCCCATCCCTAATTTTCGTTTTGTTTTCATGATGTTTGTTGTAACCCATGCAGCAGATTTTTCACCTAAAGACACATTTGGATCTGAAAATCTTTCCCAAGCCTTATGTTCTAAAAATCAAATCAGCTTTATGTCTAGATTTAGTATCTTTATTTTTTTCATAGTAAATATCGTGTTCTTTTGCTGCTTCATCCAGTTTATTAACAGGTTTTTTATTTTTCTTTAATTTTGTACCTGGACCTAAGTAGTTATAAGTAGGCCAATGCATTTCAGGTATAAATTTACTGTTTAAAATATGATTGACAAGACCTTCCCCTTTAATTAGTTTTTTTGGCAAACATTTTATAATTTCGATCAAATACTCTGTACTTTTTGGGGAATCAATCAACTTTTCCATTTCATTTTTGAAAAAAGTTACCATACCTAGTTTTTCATTATGAAAATTATTATTTCCTGCTCTTTCTTCTTCGGCGATTTTACACAATCAATTTATTATTTGGTTTAAATTATTTATATACATATATTCTACAGGATTTTCCGTGTAATATTTTAAACCTTCTCCAACATGTTCAGATGGTTTTTTCATTTCATTCCAAATATTTTTAATTATTAGATTATATTTATTAGAACTGGATGATTTTGGTTTTCCTGTTTTTTTATCGTTTTTTTGATATATCGAGTCGGTTTCTAATAATATTTTTTTATATGTTTTTAAATCCTCATCTGTATACGGTAATATAATATTATTTGTTTCATCCCATAGATTTGACTCTGTTAACAAGTTCCACAATCCTTCTGTTCCTTTATATTGATTCTTGTTTAAAATAATATCATTGCCGTTAAAACTTATTGCGTATTTTCCAATTGCATGACCTTTTTTATTGGTAGTTTTATTATCATAAATCCAAATTCCAAAAGCTTTATCTCTTAGATCTATGAGTTTCTGTGCGGCGATATTCCCTAAATGTGTTGTTTCTGGTGTTTTTATTGTTTGATTTTCTTCATCTCTTGTTGGTGTTTGAAAACTTGATATCATTTTCGGTTTGTTTTCTGTATGGATTGGTTGTTCTATTAATGTTGATGTTTTTACAGATACCAATTCTGTGTGTGAATCAACATCTGTTTTGTTTACAGCATTTTTTATGTCTCTTAATACTTTCACTACAGGTTCGAAAGATTTTTCTTTTCTTATTTCGTTGTTGATTTCTCTTTGATTTGCATTTTTTAAATTATTTTGTAGTTTTTCTCTAATTTTTAATACTTGTTTGGTTTTCTCTATTTTTTCCTTGTCCTTATCATTATTTAAAGTATTTGGTTTAAACATCTCACTATTTTGAAGACCTCCTCCTTTTCTCATTTGTTTTGTAAGATTATTCTGAATTTTTTTAATATCACTATCATTCATTTATAATAGATATATTTAAAAAAAAAAAAATATCTAAATTATATTACAACATAAACGTCTTACGTAAACCTAAACATAAACGTCTTACGTAGACCTAAACATAAACATCTTACGTAAACCTAAACATAAACGTCTTACGTAAACCTAAACATAAACATCTTACGTAAACCTAAACATAAACGTCTTACGTAAACCTAAACATAAACGTCTTACGTAAATTTTAACATAGTTTTTTCTCTAGTTTATTATATATATATGATTATCTATAACATCCAGAGAAATGTATCCATATTTTTTTTCCCAACAAAGTGCACAAAATTTGAAAAATTTTTCTTTAGATAGAGTTGAACTATAAAAACTTTCCCAAATATTACTTACGTAGTGTTTTTGTTGTTTAAAAATAAACAAAAAATTTAAATTATTGCGTATCAATTTTAAATCACTCGAGCTAAAACAACGAGTTAAATAAATACAGGAAATATTTTTATGTCTGCCTCTGACAAAATATTCCTTTACTAATGATTGATCTTTTTCCAAAATCCAATCATCAAAAACAACTAGACTATTTGTTTGACATTCGTCGACAGGTACTATATCTTGATCAGAGAAATGCGAATCAATATTAAAATTAATATCAAATATTTTTTGTAAAAACGTATACACTGGTTGTTCAAGATTTTTTGAGAACACATATAGATGTTGATAATCAACCCAATACTCTGTGATAATATTCCTTAACAATGTAGTCTTACCAGAACCAGAACCTCCAACAATCAAACATCGAATAGGAACAGGAAGTAAAGAATCGTTTTTATTTAGAGTTTCGGTTTCAAAAGGATAAAGCTTGAAAATATATTTTTTCATATTTATTATAGAGTTTTTAAATATTCTTGGAATATTTAAAAGAGTATATAAACAAGGGGTATTTTACTCAAAAATGACTAAATGTTTTGAGTAACCATTACTCAATTTTTCCAAACCTTTATAAATTAAAGTGAACTTCACTGGATTTGAGTTCATTTCTTCAATATCATTAACTGTAAATTTTTTAGAAAAGTGGTCTGGTAAAATTACTTTTAAATTATTATCTAAAATTACTAATAATTTTTGCCCATATTTTGTCATAACAATTTCAAAGTTTGTTACCTTATATTTTTTTCCGAGTTCCAAGTTTTTTAATGAGATGAAGTATGTGTTTGAATTTAAAAGTGTTTTATAGTTTTCCATTTATTATACATTTTTTTTTTAAATACAATATGCATATTGATGCATATTGATTTTTTAAATTTTTTTGAAAAAATTCTTAACCCGGATGAAAAATCCGGGTTGGTTAGAAGGGTTGGTTGCCAGGTTTATATTCATTAGTTTTAAAGTCTAAAATGAAGGAAGCAGAAGATTTTCAGGATTGGTTAACTATTTTTTCTGTTGAGGTCTAATAAATCGAGATAAAAAATTGGATCTTTGAGTAGGATAAATTCGTTTCCATTTTGATCGAAAATACTGATGTTTATAGTTTTAATTGTTTTTAAGCTTACAGGAACATAATATATTTTCTCTGGTCTTACAAATAAATTATTAGAATGAAATAAAAACACGAATAAAAGTTCTTCCTCTACATGGTGAATATTATCAACAGAGGAGAACGATTTTTCAGTTATGTTGCAATGAATTTCTAAAGGTGTAATAATTATGTTTTCATATATAGGTGATAAACCTTTATATGACCTTATAGAAAAATTTTTCTTATTTATTCCAAAACATTTGTTTAAATTTTCATCAAGTTCGAAATATTTATCAGATTCAATTAATATGGTATAATTATTTAAAAGAGATATTTTCATATTTGTTGGTATAATTTTATTTAATTCTTCTATTGTATAATAACCAGATTTTATATTGTATTCAGTGTTATCCATATAAATATTTCCCTCTAATATCCACATTTTATTGTTTATAAATTTTGATGTTTTATTACCAATATGAGTGATTTCTACATCAGAGTGTCGTAATTCATATTGGTAATTTTCCACTCCTAAAATCTCTTTTAAATAATCTTCGAATATAAAAGAGATGTTTGAAGTAAAATGTATAATATTATTTTCATCTAATTTAATTATTGTTCTATTATAAGTGGTATTTTTATTTAGCTCATGTTGAAATTGTTTTAAAGAATAAATGCCTTTTTTTATCACAAATTCTGTGTTTAAAATTACAAATTCTATTTTGTCTTGAAGTTTATATTCTTTCGTTTTAATAATACAATCTCTGTCTAATCTGATAACAGGAATATACCTGATTTCTTTTTCACTTATTTTTGAGTAATCTAATTTTATATACTCTAAATTCAAATATTTGCAGAAATTCTCATCTAAATGATAGTAAGTATTACATGTTATTTTAACTATATTTTCCTCTGAAAGACTTATCACAACAGGATTAATTTTTTTGTTTAACTGTTCAATTGTATATCTGCCTGGCTCCACAGTAACTATTATACCGCCAATTGTAATTATACAATCTGTTTCAATTCTGATTAAATTATGTAAACCAGTAAATGTTAAAGCCTTAAGTCCTAGTAAAAAATTACCAGAATTAACCAAGGGACGTTCTAAATGTATACTATTATTTTTAATTTTTATTAAAACCATCTATTATTTATAATATATAAATATTATTAAAAAACTAATATTTAAATAGTAGATAAGTAAATAAATAATAAAAAAATAATTAATCTAATATAATTATTATTAAAAAACAACTGAGTATTTAATTCGAAGGATGACCTACTTTCGTTATCTTTTGTATGACGTCATACAAGCGATAATTACTCAGTTGAGTTAAAAGGAAATAAGTGAAAATGCAATAAATCGACAATCACCGCACAAAAAAAAAAATTGAAAAATAAAAAAATATATCGTATAATTAATGACAGATATGAATATGAATATGAATACTAAATATCATCCTAAATACTGTGTAGTTTGTGACACAAATATTGCTTATAAAAATTGGTCAAAACATTGCCAAACAAAAAAACACAAAAATAATGATCCTAATAATACAATTACAACAAGGATTCGTAAGAAAACAATAACAACAACCAAGAAACTTAAAAAACAAAGAGTACCTAAAGACCATAGAGTTTTCCATAAGTTCAGTGAAAAACTCTTTAATAAATCCAAAAAAAATCGATCTGTTATCTTGGAAAAAGATACTGCCTTTAACAGCAGAGTTAAAACATTCACAATTAATAATAATTTCGGGTTCAAAGATACTATAAAATTTATGAATCATGTAGAAAGAATAGTTTTAGGTAAAATTCAAGAAGGATTAAATAAACAACATGGTTTAAAAGTAAATTTTATTTTGCATTGTATACTTCGTATATAAAACTTCCAAAATTTATTCAACTTAAACATGCCGTTATAAATGTGAAAAATGAGGATAATAAATGTTTTCTTTGGGCCTTACTTTCTGCATTATATCCAGCTGAACATGATCCGCAGAGAGTTTCCAAATATAAAAAATGGTAATGTGTGTTTGATAAAGAATTCAGAGATATTGAATTCCCTGTTAAATTAACAGGTATACATAAAATAGATATCACCGGATGGGAGGCAAAAGAACCAGATAGATCATGTACTGATCAATAATAGGTTCAGAAATAGCATAACTAATGTAAGAACATTAAGAGGAGCCGATGCAGACTCCGACCATCTTCTAGTAGGTATTTGGATAAGAGTTAATTTCAAGAATCTATACAGACGCAAATTAAATACTATAGATAGATACGATATTGAGAAATTGGAGGAAGTTAATATACAGAAAGATTATAATAAAAGAATCTGCGAAACTCTTAAAGGACAACAAATAACAAATACAAACGATGTGAATGAGGTGTGGATCAAAATTAGAAATACTGTGCAACAAAACTGCAAAAATAACATTAGGAACAAAGAAAAATAGGAAAAATCCTTGGTTTAACAAAATATGTGAAGACGCAGTACAGAGGAGAAAGATAGCCCGAGAGGAATGGCTGAAAGACACTTACAGTGAAGAGAGGACTGCAGATTTCAGTAGACGAAGGAAAGAGGCTCACAACATAATAAGATGTGAAAAAAGAAAATATATCCAAAACATTGTGAAAGATGCAGAACAGGATTTTAGGCTAAATAGAACCCGGGATATGTATAAGAGAGTAAAGGACATAAAAGGAGATTTTAAAAAGAAAGAACTTTTTCTCAAGGATGATGATGGATTGCTGATAACTGCAGAAAAAGAAATAGCTGAAAAATGGAGAGAATATTTTTACAAACTATTAAATTGTGAAGAACCAACTGAAAAGTTCCCCTGTAATATTGAGAACATAAATACACAAGAATGTACATATCCTACATTGGAAGAAATAAAAGGACAAGTACATAGATTAAAAAACCTCAAATCCCCAGGGGAGGATTGTGTTCAAGCGGAACTCTTAAAAAAAGGTGGAGAAGATGTTATACAGTGGATTTGGCAAGTGATTAGAATTGTATGGACAACAGAGAAACTTCCAGATGATTGGAAGGTGGCGGTAGTATGCCCAATTCACAAAAAAGGAGACAAGCAAGATTGTAACAACTACCGCGGAATATCCTTGCTCAATGTAGCGTACAAAATATTCTCGAATTGTGTTTTAGACAGAATAAAAGAAAAAGCGGATCAAATAATAGGCCTCTATCAAGGAGGGTTTAGAGCTGATAGATCCACGACGGACCAGATTTTCATAATTAGACAATTATATCAAAAATCTTGGGAGTTTGATAAGGAGATTCATACACTTTTCGTGGACTTCAAGAAAGCGTATGATAGTATTCATAGAGAGAGTCTATTGAATATCATGAAAGAATTTCATTTCCCACAAAAGCTGGTCAATTTAGTATCAATCAGTGTTATGGAGACCTCGATTAGGGTTAAGATAGGAAATTCAATAACTGAACCGGCTACAGTGAACTCGGGGCTAAGACAAGGTGATTCGCTATCACCAATTCTGTTCAATGTGGTATTGGAAAAGGTAATTAGAGAAATGAAAATTGGGCCTAACAACGGCATTAGGCTACAAAACACGTCGATAGGCATACTTGCTTATGCTGATAATATAGTATTGATGGAAGAGTCTCAGGATAGTTTGAAGAGTTTGTTCAGTAAATTACATAAAGCAGCATCAAAAGTAGGACTATGTGTAAATGAAGGGAAAACGGAGTATATGTTTCTGAGTAGAAGGGAACTACCTTTCTGTCAGTCCATTAAAATAGATCACTTTGAATTTAAGAGGGTAGAACAGTTCAAATATCTAGGTTCCTTTGTGACCGAAAAAAATAATGTAACAATTGAGATAGCAGCAATAATTCAAGCTGGGAATAGATGCTATTATGGACTGACTAAGATACTAAGCTCACGAACAATACCGCGAGGAATGAAGGAACGATTATATACGTCCTTAATACGACCTGTTGTATTATATGGCTCGGAAACATGGCCAATCAGAAAAATGGACGAGCATAAGCTCATGATCTTTGAAAGAAAAGTTTTACGGAAAATATAGGGCCCGGTCAAAGACGAAATAACTGGGGAGTGGAGACGAAGAAAGAACATAGAGCTGGAAATACTGTATGGTAATGCGGACATAGTGGAGGTAATCAGAAGCAGAAGACTACGGTGGGCTGGCCATGCCTGGAGGAGCCAAAATCCACTTTTACATGCAGTGATGGAACAAAACCCTATAGGTAAAAGACCTCTGGGAAGGCCAAGAATGCGATGGGAAGATGTTGTAAAGAAGGACGTTGAGCGTATAGGAGGCTGCTCCAATTGGAGAATGCTAGCACTTGATAGAGAAGGTTGGAAGCTTGTTTGTGAGACGGGATGGTCTTAAAGGCCCAATAAACCCAAAAAAAAAAAAAAAAAAAATAGTTGATAGATTAAATATTTCTATAAATGTGTATTGTATTGATGAGTTCAAGCCAGTAATTATTCCTATTAAAATAACTAAAATTGAGAAGGAGAAACATATTGATTTGTTGTATCTTAAAGAGAAAAATAATGAGCATTATTGTTGGATAAAAGATTTATGGAAACTAGTAGGACATGATCAAATTTCCAAACATGAACATAAACGTTTTCTGTGTAAAATGTGTTTAACCAGTCATAAAACACAAGATAAATTAAACGAACATAAAACTTACTGTATGCATAATAAATGTGCCAAGGTCATTTTACCTGAACCTTCCAATAATATTGTTCAATTTTCTCATTATAATCATTCTTTAAAAGTACCTGTTTCGATTTACGCAGACTTTGAGTGTATGTTAGAAAAAATACAGAATTGTCAACCTTGTGATAATACTTCGTATATAAACCCATACCAAAAACATACTCCTATAAGTTTCGTATTCTATATAAAATACTCTGATGGGAGTTTTAAGAAAAGTGAAGAATACTTTGGATTGGATGCACCTAAGGTATTTGTTCAAAAAATAAAAGAAAAAGCTCTTAATATTGCTGAAAATTATTTAGATGTAAAAGTTCCTATGAAAGAGTTGACTAAAAAACAATGGAAAAATTTTCAAAACGCAAACACATGTCATATTTAAGAGAGCAAAATGGAGGATATACAAAATTATATTTTTGATTATAAAAAAAAGGAAAAAAAACTGAATTCAAAAATAATATGAGAAAAGTTCGAGACCATGATCATTTAACTGGAAATTATAGAGGAGCTGCACATTCTTATTGTAATTTAAATCATCAACTTCCTAGATTTATACCTGTTGTATTCCACAACCTTTCAGGTTACGACGCACATTTATTTATAAAAGAATTCGACGGCGATAATCAAAGAATAAACTTGATTCCAGATAATGAGGAAAAATATGTATCTTTTTCAAATATTTTGGACTACCAATCATCTGCTTGTATGAAAAATAAATGTTTGAATAAATTCTGTAAAAAAAGTATAACAAATATTGTCTGTAAAAATCAAATCGAGATAAGATTTTTTGATTCATTCAAATTTCTATCTTGCAGTTTAGATGAATTAGCTAATAATCTAGAGAAAATCCAGTTTAAAGAACTCGGAAAACATTTTCCAAGAGAACATCTAGATTTAATAACTAAACAATTATCTTATCCTTATGAGTATATGGATTGCATCGAAAAGTATAGTGAAACATGTTAACCTCCCAAAGAACTTTTCTATAGTTCTCTTACAAAAAAAAATATAACAAACGATGATTATAAAAACGCTCAAGAAGTTTGGAATGCGTTTAATATACAAAATCTCAGAGAATTTACCATGTTGGATAATAAGATAGATGTTTTCTTATAAGGTGATATTATTGAAAACTTTCGTAATCTCTCTTTAGAAACTTATAAGTTAGATCCTTTGTGGTGTTACACAACTCCAGGTTTTGCATGGAATTGTATGCTCAGAAAAACAGGTGTAAAATTGGAATTATTAACAGATTATGATATGCATTTATTCATTGAGAAAGGATTGAGAGGAGGGATGACTCAATGTAGTGTTAGATATTCCAAAGCAAACAATAAATACATGATGGAAAAATTTAATAAAAATAAAGATTCTGTTTATTTGCAATATTTAGACGCAAACAATCTTTATGGATGGGCAATGTCTCAATACTTACCTTCTGGAGGATTTAAATGGATTGATCCAGAAAAAATAACAGATATATTAAATCTTAGTGTAGATTCCTCTAAAGGATATATTTTCGAGGTTGATTTAACTTATCCTCAAGAACTTCATGATAAACATTCAGATTTCCCTTTTGCTCCAGAAAATCAATTCGACGGTGTTCCATTACCTAAACTTACTCTAAATTTATATGATAAAAAAAAGTATGTCGTCCACTACATAACATTACAAGAATATATTCGTAATGGTTTGAGAATAGAGAAAATTCATAAAATATTGGAGTTTGACCAATCTCCTTGGTTAAAACCTTACATTGATTTAAACACAAATCTTAGAACAAAAGCTAGAAATAATTTTGAAAAAGATTTCTATAAATTGATGAATAACAGTGTTTTCGGTAGAACAATGATGAATGTAAGAAATCATGTTGATATTAGATTAGTAACAAATGCTTCGCAATTAGAAAAATTAGTTGCGAAACCAAATTTCGATAGAGCTACGATTTTCACAGAAAATTTAGCTGCAATACATATGAAAAGAACTTCGACTAAATTGTTTCAGCCAGTTTATGTTGGGATGACTATATTAGACATTTCTAAAAAATTAATGTATGATTTTTATTATAATGTTTTGAAGGAGAAATACGGTGATAAAATAAGATTATTATATTGTGATACAGATTCTCTAATTATAGAAGTGAAAACGAATGATTTTTATCAAGATATGAAAAATGATATAGACCATTATGATACATCTGATTATCCTTTGGATAATATTTATAATATACCATTAGTTAACAAGAAAGTTATAGGGAAATTCAAAGATGAGCTTAATGGTAAAATAATAGCTGAATTTATTGGTCTGCGATCGAAATTATATTCCTTCACAGAACATAGTACAGGGAAAGAAGTCAAAAAAGCTAAAGGAGTGAAAAAATGTGTGGTTGATAAAGAAATATGTCATAATGATTTTAAAAAATGTTTAACAACTCAAAAATCTCTAAGTGTTAAACAAAATATTTTTAGAACAAAAAACCTTGACATTTGTACAATCGAACATAATAAAACAGCACTCAGTGCTCATGATGATAAAAGATTTATATTAGAAAATGGAATTGATACTTTAGCTTGGGGCCATTATAAAACAGGAATATCTAGAGAAAACTTCATTGACCATATTAATAATGTAATCAAAAATAATAACTCAAAAAAATAGAGAAAAATAAACTAAGTTAAAAAGACCACGGACCATAATATTTATATTTGTAAAAATAAACTAAGTGAAAAATACCACGGACCATAATATAAATATTTTTTAAAAAAACTAAGTGAAAAATATCAATAAATTAGTTTTAAGTGAAAAATATCAATAAATTAGTTTTAAGTGAAAAATATCAATAAATTAGTTTTAAGTGAAAAATATCAATAAATTAGTTTTAAGTGAAAAATATCAATTAATTTGTTTTAAGTGAAAAATATCAATAAATTAGTTTTAAGTGAAAAATATCAATAGATTAGTTTTAAGTGAAAAATATCAATAAATTAGTTTTAAGTGAAAAATATCAATAAATTAGTTTTAAGTGAAAAATATTAATAAATTAGTTTTAAGTGAAAAATATCAATAAATTAGTTTTAAGTGAAAAATATCAATAAATTAGTTTTAAGTGAAAAATATCAATAAATATCAAAAGTGCGCCAGAACCGGCACTTATATACTACTACTAACAGTAATTTATTAGAGTTTTCGAAATGTAAATCATTTATAAATAATATAAAAAGTAAAGGAGCTAAATGCGAACCTTGTGGAACGCCAGACGGAATACTAAAAGGACATGAAGTAAAATTTTGTACTTTGACAATCTGTTTTCTTATTTGTTACATATGAGATAAGCCACGATAACATTGGATCACGAATGCCAATAGTAAAAAGTTTTTTCAAAAAGATAGGAATGGTTTACTTTATCGAAAGCTTTTGAAAAATCCGTGTAAATTACGTCTACTTGACATCCTGTGGCAAAAGCATCTAAAATAAATGCTTGAAAAATTAATAAATTGGTCGTTGTAGATTTTCCCTTTATAAATCCATTTTGATCCTCATTAACTGTTGGTGCGAGTATCGGATACATTTGTTTTGATATTAAGGATTTGAATATTTTAGGTATAATAGAAATCAAGGAAATTGGCCTATAATATAGTATATTAGATAAATAATTTCCTTTTTTGATCGGTGTAATGTGGCTAATTTTCCATTCGGAGGGAAAAACACCTGAAGAAATAGATAAATTAAATAAATATAATAAAGGAACAGCCAAAACAAATTTGCATTGTATAAAGAATAAATTAGATATCATGTCAGGACCAGGACACGTTTTATTATTAATAGTATCAAATTCATTCAGAACATCGGTAATGCTTAGTGTGCAAGAATGTAAGTTAATGTCAACTAAATTATTTGAAAAAGTAGATGATAATTTATTTGTAGATGTTGGCGTAATTAAATTTTGATCATATACACTAGAAAAATAACTAGCAAAACAATTAACAATATCATTACCCCCATTAATTTCACTATTGTTATAAGTCATTGTGTTAGGAAAGGATGAGTTTAATTTGTTTTTTTGATTAAAAAATTTCCAAAAAATTTTGGGATTAAAGTTAATAGAGGATTGAATTTTAAGAGTATAACTATTATAATCTAACTTGGATCGAGATTTACACTGAGCACGTAAGTTGGAAAAAGTATTATAATTTGATTGTGTGGGATTTTGCTTGTACAACATGTGGGCAATTTTTTCCTATAAATTAAGTTTTTTAAAAACGAACTAAACCGTATCGGATGTCTACTAGCGAAATATGTTATTTTATTACAGTTACTATTAATAGTTTTAAAAACATTGTAATAAAAAATGTTAACTGCCTCATTTATGTGTAAATCCTTAAACACAAGATCCCAATTAACACTAGCAAGTGAAGACCTTATAATATTATAATCACAATTTACGTAATCATATTTAGTGTCATTATAGTATAAAGGCTCATTATTTTCATAGATAGGAGCACTAATTAGGAGAGCTGGATGATATAAGTAATCAATTGGAACTAAAGTAGATTGTTCACGAGCAACACACACATCAGCCGAATTAGATAAGACTAAGTCCAAGATAGAATTTTTGTGATTTTTTATTGTATTAAATTGTTTTAAATTAAGATATGAGAAGTTTGCCAATGCATCAGCTTCTAATTTATCAAAATGAGAAACTACTCCATCACTCACAGAAGACCACTGAATAGCGGGTAAATTATAATCACCAAGTAATACAATTTTAGAGTTACTGTCTTAACATAACAAATTATCAATAATGTCAGTATGATTATTATATACATTTAAACTAGAATGAGGAGGAATGTACACAGCACCAATTATAAATATAGTAGACCCAATTGTTAATTTTACAAATAATTGCTCGATGTTGTTGTTAGGTATAGTTATTTGACTGCAAAGATAAAACAATTACATCATAATCAAGCAACGAAACATTACGGACAAAAACATCTAGTTTAGTATTTATACCACGTACATTCTGATAATATAAATACAATTTATTTGATATAACATTAGGTTTTGTTAGTTTTTTGAGATGACAGGCAAATTATTGACGTATTTGATGAAAAGATCAGTTTCTCCCGCCGTTTTTCTAGCATTTAATTCATCAATTACACTTTTCAGGTGATTTCTTTGTAACAATGTTCTATCAGTTGATATACTCACAAGTTTAAAATCAACCGAATTAAGAAGTTTACGTTTGTTTTTTAGAACATTATAAACATCATTTAAGTTCGGTAGTGTAGCTCGAATAGGTCGACATTTGTTAGAAGTTTTACCTAAGCGAATAATATTAATAGGTTCAATGGATAGATCAATTTTTTTAAATATATTTGAAATCAAAGTTTTATCATCAGAATTGGGTTGAACAGGAGTTTCAGGTATATTGAACAGAATTATATTGCGGCTTCTAGACTGACGATCAGAAATCTCCGCAAAAATATGTTCCTGATTTAAAGAAGTTGAATTTCTACTACCAACTTCAAGCTGAGTTACTTTAGACTCCAAATGTTCAATTTTAGTGGTAAGTGAAATATTGCTGGCAATAATTTCATCAAACTGCTTAGAAATAGTATCAAGCTTACCGTCAATATCAGAAAATTTTTTATCCAGAAGTTTTTTATCATCACGAAAAGCATTTACTGAAATGATTAGCTTATTTTGAGTAGCTTTAATATCATTGATAGATTTAATAATTTTGTCTAGTTTTTCCGATGAATTGATTTCTTCCATTGTAATAAAAATAAATTATATACTAAAGTGTAAATTAAACGAAAATTATTAAAATAAATAATATACTAAAATGTAATCGTTTACACAGTAATTAAACGAAATTTATTATTATTATATCACGGAGCACACAAGCGTATGTTGATCGCACAAAGGCTGATAACCGATTGATCATCACTTGTTCATCCTTTCGCAGAAAATCAGCAGCAATATGTTGCTGAGTTTATAAGTTCACAAATTCAAGCTAATGAACCATTGCAGGATAATTTAATACACGACCTTAAAACTATATTAACATATTCAAATTGTTCGTTGACCAGGACACAAATTAATGCAAATTTTATCGTCCAACTTACTGTTCCTACCGACAAGTCTAAAGTGGCAATGAAATCTATGCTTGAAATGGTTTCAGAACAAGTTCTGATAGATAATATTCTGTGTGAAAATTGTCATGCATATTACACTCATACACAAACATCACACATATTAAACGCCAACAAATATATATTTTTACAAATACAGCTATGGTCAGATTCAACCACAAAAATCACCGACTTAGTTATGAACGCATTACCAAATGAAAAAATAAATATTGATGGCAGCATGTATAAACTACACTTGGTGATTTGCCACCATGGTAATTCAATGGCATCAGCTCATTATACATGCATTATCCGAGTTTTTAATAAATGGGTTAGATGCAATGATTTTAATATTTATTACGACCGGTGGCCACGTGGTGCTAAAGACGTATATATAATCGTTTTCCAGCAATAATTAGAACTTAAATTATATAATAACATACCTCCCCTCTCCCAAACAAATACACTTCATCACCACATGAAAAGAATTATATATATTCAAAATTGTAATTAAAAAAAGCCGATAAGATAATGGTGGTGGAAGTTCGTCCTTCGTCGCTTCGCTCCTCGGACAAGATAATGGTGAGGAGTGTATAGCACTTTCTATCATGGGATCACCTGGTTTACGATAGTTTAGTTGTATGGTACTTTACATTTGAATGCAATGATAAATCATTGTAAGTTAAGTACAGGATACAGTAGTTGGGTGGGATACACGAGATGCATTGCTAGATTAGGCATTATTGGATAGATTTTGGAATTATTTTATATTATAAAAAAAAAAACGATTCTGAACGAAGATGAAGATGTCAGCCTTAAATTGTAATATATATTTTATTTTAATATCCTAGATTGGGTTAAATTTACATTTGTCTATTCATGTGACTTCTGCTCGTGAGCATTGGACAAACCAGGATGTGCATAGATAGGGCGTAGGTAAATACCATATTATTTGCCTAAATGCACTATCGTGACGGCACCACCCGACCCCGCCGTCCATATATGCTGAATGCTCCGTGGCTACGTCTATTTAAATATTAATAATTAATAATAATATATAAAATCCGCATGTTTATGGAACTGATACACACATTAAAATAACTGGAAATTGGAAGTTAGTAACGTTCTATTCAACCATGTAAAGGTACGTTATACACCTTGTGTTTACAATCTACCAATATTTTGTATAGAACAGCTGTCAGCTACTGATTATATTATAATAAACTTAATCTATTTAATTATCTTTATCAGCTGTGATATTACATAATATTTTCATTTCTTATCTTTGAATACAAAAATTTTTATACATTTTCAACTACAAAATAATTTGCAAATATTCGTGATTTTGACAAATTTTGTCGATTTTTGAACTTCAACTGCTTATAAAAAAAAATTGTGCCTACGTATTTGAATAATTTTTGAATCACTCTTAGATCAACTTATTCAAAACCTTCTATTAAATTTTCAAGCGATTTGGTAGGGCCAAAAAATTGTTATCGACTTTTATAAAAAAAAATCTAAGAAAAATCGAATTATTCAAATGCCTATAAATAGCTAAAAAATAAACGAAATATTTTGAAAATACAACTATGTAAAGAAAATGCCTATTTAAACATTTTGTAAAAGTTTTAAGTTTCTACGACCTATACTTTTTGAATAAGAACAAATATCAAAAATCAATGATGCCTAAATTGTTATTTTACGCGATTATGTGAAAAAATTGTAATTTCAAACACTCATAAAAATTTTTGATTTTATTCCAGTGCAAATTTTTTTACAGATAATTGAAGGAAAACGTATGTCAAACTTTGTACCGAATTTACAATTCTTAGTTTTGAATACTTAAAATTTTATGAATTTTCAACTGCAAAATACATAGCAAATATACATGATTTTGACGAATTTTGTCAATATTAGCACTTATAAACGCTTATAAAAAAATTTTGTGCCTATGTATTTTTATAATTTTTGAATGGGAGTTAGAACAACTTATGTGGACCCTTCTATTAAATTTTCAAGTATTTCGTCCGAGCTACATTTTTTTTATCAACATTTATAAAAAAAAAAATAAAAAAAATCGAATATTTCAAATGCCTATAAATTGATTAAAAATGAGTGAAATCTTTTGAAAATAAAATTATATAAAGAAAATGCCAATATAAACAACTGATAAAATTTTCAAGTTTCTACAACTTATACTTTTTGAAAAAAAAAACAATTAGCAAAAATCGTTTGAGGCTAAACCGTTGTTTAACGTGTTTTTGTAAAAATTTAAATTTCAAACACTCATAAAATTTTTTTGTCTGAATCCGGTAGAGTTTTTTTTGCAGATAATTGAAGAAAAACTAATGAAAAACCTTGTACCAAATTTTCAAAACTTAGTTATAAAAGAAAAAAATTTTACGATTTTTCAACAACAAAATTATTTGCAAATTTTCGCAATTTTTACATATTTCGTATAAATTGGAACTTTGAGCACTTATAAAAAAAAATTGTGACTTACGATTTTGGATTTTTTTTTATCAGTTATGGAACAACTTATAAGAAACCTTGTATTAAATTTTCAAGATTTTCTGGCAAAAAAAAAAAATTTTATCGTTATTTTAAAAAAAAATACTTAAAAAAATTGAAAATTTCAATTGTCTATAATTAGCTCAATAAAAGTCAAAAGTGTTCAAAAATTTTACCACGTATAGATGATTTCAATATAAACATTTGGTGAAAATTTCAAGTATCTACAATTTTTGGTTTTTGAGTAACGGCTAAATAAAAAAATCGATTTCGTCGAAAACGGGTTTTGCACAAAAAGTACCGGTTTTTCCTCATTTTTTGTTTGTTTTTCCCGTGGCATTTGAAAACTTTTGGGAATTTTCACTTGTGACCTCTCTAAGGTACCTCCGATATTCGTTTTGCCACCGAAAACATACCCTGAAGTTCAAAATTGAAGCATTATTTCGAGTAGTTATGGTGTACACAGACACAAAAACAAAAAAAAAAACAAAAAAAAAAAAAAAAAAACACACATCATAGTAAAATCAATACATTCTTCACTTCGTTCAGAATCTAAAATGAGTGATATCTCATCAAAAACACTCCGTGTAAAACATCGCTAAGTAAAAAAAATCGTTTCAATTACAAAAGTTGTGATATCAAAAATTGGCTAAGTAATTTCATAAATTCATTAATATAAAAGTATTTATAACTGTTTGTATTTATTGTACCTTGTGAATTTATTTAGTGCAAATAATTTTACTTAGCTTGGCGGCTACTAGAAGAATGTATTTAAATATTTGTATTGTTCTATATAGTTTAACTATGGTAAAAATATGCAAAATGATACGAATATTTATGTAGAAATCGAGACATTTGGGTTCTCAGTTGTAGAGACATAAATAATAGTAACTGCGCCAAGCTAAGTAAATTTATTTGCACTAAATAAATTCACAAGGTACAATAAATACAAACAGTTATAAATACTTTAATATTAATGAATTTATGAAATGACTTAGCCAATTTTTGATATTACAACTTTTGTAATTTAAGCGATTTTTTTTACTTAGCGATGTTTTTACACGGAGTGTTTTTGATGAGATATAATAATTACCCAAATTATATAAACTATTATACATACTACATATACGATAAACCTACATATATATATATATATATATATAATATACAATAATTACTTTATAGGTCTGTATGGTAAATAATAATATATTATGGAAACACCTACTTAGTCCTAGTGTTGAAAATAGTGAGCTACAAATACATTTTTGTAAATTTAAAAAAAAAACAAAAAACTAAAATCTTTATTTTTTGTTTTATTATTCAATTTCATCAAGAAATGTTTAAAAAAATAATTTTGAAAAAAAACATTTTAACTGCTCCAAAAAGTAAGAGACAAAAAAAATCTAAAATTAGGTATTAGAAAATTTTACAATAGGCACTAATATTTTATGCTTGGTGAATAAATGCTTCTATATGGTTTATAACAATGTCATGAATGAATTATCCAGTATCTGAATTCCGCTATGCAAGATTACATATTATGACATATGATGGTAAATTGTACAGCGTATGAGTGTACGAAACGTCTTTTTTATTTTACTGTTTCGCAAATCCTTGGAGTCATCTATTTTTTTTTAATACCACAGTATATAATCAACCTGATATCGAACTGACGAATTTTATACGATTAAGATGATAAAGTATTCTTTGTAACAGCAAAAAAATATTCAAATAACTACCAGCATCTAAATTGTGAATACAAAATATAAATAATATAGAATTACATCTTATTAAATAAAAAATAAAACGAAAATCTATACTCACATTAAATATTATTCTAATTTAATTTGTGATTTCCAATTGAGCTAGGTACTTGAACATTTTAAACCACTCCACTGCATGAAAAGATAAGGAAAACTAGGTATAACTTGAAAAAAACTGCGTTAAACTGATAAAAAATTATTCATATACATTTTTTTTTTAAGAAATTATCATAAATAAATATTTTTCATAGTAACAAAATAATTATGACTACATGATTAAAAAAATTACAATATGCTAATATTCTGTGTGGAGAATATATAATATATATTGTGTAATGTATGTGCTGTACATGTTGTTCATAATAGATTTATAAATCTAAAAAATACTTAATTTGCATTTTAATAGTGTGGTACATTGGTATTATAAAACTTATAAGCTACAAATAATTGTGCGTAAATAGGGGGGCAATCTTAGTCCCCTCCTATATGTCTGCCAAGTCCCCCAATTAAAAAGTCAGACCTTAGTACTAAGCATATATCATTTTTTAGAAAATATTATAGGAGGGAGGCTTCATCCCCCCCTCCCCCTCCAAAAAAAAGACGAATATATGTAGTATATAATTTTTAAGTCGAAAAAACACTTGGTCAACGGGTCACCAACAGTGCCGTAAAAACCAGGTGTGTTGAGTGTGTGCAACACGCGGGCCCAGGGCCATAGAACAATTTTAGGGGCCCAATCAGATCTCTCAGACATAAACTTTAAATCATTTTAAGATATAAAATAGCTAATATCATCAAACTTTTTTTAAGAAAAAAGTTCTATCGATATTTAACAAATAAATTAAGTCTATCTTGGGAGTTGCGATCAATCTGTGAATGAGCCTTAAGGTGGGTTCACACCTCATCGTGTCGTGTCGTGCCGTGTGTTTTTGCAGTGTTGTGATTGGCTTAACCACGCGGTTAGATACGGTTAAGTTATGGTATTCTGTCAGATTTAACTATTGATACCATGACGTTCCCATATATACCCCGAAGTTGAATATAACTATATAAATATAACTTTTGAACGTGTGGTTACTATAATCACAGATAAACATTTAAATTTAATCTGTGATAATGTCTATTTAAACGATTAAAGATATTTTTAGCACAATAAAAATTATTATTTTAGTGAACACCGTATCACGATTATTACGATTTATTATTTTATTACGATTATTACAATTATTATATATATATATATATATTATTACGATATATTCACGATTATTACGATCATTAAAGTATCACGATTTGACATTTTGACAGAATGGCGTTTATTACGGTAAGTACACTTTAAAACTATGTATTATTAATTATTTAAACCAATGACAGTGTTATAGTAAAAATGTTACTAGAAATTCTAAAATATATACATAGAACATAAATTTTTTATACTCATGTAGTAATATATAGGTAGTGTGTATGTACTCTAAATCATTGTTATGTATATTAAATTGAAGTTGTCAATGAATAATTTACTAAATATATACCTATGAAATATTAAGTAACAATTCTGCAAACAGCTTTATAAATGATTATTCTCAAAAATGAATCTACCAATTTTTATACTTACACAGTTCACTATAGTTTAGTTATTTTATAGGGAAAATTCTGTTCCATGCGCAAATCTTTTATTGTGAACAGCTCTACAATTCATAATTGTGTGAATGAAGAAGTGACCACTGACACCAAACCAAGTAAGAAATGCTAAAGCCTATGAATGTTTTTGTAAAGGGATGTTCAACCAATGATGATTTACTTTACTCAGTAACCAGTCAGACTGGGTTGAAAATGCTAGTCTGCAATTTGGAAAAAATTGCCCCAACACATAGGCGCAAATAGTGTTTTAAATTTGAGGGGAGGCTGAAGCTCAGGTCTTTACCATATACTCTTGACGGTTTTTATAGATCAAATCCCCAAAGAATACTATGTAGTGTAACCATTAGTTTTTTTGGGGTGCTATACAGTCTATGGTGACTAAGCCCACTTCTACTTGTGCCTATGCCCGAACAGGAGCGGTAAGAGAGGGTACATGGTGAGAGATTACCCCATAAACAGTCCAGTACCCACCCAAATAACGTAATGATTGTTATAAATATTCACATATATGAAATAGATATTTTTGGCTTTCGATATTTTGATTGATTAGTTTATAAAATTTTGGTTTTGTTTGTACCTATATAATAATTATATAGGTAATCATGAAAAAAAAATCAAAACTTAGCTTTCATTTTTATGTATATGTGTGGATATTTAGAAGAAAATAACTAATTCCGCACTAGTGGTCAAGGCCAGTTCCACTCTTTCAGTAACATACAAGCTCTGTTATAGTTAATAACAGTGTGTGATAATAAATGTAACACCATGTGTTCTTATTATAGATTTACTGATCAAAAAATCATTAAATGATGATACTACTGATAACAAAATAAATGGACTTTCCTAAGATGAAACAACTATGTTAATATCATTAATAGAGACAAGTAAACCACTATGGGATCACAGACTATCATTAGAAGATAGATCTGAGGTTGTTAAAAACAATTTATGGAATGAAATATTTTCACAGTTTGAAGGTAAAATTATTTTATAATGTATGGTAAACATATTTTAATTTGAACAATGATTTGTTTTTTAACCAATATTTCATGTAATAAGTTAAATATATATTTTTTTTTTTTTTTTTTTTTTTTTTTAAATATCTCTTTATTTTGAAATATTACGATCTATACATAATTTGTACAATTAGTAATAAGTATGAGGTAAAAGTTTTGGCAGTGAGTGATTACAAAGTAGGAGGTCTCACATTAGAGACACCTATGACATATTTAAAATTTGAATTAAATTTACATAATATTTTAAATTAACATTAAAGTTTATATTTAATACAGTTTTTAAGTCACGGCACCAGTTCCGTTTAAGTCTTCTCTTCGGGTTCCCGGGCAATGCTGGTAAGGCCAAATCCCTGATAAGCTGGTTGGGGTTTGATTGGAGTTTGTGTGGAAGCGTTTGTAATATAGAGTGGCTGTATAATTGACAGAGCGGATTTTGAGATCGGAGTTTATAATGTTATTAGAGACATACCAGGGTGCTCCTGTAATTAGGCGACAGCAGATATTTTGGAAGGCTTGGATAGTTCTCTTATTTGATTTTTTGGCAGAACCCCAAACTACTACCCCGTATGACCAAATCGGTTGTATAAGAGTTTTGTATAATAATATTTTAATGTTTAATGCTAGTTTTGAGCGCAGGAGTGGCCTTAGTAGGTGCAGCCTTGAATTCAACTGTTTGCGTTTTTTTTTTAGATGAGATGACCATGTTAGACGTCTGTCGAATACCAGGCCAAGGTATTTTACTTCGTTTGAATGAGGGATAATAATATTATTCATAGTTACCGGAGGACAGTATTGAGGCCTAAGAGAAAAGGTAATAAAGGGAGACTTCGTTTCATTTATTTTTATTTTCCATTTAACGAACCATTGAGAGAGGGTATCAATGTGTGATTGTATTTGGTGACTTGCAGTGGTATGATCTGTGGCTGTAGATAAGATAGCGGTATCATCTGCATAGGTTCCGAGGATTGTTTTTTCAGATGTGGGCAGATCTGATGTGTAGATAGTGTATAAGAAAGGTGCGATATCACTGCCTTGAGGGACCACAGCAGCAATAGAAAATTGATTTGAGTGTTCGAGGTTGTGGCGGACCTTGAATGTGCGACTGTCTAGATATGATTTTAATATTAGGTAGTAAAGGGCAGGAAATAAAGTTTTTAACTTGAAAAGTAGTCCATCATGCCAGACAGTGTCGAAAGCTTTGGCTACGTCCAAAAATACTCCAGCACACTATTTTTTGGTTTCTAAAGCAGTTGAGATTGTGTCCGTGACCCGGTGTAACTGATGGATTGTGGAGTGGCTTGTACGAAAGCCAAATTGGAAGTTGGGTATGTTTTTATTTTCTGTAGTTATGTGAGAGAGGCGTTTTAGTGATATTTTTTCAAGAATTTTACCTAGCACTGGAAGAAGACTTATGAGCCGGTAAGAGGATGGTTGTTCGGGTGGTTTATCAGGTTTAAGTATTGTCACAATAACTGACGATTTCCAAGTTGTTGGGAAATAAGATAGACGTAGGGTAGCATTATAAATATGAGTGAGAGAGATTATTGTTTTTGCAGGAAGATTTTTGACTATTTGGTTGGTTATGAGATCGTGACCAGGAGATTTTCTATTGTGCAGTTTTTTTATTATACCACTTATTTCAGCTGGTGAAGTAGGTTTGGCGGGTAGTGCCATGGGTAATGGGGAGTAGAGTGATTCTTCAACCGTCTCTAGGTGTAGAGGTGGTGGTGAGATTGAGTGTGGAACGAATACTGTTGATAGCTCCTCAGCTAGTGTGTCTGCTTTTTCCTTGTCAGTTGTCGCTAGGGAGTTGTTTGGTCGGCGAAGAGGGGGCGTGGTTTCCTTTATTCGGAGAATTGATTTTGTTTTGCGCCAGAGTGAGCCATTTTTTAGAGATAGATTTTGTAAATAGCTTTTATATGAGTCATTTTTGTGTATTTTTAGCAGTGATTTAAGTTTATTAGAAAGCATGTTGTATCTTGTCTTATCGTCTGGGTAGTGAGTTCGCTGCCAAGTAGACCTTCCTCGTCGTTTTTCAGCTAATAGTTGTCTTAGCTCTGGAGTTAAATTGTTGGTTGGGCTCTTACTTGGTCTCTGGGTTGAAGAGTCTTTAGCTGCATTTTGTATATTGTTGGTAAGTAAATTGATTGCGCTGTCGATGTCAGCTGAAGACTTTAATTTAATATTAAGTGTTGTTTTTTTTGAAAGTATATCTCTGAATTTGTTCCAGTTTGTAATTCCAGGAGTGATGGTTGGTCGATTTTGTTTCAATAGTGGTTGTGCTCCTATGTGAAGTAGAATTGGGGTATGATCAGACGCTGGATCGTTCAGATTTGTGATGGATGTGATAAAACGTTTTGGCATGTTAGAAATAAAGAAGTCAATCGTGTCTGGATGACGGTTAGCATTAGTTGGCCAATAAGTCGGAGAGATGCTTGATAATACTTTAAGATGTTTTTGTGTAATGAGGTTGTGTAGCGCGCGGCCCCTAGTGTTAGTGGATTTGCTCCAGGTTTGGTGTTTGGCATTGAAATCGGCTCCTATAATATAGTTATGACTGAGAGATTGTAGAAGAATGATAAGTTCAGGTATAGGAAATGATATTCCTGGAGGGAAATAGCAGGATGATATAGATATAGGTACCGAGTTTATTTTTAAGGTTGTACTAGTTGATTGAATATTGATGCTCCTATGTGGTGGCAAGGGGTAGTGTTCAATTCGGTTGGAGATTATGAGTGCAGCTCCACCGTGCGCCGTTCCGTCTGGGTGATCTGCTCTAATTATTTCATATCCGTATATTTTGAGTATAGAAGATTTTGTAAGATGGGTTTCAGAAGTTAAATAATTTATGTTTATTTATTGTTGTAGGGAAGTATCCTATTCATAGTTTGAAGAAAAGTTGGAAATATATCCGTGAAAAATACACCAGAGAAAAGAAACTAGGTCTAAGTGGGAGTGAAGGAGGAAAAAAAAAGAATGGATTCATTTTAAAAATTTAAAATTTCTTGATGATGTTTTAATTGTTCAAAAACGGTAAATGTTCATTCAATACAAAGCATGTCTAGTTTTTTAATAATAATTTAAAAAAAAACTATTCTTATAGCTCCATAGATAACATTGGGTCTGAACTGAATGAAGAACCTTGCACCCCTAAAAGCTCTAAAAGTAAGTAATAAATTGTTATAATTTATAGTTATTCTTTCTATCTTATACTAATTATTCAAAATTATATTTTAATAGAATCTTTGATAGAAACTCACATTGGTTCTTTAATTGAAGAACTCAAGTATAGCAGACCGGTTCCTCCAAAAGAAAATATATTTAAAAAATCAGATCTGATTAGTGAAGATGAAAAGTTTAGTTCCTATTTGGCTGACATAATGTCAGATATTCCAAAAAAAACAAAAACTATTTTGCAAAGTAAAATTATTGCTATGGTTGTAGAAGAAATAAAGAATCTCTAATAAATTATATATCTAATAAATAATAGAAACATTAATAAATCATACTATAACATTTAAGTAAAAGTGATAGTATTTTGTAAACAGTGCAATAAGACAGTTAATATTGTAAATTATTTTGTTATGTTTTTATTTTGTTTTATCATACATTTATATATTTACATTATACATTCAATTATTCCTTTTTTTACTTATTAATCTTTTTATATACATAAAATTATGTTTATTTTATTTTTATTGTTACATGAATATGAGTGAGTAATAAAGAAATAGTTATTTACTAGATAAATACAATTCATATTATAAACATTAAACATTTAAATACTGAAAGGGCACTGAACCTTCTCCGGTAAAATAGTCAGTTAATTTAATACGTATGTTTTTAGCATGACTGTCATAATGATTAGATGACATTTGACCGACTGGCTGTAAACCACTATGTATGTTTGACATTCTCTGATTTCGGGATTGACCCTCTTCAATAATTGCAGTTGTACAATAATTCTGTAAACCTGTAGTGTATAGTTTGTTGTGATCCACAACTCAAATATCCTTGTGATTATTAATTAAATACTTAATCCTAAAAAGCACGTATGTAAGAGTAGCCTTGTTGTAAAAATTAGTAAACTGTATGGCACTTGGCTTAGCAATTAACACGTCCGAGGTTGAGAAATTTAGAAACCGAATAGGTTTCCAAAAATTATATTAACAAGACACATCTTCGGACAAGGCCATGTTAAGATCCGGGAGCTCACGCCAAAGGAGTGGCACTGGCCAAGACAACGGAAGACCCGGTATAAATACAACCACGGGATGCCATAAGACACAGAGAGACGATCCAGATTGCAAGACACCACCTCTTGTGCTATTCGAGTGCTAACGCAAATATTACCTGACCGTTATTGCTCAAGCCCTCTATCGCATGTAGGAATATTTTGTCGTTATCACTGAATGCATTTTAAAAGTATTAAAATAAAATTGTAAAAGTTATAAATTGTCTAATTAAATCAATTATCAAAGTTTATCAATAAAGAAAAGTTTTAATATTATCTTATAAAAAAGTGTCGATTCATTTCCGAGGAGATCGCAACAGAAATTTGGCGCTGTGGACAAGGGTATTGTTCAAGAGGAAATTCTCCAAAGGAACCACTGTGGAATTGATCAATCCACAACTCTCGAACAAGACTCCAGAACATTGCCGATTTCAACGAGATGGACAGCACGTTTTTGTAAGCTAATATTAAATATTTTGTTATGTAAAATCGTCTCCCCTAAAAATCTATAAAAAAAAAAAAAAAAAAAAAGAGAAACGGAGTAAAATGAAATTTTTTAAAAAAGAGTATTATTGAATATTGAAGAATTATAAAGAGTATTATTGAGTATTAAAAAGAGTGTTATCGAATATTGAAGAATTATAAAGAGTATTATTGAGTATTAAAAAGAGTGTTATTGAATATTGAAGAATTATAAAGAGTATTATTGAGTATTAAAAAGAGTATTATTGAATATTGAAGAATTGTAAAGAGTATTATTGAATATTGAAGAATTGTAAAGAGTATTATTGAGTATTAAAAAGAGTATTATTAAATATTGAAGAATTATAAAGAATATTTTTTGAGTATTAAAAAGAGTATTATTGAAGAATTATAAAGAGTATTATTGAGTATTAAAAAGAGTATTATTGAGTATTAAAAGAGAATAATTATAAAGAATTGAACAAAGAGAGTATAAAAAGAAATATAGAAAATATAAAGTGTTACAAGAGAATAGATAAAAAAAAAGTTATGAGAAGGGATTATTATGAAATTATTGATGAATTAATAGAGTATCTTATGAGTAATAATTATTATATTAAAGAATAAATGAGTATTAAAGGTTTTGATAATTGAGTATTAATGAATATTGACGAGAAAATAAAGGAAATATTAGACGAAATAATAAATCAGGTCAATGAGAACGAAGAAATAGAATCATTTATAGGGAATACAGTTTTAGTCGAAGAATTAATTGAAGAAGAAAGTAATGAAAATAGTGAATTATTAAACAAAACGCTAAGAGAAATAAATTTAGACGAGTTTATACAAAATCCCCATCAGAGACCCAACCACCCAGGTACACGTAGTCAAAAAGATATAATTCACACCCAACTTGTCCCCGCGAAAAGAGGAAAATTAACAAAAAAAATGTCACCGCCTTCAATAGTATTAACCATTAGCGAAGCATTAAATATTATACCGAAATATTCGGGCGATACCGAAGTATATCCTTTCATCAATATTTGCGAAAAAGTCTTGGAATCAGTCGATGCCGATCATGTTCCGCTCTTAACAAAAATGATCCAAGAATCAAAATTAATAAATAGAGCTTTTAATGTGGTCCGATATCGAGAAATTACATGCTGGGAGGAAATAAAGAAAATTTTATTAGATAGTTTCGAAGCTCCCTATGCTGCTAGTAACTTACAAATGGAATTAACTTTAATTAAAATGGAAAACGGAGAATCCGTCACAAATTATAACAATCGCGTAGAAGATATATTTCAAAAACTATGTAATGCCCTTACAGCAGGTGAAAACGCTGCCGATAGCGATGCCATTCGACGAAACGCATTTAAACAAGCATTAACAAGTTATATACGTGGGCTAAATAGTAATTTACAATTTAAAGTTGAAACAAAAAATTCCACTAACATTAGAAATAGCTATGCAAGTAGCTATAGCCGCAGAAAAAGAAATATTAACAAATCAGGCTTTAAACGAGTTAAGTAATCTGTCGGTCAGGCCAAACGAAAGAATTAATAGGAATATAAATAGGAATAATTTTAATAATAATTATAACAACAGAGGAAATCGAACAAATTTTATGAACAGTAATAACAATAATTTCGCACCAAATAATAGAAATAATTATCAGAATAAGCAGCCGCGTACTAACAATAAATTCGGAAATATGCAACATCGTTATAATGGTATTATTAATAATAATAATAATAATAATTATCCACCTCAGTGTTATAATTGCCAAAAGATAGGTCACAGCTCGTGATTGTCGTTCGCGCCCACCGCGGAATAACTATAATAATTTTACAAGGCCACCTACAAATTATAATAATGAATCTTCACCGTTAACTTGCTCATTCTGTCAACGTATTGGTCATAACATTGAAACGTGTTATACGAAACGTAATCATGAATTAAGGAATAATAATGTGTCGGGAAACGATGGAGCACCGATCGTGAACGACGCTCTCCGACCGGTACACCATATAACGTCGCAATAATAAATGAACCCCGTGTATTTCACATAACATCGGGATTAACAAATAATCATATAACTTGTAACTCGCCCGTGTTTCTAAATAAACATGCAAAATTATTAATTGACACTGGTTCAGATTTAAGTATTATTCGTATTAGTTCCTTACAACCCGATGTATTGGTAGATGAACGTGCAACGGTTAAACTTCGCGGTATAAATGATGTAATTACACAAACAATAGGAAAAATAATTATACCAATACATATAAATGAAAAAGAAATACAAACTGAATTTCAATTAGTAGGCAAGGACTTTCCAATACCGCATGAAGGCATTCTTGGTAATACATTTCACTTTCAAAATAAAACAATAATAAATAATGGAGATGGAACATTAATAATTCCCGAATTAAATAATGAAATTTGTTTTACGCTACAACCACGTACGGAAACCATGGTATCCATTCCGATAAAATTAATTAATAAAGAAAGTAAAGATATATTAATTCTAAAACAAGAAATAAAAGAAAATGTATATTGTGGCAACATAGTTAATACAGTAAAAGATGACAAAATAACCGTATCCATATTAAACATATCTGAACAAATACAGGAGATTAGGCATTTCGATTTAAGAAATATAAAATATGAGGAAGAATATGAAAATCACTTAAATATTAAAATTGATAAAAACGATACAAACAGAATAAAAGAAATAAAGAAATTAATTAATACCGAGCACATGAATACGGAGGAACAGGACGCTATAATGACATTATGTGTAGAATGTCTAACCGACATATTTTATTTAGACACCGATAAATTAACTGCCACTAACGCCATTGAACATCACATTAGACTACCCAATAACCAGGTTCCCATATTAAAACGACCATACCGACTTCCTCAAGTACAAACCGCAGAAATCGACCGACAAATAAATAAAATGCCAAAAGACGACGTAATAGAATCATCCCGATCGCCTTGGAATGCCCCATTATTATTAGTAAAAAAGAAATTAGATTCTTCAAATGTAATTAAATGGCGAATAGTAGTGGATTATAGAGCACTAAATAACGTTACCATAAATGAACCCTACATTTTTTTCAGAATGTATGTACAACTTTTTCTTTTAAGTTTGGGTTACTGTCAACTACGTTTCAGCAGTCAACCCCTACCTCAAGAATCAGGAATCTATTTCGAGAATCAAGGACCATTAAAGGTCATAACTTCAAAATGGGACCTCACCGCATATTTAGATCTTTACTTTTATAACATTAATGCACAGGAAACATTGTCTCACATTAACGCACTTCATACTATTTGTGATAAGTTAATAGCATATAATCAATCCATTGACAATTGTATATTATTCGTTAAACAAGTTGAAATATTAAGTAAGGAAATAGAAATGAAACGAACTTCGATATTTAATACAATAAGTCATACTAAAAAATTAAGAAGGAGTATATCAGTTAAAACTATTGGTAAGGCAGCGCAATTACTTTTCGGCATATGCGATTTTAACTGTATTCAGAACACTGCAAAAAATATAAAAGAAATAATAGCATCGGGTACAAACGAAATAAAAATCCCAGAAAAACAAACGAAAGTAATACAATTACAACAGGACCATGAGGCAACGGTAATAAATAAAATAAACGGAAAAAATGTTTTATCCAATATCTACGAATTAAAAAATTTAAAAAACGAGGTTGAAGTATATAATACAATAAATATTTTATTTTCACAAATAGGCATATTACTTAACCAATTTGCATATGAAACGAATACAATATTCGAAATAGTACAAGCTGCGTGAGTTGGACAAATACACCCTAATTTATTAAATCAAGACCAACTACTATCACAATTCAAAGACATAAAATTATACCTCCCCAGTGGGACAGATTTACCCTTAGAAATCGACTCAGTAAATGCAAATGATATATTAAAACTTTCAGATATAGCAATATACTACGCAACAGGAACTTTAGTTTTTAAAATTATGATACCATTGATATATCAACATGTATTAACATTATATCATTTGATACCCAAACCAGTGTGTAAATTAAATAACTGTGTCTATATAAAACCTAGTTTTAATTACGTAGCCATTAGTAAATCAAAGGAACTATATACAACATACGATAAATTCGATCATTTACAGTGTAAATGTACGCAAAATTTCCTCCTTTGTCCCGAAATTCATCCCTTACATCCACGTAATACCAGACCAAATTGTGAAATATTACTATTTCAAGATCCAAAGGAAGTTCCGGATACTTGCGAAATAATGTACGTACAATTAGCAACTTCCATATTCCACAAATTAAAATACAAAAATAATTGGTTATATACCACTATAGGAGAAACTATCTTTGTAACATGTGATACAGATCACCAGTCCACTAGTTTATTGTTGGAAGGAGTAGGATTGCTATCATTAAATGAAACTTGCAAAGCTTATGTCACACGAGATATCTTAATACCAGGAGAAATAAAAAATGATGATGAGTATTCAGATTTTATCCCCATTTCAAAAATACCAGGACTAGACGAACTATTAATGCAGCCAAGTAAAAATAATATCATGAAAATTAAACATATAAAATATAATCAAATGGATGAATTAAATGAAATAGCTAAGACACGCACCCAATTACATGAATATAAAGTTATACAAGAGTTACAGGACAAACAAAATCATACACACCTACAAGATTATGTATTGTATGTAATCTGTTCAATAGTTATTTTTATTATTATAATTTTTATAATTTATCATTCAAATAAATATATTTCAAAACGAATTCTACGAATAAGTACAACAATAAGAAATCCAATTGAAAATCCTAACCTTAGCACTAATATAACTGATACAGTCACCACTGCCAATAATGAACAAATACTAAATGAACCTGATGTATGGATCCCCTTAGAGACTTATCCATTAATGTATCCAAAACCATAGATAAGTATAATATGATAGATAGGCAACTCCCATGTTATAAAAGTGGACCGTATTTCAGCGCTCCCGGTGGTTGTACAACAACACTAAAACATCGCAACCATCGATAGTCAATAACATCGATAATTTTCAACTTTTACTATCGATATTTTTCTTTTATTAAATTATATTTAATAACAATTGTTGATTATGTATGATAATTGGATCTAAAAAAGGAACTTGTTCATTTTCAAAGGAATACTCTTTTTTATAAGGAACTTGTCAAAGACTGTCACATTCTTAGCATTATATTTATTTATTACCTATGTAGCATGTACATTTTATATCAACAGTAAAAAACCTCCTAAATAAATATGTTACCATTTGTTACAACAATTAATTTTATTCAAATGTTGTTACTATAATCAATGCAACTAATGGCATTTAAATGAGTTGAAAAATATAAATAGTATTGTTACTTAGTTTATTGAACTTACAAAAAACACAGAAATAAAACTACTAACATACAAATTAATAATGTAGGCAAATTTATTATTTTGACCAATATTTTATTCAAGTAAATTTTAAAACACAGTGTAATAATATACAATTACAAATAGTCAACAATTAAATTTATAAAATAAATCTCATTTTCAATTAAAAAAAGAATTTATATACAGTATAATTAGTAATTACACAGCAAACAAATTAATAAATAAAGAGCTGGTAAGCGATATGATGGTGGTACAAGTTCGTCCTTCGTCCCTTTGGTCCTCGGACAAGATATTGGTGGTAACGGAACCTCTTAGCAAAGACCACAATAATGATCCATGAGCCCCCCACCACGTCAAGGTGGGTTCCACGGGGGGGACCTACCTAACAAATTTCAAATTTAGTCACCTCTTAACACAACTATGTGGTACCGAGGATAAATTCTAAGCTTTATTCCACAGGGAGAATGAACTATATAGTTAAGAATGTGAAAAGATAATAGATAAAAGTATTATGAAAATCGAATTAGATATTATATATTTAAAATATGTATTAATCTGGACTGGTAAATTTAGGATATTTTCGCGCAACCGATACAACATGAACAGTGCTTGGGTCGAATCGCAAAGATATTTAGTCCTGTGTAGAACTACGGAACGATCGACCCACTACTGGTTGTTGATCGTGTTGTTGAACGAATTCTAAGCCCCTGTTCAGAGAGAAAGAGAGAAAGAGAGAGAGAGAGAGAGAGACAGACAGAGAAAGAGAGAGAAAGAGAAAAAGGGAGGCGTGTATGTCTTATGATATAAAAAGTAATAAATGGTTTAATAGAAAAGCGAGAATTAATTAGTGTAGTGAAATTATTGATAGAATTTTTATGAGGTGGTTTGATATCAGGATTTAAAAGTTATGTTTGGTAAAAAATGATTAATTCTTGGGCAATCTGAAATGATAAAACTTAGGATATTTTCGCGTAACCGATACAACATAACAATTGGGTCGGGTCGCAAAGATATTTAGTCCTGTGTAGAACTACGGAACGATTGACCCACTTCTGTTTGTTGATCGGATAGTTGAAAGAATTCTAAGTTCCTGTCCATAGAAAGAGAGAGAAAGAGAGGTATGTATGTGTGAGTGCATGTGTATGTGCGTGCGTGCGTGCGTGCGTGCGTGCGTGTGTGTGTGTGTGTGTGTGTGTGTGTGTGTGTGTGTGTGTGTGTGTGTGTGTGTGTGTGTGAGTGTGTGTGAGTGTGTGCGTTCTAATTTGCTTGTACTCCGGACTTGTTCTCAAATGTAATAAGTTCAACACTTCTTGGTTCTGAAAACAGATTTTAGAAAAATAAGAAAAAATTAGAATCATTTATCAATTATTATATATGTTTATCTGTGCTGCTAAGGCCCAGATTATTTGTATATATTGATTACTTCCATATATTACATAGTTTGTGGTTCACAGTAGTCCAAATATAACTTCAAAATACTGTTTGGGAGACAATGGAATGGATTGTATACGATATTAACTTAAAATAAACATATATCACATATTGATAAAATGGACACCTGTAATAATATTTAAATAACATTAAAAACCACAAAACCCAGTCATTTATATGTATATCATACCTTTTAACAGATTTCGAATAATGTGAATTTTTTCTACTGCCTATTGTCGGCCACATGTGTGTATGTGTGTATCTATGTATGTAGTTCGAACAGCAGTGGTCGGGATCGCCTCGCAAATACTGTCAAACTACGTGGTGAGGTGGAGTGTGTACAGTGAGTATACGTGTGTGTGTGTGTGTGTGTGTACTAAAATGCTAAGGAAAAAGGTAACTAATGAATATAAGTTGTTATGTAATGCGTGTGTGGCCGACCATTGACCGCAGAATCTTTAAATATTAATATCGCAGTGGCTGGTATTGTTACGCAACCACCGCGTTTTCGGCGGTTATTAAATAATACAGAAAACGTCATACTTGATTGAACTTGCCACGAGAAATAGTCTTTTTTTTTGTGTTTGGAATACCATTCATTTGCAAATATTTTAATAGGATCTTTTTCACTGGATTGTATTTGTCGTTTTCCCCTTAATATCTGATTTACTTGTACACACCAGTGGTTTATACACAATTTTACAATAACACTAACTATTCTTTGTTGGAATATTTGTTCATGGTTTGAACAATGTATTGAAGTTATATCAAATTTGTTAATGATTCCATCAGTTAATATTTTTTTTATGCACGGACGATGACATTCTATTGGCAAGCGTTCATTAATATAAATAATAATATTATGAATCAATGAACGAAACTGTAGAGACGGATATTTTAAAGATGACCTTAATTGCTGATATTCTCTTGCTACAATTAATCCTAAATCATCATCAGATGATTGACTGGTACAAACTTTATATAAACATTCTTGACAGCCTTTGAATACATCCTTGTTAAGTTTTTTTGCTAAATAACCAGCAATATAAGAATGAGTTAAATTTGATAATTTTTCAGTTTTATCATTTAATGTTCGAATTTCATTTTGAGGTACGTTAACAGCTGATATAATAGGTTTTGGACATTCTTGTATAAACGAAAACAGATTTTTATAAGACATTAATGACCCTTCAACAAAATCTTCACAGTTTGCTCCAGGTGACTGTGATGAAAGAAGATTATTCAGAAGTAATGTCTTGTATGCTGAGATGAATGAGCCACAAGTTGGATTGGTACAGCCTTAACTTCGCACAGCGCCAAAAAAGTTTTCCAAAGGGGCTTGATTTAACTGTCGTGGAAGAAGTGATACAATTCCTTTTGTTTCCAGCAACTTAGTCAATGTTTGAAATCCTATAATATCATTATATTTACATTTTCAAATAAATTATTAAATACTATTATGTATATAATATAATATACTAGCCCTTAATTGTTGTTATCCAATTTTTTAAAGTTGGAACATGTGCATTTTTTTCACTTACACTAACAAAATGCATAGAATTCAAAACTTTTAAGCTTCTTGACCAAAGTTCATGGTGAACTGAATTTCGTTTGATTGCTGTCCGATAAATTTTTCCATCTATTACTTTATGGTGACTCCCGTTCAAAGAATCAAATAACTGATCAAAAAACAAAAATAATTTTGCCGTATCTATAGCACTGGATTCGATGATGTTTTTTGCTGTGAATAATAATGTTTTTTTATTAAAATCAGTATTTACTATTTAACCATGTGATATAAAATAATAGTAAAACTTACAAGCAAGAAAATTCATGACAGCTGAAACTCTATGACTAAACACTTGAGTGGCACATTTGACTTTCATTTTGCTAATTTTATGTTTTACAACGTGATTATCAGTAAGCCTAGGTAACATTTTTGTATCTGGAATCAGGTTATCCTCTGCATATAATTGTTCTAGATGTTTCCATTTAGCAACACGTTTGACACCATCCAACTCATAGACCAAATCTTTGGTAAGTAAATTGTTTCTGACACATTTCATGAGATGAGGAACATCAAATAAATGTACTATTTTAATTCGACTACCATTTTCCAAATCAACCTCATAAAAATCATCTCTATATTCTATATTGTTCCGAATACAATATGAACGGGTTTCGCTGTTTAGTATTCTTATTGCTCCTTCATTAGCTTTGCCTTGGTCACATATAGTAGCCACAACACACAATCCAGTGTTTTGAACATCTCTAATTACCTATTAAAAAATTATAATATATTTCATTACAAGTATACCTAATAAATCATTGTTAGTAAAATTACAGATTTAAGCTGCTTCACTAGCTCGCCTTGTTTAGTGGCACCTTGACAAAATGAATAGGCCACAGGCTGCTTAAATTTTTTGACAATACCACGTATCATAAAAACCAGAGCATGATCGGCTAATTCTTGGTTTTTATAACTACCAGTATTGACAAAACCGTCAATTTGGTCTGATGACAAATTATAGGCAAGTCCACTATTTAGAGACACCTCATCAAATAGAATTGAACAGTAACTAAATACAATAAAATGAAACTATTAGTGAATTAATATGTAATAAAACATTTAAATAAAATGTTACCGTTCTTTGGGTTTTAATTTCATAACATTTTCTTTTAGAACATCCATAACAATTGGTGATATTCCAGGATTTATTGAAACACTACTCAGAATATTATTGAGTGTTCTTTTACAAGGTAAAGTAAATAGCTTCGATAATATATTATAACACTTGGGGCTTTTTTTATACAAAGTAAGGCTTACAATTTTTTCGTCTAAAGTAAACCGATGTCCTTTGGATTTTTTTTTTGTTTCCCTTAACTATAAATAGCGATGCAGCAGCAGTAAGTTTATCTGAGAACTTTTCATTAATATAAAAATCACTACATTTCTCAGCATAGCGTAATCTTGTCTTGAAAATCTGTTTAGTATTATTCAAACGACGACACTTCCGTAATAAATTATTAGCAATAGAATAAAACTTTATACACTTTGGTGTAAACATTAAACGTCTGTTAATACCAATATTATTCAATAAACCTGTCATACAAATACAATACACACAATTCAATTTTAAACTTTTAAATAAACATAATATATATAATTTTTACTTAAAAATGTTTGCACAACAACAAACATGTTTAAAATAAGTTATTTCAATAAGCAATTGCTATATAATTGAAAACTATCAATACATTAATTAGAAAGCTATTTACCAGAACTATTTTTATTTTTTTTTTTATATTTTTGACTTATTCAAAGCATTAGAATAAAAGCCATTAACATTGCAAGCAGCATTTATAATAGTATTTGAGTTCACTAGATAATACATAAAGCAATATTAAAATTACCATAATATATAAGCAATAGGAAGCATAGATTAATTATAAACAAAAATAAATCACTTTACCTGTTAATTCATCATCCAGAACTGATGTTTCCAATATATTGAAACCAGACATAATTGTGTCATCAAGGTTCATATGATCAACTAGTGTTAATAGATTAAGTATGATAATACCATATTATGTCAAATAAGAAAGCAAAAATCAAGTTTACCAGATAAAGTTCCATTATTTAATATGTCATGTGTTTTTGCTGGTGTACTATGAACTATATTTTCTTCTGTTCCATAACCTGACATTTCTGGATCACTCTGATATATGGATATTGAAGACATAGCACTAGGGTCACTAGATTTTGGATTAGTACTACCTTAAAGTTACCAACATTAATATTAGTAGTTACTGAAAATATAATACCTAAACTGATATTGACTAAAAATATAAATATTTCTAAGTACCTGGTAATAGTAATGTTGGAAAAGATTTCGCATTCAGTCTCTTAGTACCAGGACTGAAACACTGTTTTTCAAAATGATTATTGCATATAAATTTCTTATTATATACATCGTTTGGATTCATTTCGTTCAAACCAACCAAATCAATCCATTTTTTTAACCTCATCAAGTCCGTTCTAGGATTAGGAATAAAATTAATTGGACAATATCTACAAAATATTAATAGGCATGTTATTAATTTAAATCTTACATCTTCACATTTCAAAGATAACTTATCTTTTTCATAATATAATAAATGAAAATGGAAATACTCAATAATTAAATACTGTAAAATAACTCTATTTAAAAACCAATTATCATACCTATTTAAATTTTAAAGATACAGGATAATAGTATGGAATGCTTGTTGCAAAACTTATTATGAAAATATAAAATACTTACCTCTGGATTGGCAGCCATTAATTACACACTTAGAAGCATTTTTGGGAGGCATCTTATACTAATTTGTATAATAAATTATTAAATACAAGAGACACACTAAAAGAGACACGAAGAAACACGAGAGTCGAGACCAGTGATGGTAGGTGATAGCGATCAGAATTCCCAAACATAAGCCTTAAATTTCCCTTTTTTATGTAAATTTCCCTGCAAACAAATTTTACTCGTTGCGATCGCTAATACATAAAGCTAGCTCAACAAATCTAATATCTATGATTAAACATAATTTTATCTATTAATCATAGAAATCCATGCAGTAAACTAGTATTTATTTTAAACCATGGTAATTTAACCAAGCTATTTTCAACCATTAATAAATTTGTCTCGATTATCTACATATTATTATGTAGAAGTCGTCTCATCATTAATTATCGATGGTTAATTTTCGCTGATAACGAATATAATCACCAAAAAAAAGGTGTTATTATTTTTATCAATTCACCATCAAATTATTTTCTCCTATGCACTTCACAGTTATACTCATAAACTGCTCTATTGAATTGGTCCATATTTTAGAGTAAATTGTATGTGGTTATTAATTGTTAATTAATTAAATTAATGGTTATGTTATTAACATAATAATATAAGTAAAGTTATTGATCGCCAATGAGGCTCTTATTAAACAGTTAGCCCCAATGACTCGCACTTACATTTGTAGGATATTAATAATATGTAACAATCAATTGCTAGCGACAATAATAATAATGATAATAAATAATATGTATTAAAGAAACAAAAATTAAAAATAAATAATTGAACATAACATGTACAAATAATTAAGCGGGCGCCCAGAAAAATATAAATAGTAAATGAATCGTAATCAGTCGAGATTACATACAAATCATAAAATAATAATAATGATAATACAAGTATGATAGGGTAATAACAATTGTCACCCGGTACAGACTGGCCAACTTGACGGCAACTGAAGTCGATTCGGAATCACCTGATCAGCTTCGACTGGTGACTTGGGAAAACCCCGGGTGGTGGTCCGAAAATAATGGCTGGGCACTTCGGATGCGACACGACGAAAATGTCGCGCGAACGAATTACGTCGGGTTGCACGACGCAGCGGGACAACGCGACAACACGGGCACACGGCAACGATGGCACGTAAAATATCGGCACCGGCGCGTAATAACGCACACGCGAACTCGGCGACACGGCAGCGTCGGGACCTTCACGAACGACGGCTAAAACCAGCCGGCAATCGGCACGTGAGAGATCGGCACTCGGCGCGTAAAACACTGGATCGGACTGTAACGCTCGTATAAAGCACGTCGCGCTCAACGAAAACGATCCCAATCGGAAAACGGGTTTTCGGGATAAAGGCGCGACGGCACTCAACGCACACAAAACACGACAACCAACGCGGAAAACCAAAAAAAACGTAGACCCGGACGTACCACCGACAACAGAACGCACAACGGACGGACGCGCAGACACCGTCGGCGTCCGTCGGTTGGCTTCGCCGGTGACGTGACGCGTACCTGTCGACTGTGTCAACCGCCGATATCGGTTGCGACGCGGAGTGGGTACGTCGTCGTTATCGCTGGAATAGCCCGGTATACGAGTCGCGAACAGTTATAAAATATATATAACGTTGAAGTTTTTATCACTTGCCTCTAGATTTAAAACCCCGCGGAAAATAAACTTGATAAGTAAACATATTGGTAGTTCTGTGGTAATACTGTTAAGGTGGGTTCACACTACACCGTGTCGTGTCGTGTCGTGTAAAATAATATTCTCTGATTGGCTGAACCGTTTGGTAACATTATCGTATACCGAGCGGTTTCGTGTAATTTTCCACACGCTACCAGAGTAACCAAATGATACCGCAAAGTTGAATTCATTCAACTTTTGAACGTGTGTTATCTGATTTGTATAGTGATATCAAAATATTCTATGATAACATGATATATTATAGATATTAGATACATCTGATAAATAGATTTGATTATTTAGATAGGTCGTACATGCCATCTTCAATACATATAAATATTAATTAATCAGTTGTATACATAAATTAATTAATATTGTTAAGTTGCACTGATTATACAACTCATGTATATTAGAATCTCTTGAAAAAAAAATTATACAATTATTATATGTGTATTCATAAACATATGTTATTTACATAAGTACTGACCTTCTCTCAGATTCTAAAATATATTCTTCCAAAAGATAAACAAAAGATGAAATAATACATATTCGCCTTTTATATACATGGTAGTTATACGCGTTTACGTCATTTATATAATATATTTGTCTTTTAAGTTGCTGGTTCATTTTATTTAAAGTAAAATTAAAATAACGAAATAGGAAATAAAAATAAAGGATAAAGGTACCGACTAATGTCACAGAATATGTGAATTATTAAAAAAAATATAAATTTCACTGATTCTATGGTACCACCTACGTTAATTTAAATTTATAATATATTTTATGTATTTCATATAATCATATCTGATAAATAAAACCGCGAAAATATGTAACCAATTGACCTTATTCGTGGTATATAGTGGTATCCTACTTTTTGAGAAGTACACGGTTTGGTAAAATACACGACACGGTGTAGTGTGAACCCCCCTTTACATTAAAAAAAACACACGACACGGTATAGTATGAAACGACACGAGATAACACGGCACGACACGACACGACGAGGTGTGAATCCACCTTTATCTGTTATCATCTATCTTGTGTTATGATGTATATAAATGTATATTTAAGTTACAACAATTGAGGTTACAACCATAATAAGTGATAACGGTCAAAAGGAGAAATAATTGTACTATCAACTATGTAGTTTTTTGACTAAAAATAGATTAATCTATTATTTAGCTGTTGTAAGCTACTACTTACTGTCTGCACTGATGTATTAATTAAAACCATAGAGTATAGACCTATTAAAACCATTTGGTGTTATCATTTGTCAATTTTCAATATTGTTTTCTTTTGTATTTACTATATTTTACTTATTAGTTACATATTTTTATTCTCTGTTAGCTGCAGTCCTTTTTATATTGTTGTGTATACGTTATTATAGGATTTGTTTTGACTTTTGTTTATTATTATACAATTAAAAATTAAAATGTCAAAGCAATTAAGTGGTGCAGCTAAAAAAAAAAAGAAGCAAGAACAAGCGCATGTCTTAGCAACAAACAAGAAAATTTTTAAGTATTTGGTGGAAGAGAAAAATGATCTAGATAGTTAGTACTTTAATTAACAATATAATACCATATCTTATAAGGTAGTCAATATCATATTTAATGTTGGAAATAAAAATTAATACAATGTCTTTATCTTCATGTTAAAAGCACAGAATAATTCACTTATTCTGTGTTAAAAGTAACCACTTGAATTTTGAAATTTTTAGTTAAGTATGTATCAGAATTTTTACACAAAAATACTTAATACAAATACCGTTTCCGTTAGATTCTTGTTAACCATTCATCATTCATATATAAACTAATTAATACATTTAAATTTTTTCAATAAATTCTTTTCAAGAAATAATCCTCATTTTAATTAATTAAAACTTTAGTATCTTTTATGGCATTTATGGTAAATTACATAATATTAACATTAAAAAAAATATAAACTCTTACTAACTAATATAGATACATACAATATTCTACAATTATTAAGGTACCTATGTAATTATTATTTAGGTTCCTGTTCAACTTTTCAATTGTACTTACTGAATTTATATGCAATAAGTGTCTAAGTAACAGTCATTTTTTTTACACAAAAAAATATTTTGAATTGAACACTTAAATAAAATACTACTTCTGTTGCTCAAAAGTTATCAGTTATCATATTCTGCAAATGTTTGTAGCTATTAATAATCACATTTAAATTAATTTTTCTATAATATAATTTCACTTGAAACTTGATCACTTCTCCATGACAATGACAAATCTTACCTATCCAACAATTTTTAATTTGAGGCTTTTACTTAAACTCATTATTAAAAATAATTAGCTCTCATAAATTGCTAATTCTTCAAATTGAATTTACTAGTACATGATGCAAATTTGATATGAATGTGCACAGATTTTTAATATACAAATGGTCATATGAAATCGGTTATTAATTCAATTATTGTATTTACATTTTTGTATTTTATGAATTTTGAGTAATTTAAATAAATATTGAAAATAAAGATTTGATATAAACTAAATTACTAAACTATGATTAGGTACTGCTTTGATGTAAATTTACATGTAGTTTAATTTTATATACATATTCTTTAAGAAAATTTGGTTTTGGATTGGATAATACATTTGTTGAATTGACCAACTATATTTATATCCAAATATATTTATATCAGCAATTCAGCATTTATGAAATTGAACATTATCTACCTATTTATCTAACTAAAAACAAATTAATTTACTTTAAATTTTGAATTTTCCAATTTTTGTGAATATAGGTATTCAAAATAATGTTATTACACCTGAAACAATGACTATGGTTCAACAAAGTTTGAATAGTGAAAATATTTTAGTTGATTCTGTTGATAAAATTTTGGAATTGAAATCTTCTACAGGTAAAAAATTAATGTAAACTATAATTTTAAATTTTAAAAACAAATTCTTAAGTTTTCTATTAAATTAATTATTAAACTATTATTTGTTGAAAATATTGCTTTGTGTTAAATGTCCAATATTACTACATACAAGTATACAACATTCATATTATTTTTTTAATCACTATTATGATAATAATAATTTGTGAATATCTAATAACTACTTCCCATTTTAACTGGGCAAATACTGGCTCAAAAACAATTGTTCATAACTCAGTTAATTATTAACCACATACTGTTAGAATTGACTTAGCCGCTTAGGTATTTATTAACTATTTAGTTAACAATTGATATTAAATTTTTTTTCTTTTAATTATAGGTATTGAGAAAAATGTAAATGCCCCCAAAATTGAAACTGTGAAATATAACAAAACTATTAGTGACTCTCGTGTTGTACTTAGTAAAGTTAATGATGAAATTTTAATTGATCAGTCTTCTGCAGGTAATTAATAAATAAAAGATAAAACACTTTTTGTCTACTTAGTTAATATTTGTTTTGAAATTATTTAATTAGATTTTTATGGTGGTATTACGAATTTGTTAAATCTTCAAGAAGATTTTCCAACTGACAAAGCATTATTTCCAGACCTAATAACAAATAAAAACCTTAAGCAAAGTATATTACTTTTTGGACCATGTAAACCAGATATAAATTTCCCAATCAACAGTGATGGAAAACGTTTTTCAACTAGTTACTATTATTTGACAACCAAGTCTGGTACAAAAAACCTCGATTATGGTGTTACGTGGTACCCAATGAAAACAGGTACCTATCGTACTCTTGAGGATGTATGAGTTAGAATAATTCGGTAGACAATTGAATAAGTTTAAACACTTTTAATTTAATTCACTTTACAATAATGACAGGGTAAAATTACAAGTTATAACTTGGTCGCGAATAACAATATCAAGACAGAACTCCGAAGGGCTTGTACTGATGGCTAGACACGTCTGTCCCCCGGTGTCTTCCGGAGGCTGTTATATAGGCAGCCGAAGTGCCCATTCTCCTATGGCGAAGTCCATGTGCGTCATAGGCCGTGTTCTTAATTGCCTACTGGTTATTTGTGCTCGATGGCTGAATTGGCAACTTCTCCGTGTGTGAAGGGCAGAACGTCCTTTGTAATCTGTGATTCCGAGTAAAGCCTATTTTGACCTTTTGCCCAGTATATTTAGTTATTTTTATATAAAATATATTATTGTGCGTTTTTGGAAGACCTTAACTTGAGTGTTGGCCAGTGCGTGATCATATTACATCTTTAAATGTACTTGGCTCTCGAAAACATGCGTATTAATATTATTTAGTAATAATAATAATAATATGCATGTTACACCTCCCCGCTAAAGAAATAATTTTGGGTTGACAAAATTATTAAGTCATTCCTTACAATTTTTTTTTTTTCATAGTGATTTAAACGTTTAAGTGTTTACAATTGGTATAGTTATAATCTTAATGTTAATGTTAGTTAACAATTTCTCGTGGTTTTTACAATAATTATATAATTTAAAATACGTGTTAGTAATAACGAAATAATGATGATAAAATAGTATAATAATTTATATAATTTAAAATATGTATTAGTTATAATAAAATAATATTATAATTTATATAATTTAAGATAAGGGTTAGTAATATTTATGATTTAATTGTGTGGGATTTATGTGGAATTTATTGTTACTAGTTTAATTATTGCGACTATCTAAGGAATTTTTATTATCTTTTACTATTGTTTTTCTTTTTCTCTTTTCTGATTTTTTTTTTTTTTAATTTCTTTCTTAGGCTTTTTCTTTCCTCTCTTTCGAATCTTTTTACCGCTACAGTATGTGTAAATTTTACTAGGTTTAGTTATTTTAAGGATATAATTAAAAATGCATTTTGTGTAAATTACGTCTGTAACTGGATCATGACATTCTGCGGCCCCCTCATGACTTTGTCCACATATCAAATTGTGACACTCGAGTAAGTTCAACATACCACCATTTACTTTTTCAAAATGTCCAATGGGTATCGTGAACATTACCCGATTGTTACAATTCATATCACGTAAGACGAGGTCATAGGTGTCATCGTTACGATGGTGCACAGTAGTTATGTCCAGATACTTAAAAATATGTTTTAAACCTAGCCTGTCTAGTATGGTTTTATCTGTGTTACCATTCCAGAACACAACACAAGGAGTTTTGCCGTCCGCATGCAAATACGTATGTATTCGCGAGCGGGTTAGAGTAGACGTTTTGTGAGTGGCAGTGAAGCTGACCGCTTCACATATTTGTCGAGTAATAAGTGTCGTCAACTCTGGGCGTTTCTTCTTTAATGTGAAGACATTGTAAGCGAAATTGTGAACTCGCTTGTGGTGTTCTTCCTGGTATGTGATTGGTGTTCCGTGTTTTGGGAGAATGATTGGGTTCCCTACCAACCTTGTGGGTTGGTATTTGTCAAGGCTGTTGCACATGGCTCCTGTGACTAGGACCCAATCTCCATGCGGCAAAGGGGAAAATTCGAAGTCTATGACTACGAATTTTAGATTAGAACTAGAAAATAAATATGATAAGATTAATTAAATGATTAATTTTATATTAAAAAATTATTAATTTATTACGTATTACGTTATATTAATTTTTATGTAAGTTTATATATATATATATATATATGATTATCGTGGCGATGGCGGTTCTACAGGTCTTATCACAGCGTTGGACGTTACGAAGGTTGACATTGGGAGGGCTGGTTGTAAATATGCTGAATTTATTATCCCTGCTGGGTAAGATAAACTGTTCCTCTTTGTTCGTCTTGTGCATAACACTATGATTATTATGATTATCATGATTATTGAAATTCCGATTGTTATATAAAGAGTGTAACTGTTATGTTTTAATTGTTTGTAATTGTTTTCTCTATCTAATTCTGCGTCTACTTGGGATTCTATTTCGTCGAGGGATTTCGTTACTTTGTGTAGGTCTGTAAGTTTAATGTTTGTATGTATACCCATGTGTTTGATATCCGTTAACAAGGTTTTTGTGTTGTTCGGAATTGTTGTGAATAGTGCCGACATATCAGTCTTTGGTATACAATTTTCATATGTTTTAGTAGATAATTCTTCCTCAGGTATTAAAATTGCGCTAACGGATTGTATTTGGCAAGACTTATCTTTTATATGTATTATTCCTTCCCCTCTTATGCTTTGTATTCGTGGATTTGAAAAATTATTACATGTTATTACCAATCGATCGTTGTAGACTGTGTAAAGCCATTCATTTGTGAATTTCAATTTATGGTAAATTCCTCGTCTAGATTTGAATGTTCGTTGTGTACATCTCTTATCATTTTCTTCTGTTTTGTTAGGTTCAGTGAATAGAAAAATTTCACATGGTGCGACGTGATCGTTTTGTAGGATTGGCTGGTCTGTTGTGCATATTCGATATATGTCTGTTTCTGTGCATTGGCTCATTTGCTCTACCGTAAATGTGGTGAATTCCCTTCTATCTTTGGTAATGGCAACGTATGGGGTTGATGAATCAATGACAATAAGGTTATCTGTGTCTGCTCTTTTTGGTATCGGTATGGTACTGAAAGTTGTTAGTTCCGTGTCAGTTACTAATGGTATTTTAGTTATGAACACTATTTTATTGTTTCCGTAGAATACCGTCATTTTTGTTATTTTCTGTAGTTCATATACTTCTGAAGGTCTGGTGCCCATTGGTATTTCTAGTTTTCTTGGTATGAATCTGTTTTTGATGCTTCTTACTGCTTTTGCGATGTCTTGTACTGTCATTAAACTTGAATGAATAATTCCGCTTCTGGCGGCTATCACTATTTGATTTAGTGTGGCCGTTTCGTAAGCATACTGATTGATTAATAAAGTGTATATATTTTGTAATTCGTTTGATTGTAACACTTGCATTACGCGTTCTGTTGCATTTCCTAATAATTTTAGATTGTTTATGAATTCTGATTCAGTTTCTTTGAGTTCTGCATAAAGTGCTTGTGATTGGTTAACTGTTTTTTCTATATGTTGTATTGTTGCTTTTAGGACAGTTGTTTGTTGTTTTGCTATATGTAGAACATTGGTTCCAGCTTTTTCTGTGCGTTCGATTGCTTCTGATGTCTTCGTGCTGCATTCGTCGTCGCATACTCCGAATAGGTAGTGCATTCCGGATCCCATAAAGTTCATTAGTCCTCGTTTACGTCGACTATGGGTTTCTTCTTCTTCTTCGTGATCGTAAACGTTTGATTTTCCTAATGATATGTACATTTTGTCTCTTTGATCGGATATTTCGTCATATAAGTGTGTAAGAACATTTTGGTATTTTGCGCATAGTAGAGATTTGGTTGCTTCGTTGCATGCTGTTGTCAAGTTACTAATTCTTTCTCCCAGTGTCTCGTGCTTCTCGTTATATTCATCTAGTGATAAATATGTTATCATTCTGTAGTGTCCTCCAATAAGTCTTGTTGGTCCATAGTTTTCAAAATAAAATGATGGGCCTTTGTGTTCAAATTGCTTTATTGTATAATATGCTGAGAAGTCTGGGTCTTCTGCCTGTACCGTCACCGTTATCGCCAATAATCTATAATTAACGTATAATTAAGTTTTCTAAAAAAGAATAATAATTTACCTAGTATATATATTATATATTTTTTTTCATTTCTGTTGGTTATTGGTGGATTACGATCACTCTCAAGTAGGATATATGCTCCATTGATATTTGATGAGGACGTTTCTTCTTGTTCCAGTATTGGATTAAATTATTTTATTAAGTTAGGTAAAAATTAAAATTATAAAAATTCTTTTCGAATAAGTTTAATATCTATTTTTTTTTTTTTTTTTTTTTTTCTTTTTTTAATTAAGCTACATTAAGGATAAATTAATTGTTTTATTTATTTTTTATATTATTTTATTATTATTTTACATAAAAATTTCCGGATTTTCGAACCATTCCACTAAACTAATGAACCCATAACATACATTGTCTTCGTTACAGGTAGTGAATTACCTTACTGCGTCAATTAGATTATGTTTTATTTCGATTAGTTCGTTTTGGGTATATTTTATTTCCATTTTTCGATTGGCTATTGTTAAATGCGTTGAAAATGAGCGAAAAACGTTCATTGGATCGTTATATAAATTATTTCTTATTTCGTTTTCTAGAATTGTCATGAAAATTTTGTCTCTGTTTTGTGTCATGTTTGAAATGTAAATTTTAATATTTTTTTATAAAGAATGATATTGATTGATATTACCTGGAAATAATAAATGAAGTTATTTGTAGTCACATGTTATTAAAATTTGATAGGTGCTGTTGGTTGTATAGAAGCTGGTTTTATTGTTGGACTAATGTGTTGTTTGTATTTTAAACATTTAATTATAAGGTATAATGATAAAACTAAAGTCATAACAAAAATTGTGAGTAATATTATATAATTTGTTGGTGATTGATTTTGAAAAATGTTATAGATTGTGGAATTGGTAATTGCTGTACAATGTTTTGGTATATCTGCCTCATCCGCTTGAATGCTTGTTAAGATTGTGATAAGATATCTGGAGAAATTTAAATATTTGATGTTGAAATTAAATAATTAGTAATATGCTTGATAATGAGTAATTAAAGTTTGGGAAATTAATTTTATTATTAGGCTTGATATAGTTGCATGACGTCTATTGTATCGTTTTCTATCATGATGTCTATGGCCATGGCGATAGACATACATGGTTTATTGTATTTGTCATATTTAGATAGTATGCTTTTCACGAGCGTGTAAAGTTCGGGCATTTCCTGTGGCGAAAATGGTTCATATAATTTCATGTTTGCTATGTCCATGTGATGTTTTAAACATGACATGCGTGGCCTACCGTTTTCGTAATGGTTATCATGATTGTGTTTGAAAATGGTTTGATATAAATTAATTAAAAATTGTTGTTGTTTTATTGAAGTCATTGTTTATGTATTCTATGATAGTATGATTGATTGTATTATTTAATGATATTAAATCTTGGTTAAAAATGAATATGCAAAAATTATGGAATTTGGAATTTCAATGCTTATCTGAAAATAATCGTGTGAAATAAATAATTATATTAATAATAGTAATAAATAATAACATAACACTGTAATAATAAATAATATATAATTATGTTAATAGTTATAAGTAAAATAATTATGTGAATAATAACGTTATGTTTATGGTTTAATTTGTTAGATCTGTAAAGTATTTCTTTACATTGTTCTTATGAACTGTTATAGTCTTGCGACCCTTCTTAATACTAATATTATGTTCGTTTATGATTTCGAGGACTTCGTATGGTCCTAACCAAAGTGGTTCTAACTTGGTTCTATGTGCGTTTTGTTTTAATAAAATGTAATCGCCGATGTTTATGTCTAATGGATTTTCGTTTAGATCATATCGTTCCTTTGTTTTATGTTTATTTATTATCAAGCGTTCGCGAGCTATTTTATGTGCTTCTTGCATGTGTAATTTCATTTCATATAAATAATCGTCATAATTATAACGTGGTTCTGGTTCCGATTTTAGTTTAATGGGGATTTCTAATCTTTTCCCGTAAAGTAGTTCATAAGGTTGGTATTTTGTTACAGAGTGTTCTGTCGAATTGTAAGTGAAAAATTCGTATGGTAATAAAGTATCCCAATTGTCTAAGTTTTTATTAACATAGTGTCGTAAATATTCGCCTAAAGTCCGATGACTTCTTTCTAGCGTTCCATTTGATTGTGGTCTAAATGGGGTGGTATGTATTTTATTTATTTTTAATAATTTGCATACTTCGGTAAATGTTTTACTTAAAAACTCTGTGCCTTGGTATGTTGCAATTTCGTTTGGTATGGAGTGAGTTGTGACAAAATGAATAACAAATGCTTCTGCTACCGTGTTTGCTGTATGGTTTGGTATTGGTGTGCCGACCGAGTATTTGGTGAGGTCGCACATCATGGTTAGTATGTAATTATTCCCGTTGGTTGTGGGAGGTAATGGTCCTACTATGTCTAAAAATATTTTTTCGAATGGAGAAGAGGCGGTACTTGTAATAGCAAGTGGTTGTCTGGTGTGTTTGTTAGAAACTTTATTTTTCTGGCATGAAGTACAGTTTTTAACGAAATGTTCTACGTCTTTCCGCATGCCTATCCAGTTGTGATTGTGTTTTAATCTTTTAAGTGTTTTATTAATACCTAAATGTCCTCCAATTAGGGAATTGTGAAATTGTTTTAGAATTTCGGATTTTTGTTCCTGGGTATAGTTATTGTATGCGCATATGTGTATTTCTATGTCTGTTTTACGAAAGATGTACCGTAACATTGACCTAATGGTATCGTATTTTAAGTTGTCTGATTGTCCTAATTTATTCATAACGAGTTTGTTTATATTGTTTTCTATACAAAATTGTTTCAAGTTCGCTAGTGCAACGTACATGTTTTCATACGTTGTTGGTTGTTTATCTCGGTTTTTCGTTATCATAAATATTATAAATCGGTTGTCGTTTTTAAAGTAGCGTATATCGCCGATTGATGTAGCGTTAGGAATTGATTGATTTATTCCGAATTTTTGTTTAATTTCGTAATTAATTCCTGTTTTGAAATTATAATGTTTCGATATTTCTGAAACGATGTGATATTCCGGATGAATATCTAATAAATTGTCTGATGTTTCTTTTATATTATTATTTGTAATTAATTTCGTGCTTATATCTTTAATAAAATTTTCGTAAGTATTTTCTTTTATTTCATTTATATTATACATTCTAGTGAGAGCATCTGCTTTGTTTGTTGAACCTGCTTTATATTGAATTGAAAAATTATATTCTAATAAATAGTATTTCCATCTAGCTAGTCTAGATAAAGGATTTTTTAAATTCATTAAGTAAACTAATGGTTTATGATCGGTTATGATAATGAAATGCGTGTCCATTAAATAATGTTTAAAAAATTTTACTCCAAAAATAATTCCTAAAAGTTCAGTTTCGATAGTTGAGTAGTGACTTTCGGCTTTATTTAATGTTCTACTTGCGTAGCCTACAGGGAAATCTTTTCCGGCGTGTATTTGTGATAGTATAGCGCCAAGCGCTTGACCTGATGCGTCAGTTGTTTGATAAAATTTCTTTTCAAAGTCTGGGTATTTTAGTATTGGTTGCGTACATAAAGCTGTTCGTAGTGTATCAAATGACCTTTGACATTCCTCTGTCCAATTAAATTTTACGTCTTTACATAATAATGTTGTTAATGGTTTAGCTATAGCGCTGTAATTTTGTATAAATTTCCTATAATATCCACTTAATCCAAGGAATGATTTAATTTGTTTTACGTTTTTAGGAGGGGGATAATTGAGTACGGCTTTAATTTTTGTTTCGTCTGGCTTAATTCCTTCGCTTGTAATTTTATGTCCTAAATATAAGATTTCTCGTTGTAAAAAGTTACATTTATTTGGTTCTATTTTTAAATTATTTAAGCGTAGTCTATCGAAGACTTCGGATAATTTATTCTCGTGTTCAATTAGAGAACGAGAGAAAATTAGTATGTCGTCTAAATAAACTACTACTTTTAATGGTGTGAGTCCAGAAAGAACGTTTGTCATTAATTTTTGAAAAATTGCGGGACTTTGTTTCATACCCATTGTCATACGTTTGAATTCCCAGTGTCCTTCTAGTGTACTAAAAGCTGTGAATTCGCGAGAATCTTTTGATAATGGTATTTGATAAAATCCTTGTGTTAAATCTATTACGGAAAACATGGTACAATTACCAAGTCTATCTAAAATTTCGTTAATGTTTGGTAGTGGGAATACTTCGTCTATAGTGGCGTCGTTTAATTTTCTAAAATCGACGACGATTCTATATTTTTGTTCGCCTGAATTATCTAGTTTTTTCTTTACGAGAATGAGTGGTGCGTTAAAACCGCTTAACGATGGTTGTATTATGTCGTTATCTAACATTTTATTTATCTGTTTATTTATTTCGGTTTGTTGCGCAAATGGAAGTCGAAATTGTCTTTGATGTATTGGTACTTTAGCGTCGGGTTTTAATTTAATTGAATGTTCTATTGTATTCGTACATGTTAATTTATCTCCTTCGAGATAGAATACGTCTGAATATTTATCGCATAAATTAATAATTGTTTCGCGTTCGGTTTTCGTCATATGATTCGTTTTTAAAAGTTTCTTTATTTTATCGAGTCTATTTAAATTATCGTTTTCTATATTGAATGATAATAATTCGTATTCGTTTTCGATGTTATATACTAATTTATTTATTTCTGAATCGGTAATGTGTTTATTTGTTTCGGATATATTTAAAATGCTGATTAAAGCGTGACCATTTTTTACATTTGTTAAACTTTCGCTACAAAATAAATCTTTTGATAGTTCTTGTTTTTTAATTAGAATGCAGTTATTATGGACTTTGGTGTCTGTAATTGGAATTTTAATTATGGTCTCTGATCGTGCGTTTATATTATAGCAATTTTTTATCGTTGTGTTAGTTTCATGATTTGTTAAAACCAATGTATTATTTGCGATGTCTATTATTGCTTTTGATTCAACTAAAAATGCTCTTCCTAATATTCCGTGTTTTAATATAGGAAATTGTGGGCCTACTACTTCGAAGGTTATATTTATCTGTTTGTCGTTAATTATAATTGGTATATTAATTCGACCTATTGTTCGTATTAATTGTTGGCTAATACCGCGTATAAGAATTTTGTTAGTTTCGTCGATGAATAAATTGTTATTTAGATATTGTAATTTAATTATGTTTATATCTGCACCAGTATCAACGAGCAGATGTAACTCGTCGATGTTACACGCGTTCGATTTACACGTAATATGATTATCGATTATTGTTGATAGAATGTGGAAACAGTTTCGCACTGTTCGTCCATTATCTGTTCGTCGTAATTGTCGGTCGCGCATTGAGTTTGTTGTACCGTACGCGGCGCGCGTTGCGAGTACGGTGTGGCGTTTCCCGAATTAGAATTTTGACGTGCGGCGTCATTTTGTCTCGAATAGCATACGTCCATATTGTGACCGCGTTTGCCACAGTAGGAACACATTTCGTTATAATTATTACGTATGGGAGGCCTACTGTTGTTATTATTGTTACTCCGTTCATTATGCTGAGGCGGTGGATGATAATTAGTTGAACTTTGATTGTGATTACTTTGATTAAACCGACCGTTTCTTCTGTTATAGTTTTGTGGTGGATAATTATTTCGATTATTATTATTATTATGATTATTATAATTTTGCTGAGGTCTATTATTATTATTATTATTGTAGTTTCTGTTATAATTTTGTTGTGATGTGTTATTATTTCTGTAAGAATTTTGCGGTTGATTATTGTAATTATGATTATTAAATTGTTGTTGCGCATTTTTGTTATAAAATTCACGATTATTATAGTTATTATTATTATTATTATTTAGTCTCGGAATAAAGTTTCTTTGATTTTGATTACGCTGTTGTGTGTAATTATTATTATAATTTTGATTAGGTGATATATTTAAATTGTTTTCTGTGTTTCGTGTTAAATCATCGATTAAGTTATCTCTAATTGTTTCTTCTGCTAGTTCTAATTCTTCCTGTATAGCAATTGCTTTTGCTTGGTCAAGTGTTTTTGGGTCTCTAGTGCGTACTGTGTTTCTAATCGGTTTAATTAATCCTTTAATGTATACTGCTAAGGTTTGTTCGGTTAGTGTTTGTTTTATAGCTTTTGCATCGCTTTCGTTTTTTCCTGCGGTACATATATTAGTGAGTTGGAAATATAATTTTTCTAGCCTATCGGTGTATGATTTAACTGTTTCGCCGTTGTTCATTTTAATGGAGTTTATTTGTAATTGTAACGCGTTTATGGAGTAGTGGGAAGCGAATGATTCTTCTAAGTTTTGTTTTATAAATATCCATTTACTGTTGTCTTTATATTTTAAATATTCGGCTGGTTTTCCCGAGAGTTTGGTTAATAAGTATCGTATTAATAAAGGTACGTTATGTCTATCTACCGAATTTACTGCAATGTCACATGCGTTTATAAATTGTGTTAAATTTTCTTCTCCCGAACAATATGGAATAAATTTAAAAGCTTTATCTACTGGCATAGTAGTTTCGAGATGTTCTGGGTTAGTTAATGGAGTAGACATATTATTATCGTTTCTTTTATTTCTTTTAGGTGATTTTAGAAATATATGTTCTATTGGGCCTTTGCTCCTAGTTACTATTCGTGGTGGGCTAATTAATAAATCGCTTTCGAGTTCTTTTATTCTATGTTCTCTTTTTAATTTTTCTTCTTTTATGCTCAAATCGTGTGGTGTTACGTTTAAATCAGGGGTGCCTTTTTTGGAGTTGTTAGTTGGTGATGACTCTAGAGTAGCTAGTTCTAGAGGAGACGTGTCATTTAAATCAGTAATGTCGTTTTTATACATATGAGTTGTAATATTTTATGTTAGTTTAACATAGTAAATTTGCGATAATAAAATTCAATAATAATTCATAATAATAAAATAATTTGCGATAATAAAATAATATGCGATAATTCAATAATAATTCTCAGTAATTCAATAATAATTTTATATTCTCAATAATAATTTTAATAATAGTGATTTTAAAGGATGTTGTTTTTAAAATCTTTTAATAATAATAAAACGCGTAAATAAATATCAAAAATAAATCTCAATAATTCTCAATAAAAATTCATAAATAATTCGTAATAATATTTTTCAATAATAATTCTCATAAATAAATCGCAACAATAATTCTCAATAATTCTCAATAATAAAAATTCATAAATAAATCGCAATAATAATTCTCAATAATTCTCAATAATAAAAACTCATAAGTAAATCGCAATAATAATTCTCAATAATAAATTCTCAATAATAAATTCTCAAAATAATTCCTTATTACAGCTCATATGTAATATACCATGGTATGATGTTTTAAAGTGTACACTTTGACTTGATTGTTACTTAAATTATAATATTAGTAATTTTATGCTTACACAGAGATTACTCTTGGTGTTTTCATGTTTTGATTGTAAATTGGTAGAAGATGTTGATTGTAGTTGAAAAGTGCGTGTTGATTGAAGGTGAAAAGTGTGTGTTGATTGAAGGTGAAAAGTAGGTATTGATTGAAGTTGAAAAGTAAATGTTGATTGAAGTTGTAATTAAATTGATTTTGTAGTTGAATTTGTAGGAAAAGTGATCAGTTTTTCCAACAAATTTTTTCTTGCTGTCCACAGCGCCACTGTTACGTGGTACCCAATGAAAACAGGTACCTATCGTACTCTTGAGGATGTATGAGTTAGAATAATTCGGTAGACAATTGAATAAGTTTAAACACTTTTAATTTAATTCACTTTACAATAATGACAGGGTAAAATTACAAGTTATAACTTGGTCGCGAATAACAATATCAAGACAGAACTCCGAAGGGCTTGTACTGATGGCTAGACACGTCTGTCCCCCGGTTTCTTCCGGAGGCTGTTATATAGGCAGCCGAAGTGCCCATTCTCCTATGGCGAAGTCCATGTGCGTCATAGGCCGTGTTCTTAATTGCCTACTGGTTATTTGTGCTCGATGGCTGAATTGGCAACTTCTCCGTGTGTGAAGGGCAGAACGTCCTTTGTAATCTGTGATTCCGAGTAAAGCCTATTTTGACCTTTTGCCCAGTATATTTAGTTATTTTTATATAAAATATATTATTGTGCGTTTTTGGAAGACCTTAACGGGAGTGTTGGCCAGTGCGTGATCATATTACATCTTTAAATGTACTTGGCTCTCGAAAACATGCGTATTAATATTATTTAGTAATAATAATAATAATATGCATGTTACAATGGTTATGTTACTCTGTTTATTTGGATAAATCATATTGTGAAACTGGTTGGCTATTTGCTGACAGAAGTTACAGTAAATTCAAGTCAGATTGGATCGTCGGTATTAACGATTGGAACCATTTATCTCAATGTATACAAAGGCACGAATGTTCCATTCAACACTTAGATGCTACTAAATTTCGTTCAATATGTACCAAAACTCATACAATTGATGCTGAATTAGAAAAACAGTATTCTGATGAAGCGATGAAGTGGAGAAATATATTAAAACGCTTAATTAAAATAATGCTATATTTAACTGCTGGAAATTCAGGTTTAAAAGGCAACGAAGGTAGTAAACAAATCAATGATCCTACTGAAGGCAATTTGTTAAGGACGGTTTATTTACTTGCTGAATTTGATCCCTTTTTAAAAAGTGTATTAGAAGATAAAAACCAGAAAATCAAATATTTAAGTGCCTCGATTCAAAATGAACTAATAGACGTTTCTTGGATTTTTTGTATTAAAACATCATAATTCTATTAGTTATACTGATTTGAAAAAAAATACTCTATTGAAGTTTGATTTAAACATTTTAAAATGCCGTGGTCAAGGTTACGACGGAGCAGCAGTTATGAGTGGCTCTCTAACTGGAGTTCAAAAACGAATCCGTGATATTGTACCAAATGCAACATTTGTTCACTGCTGCTCCCATAATATTAATTTGATTATATGTGATGCTGCAAAAAGTACAAGAAAAGTGCTTTCGTTTTTTGAAACAGTTCAAGATATTTACAACTTTTTTAGTTCAAGTTCACTTAGATGGAGACAATTAGCTTTTGGAGAAGATACAGGATTAAAAATAAAAAATAAAACTATAAAAAAATTTTGTCCTACCCGTTGGGAGGCTCGCCATAATGCAATATTTTCTTTAAAACAGAGATTCTCGGATATTTTAAGAGTTCTTTCAAATATTCAATTAGCAAGTGACAAAAATGATGAAATACATATGGCTAAAATATTACAAAACAAACTAGGGTCAGCAGAATTTGTTCTTATTCTATGCATATGGGAACCAATTTTGGGATCACTTCAAATTGTATCTAAAAGTTTACAGTCTGTTAATCTTAGCTTAAACAAAGCTTCAATCCAGTTGCAAAATGCTACTGAAAGTATAGAAAAAATGAGACTAGAGTACGACAAAATAATTGACAACGCAAGAAAATTGTGTGAAACATGGAATATACCATTTAAATTTGATAAAAAACGTCAAAGATTTGCTGTAAGGCATTTCGACGAAGTAGATAGTGATTATCGACTTACAGTAATGGAAGAAAATTTTAAGGTAAATGTATTTTACCCAACAATCGATACAACATTGATGCAACTTAGAGAAAGATTTAAAGGAATGCAAACGGTTTGTGAAGATTTTAGTATACTAATGCCTCAAACATTAGTAGAAATGTCTGAAGAACTTTTAATAAAATCAGCGTATGATTTTACCATTAAATACAAAGATGATATAAGTTCAGATTTCACAAGACAAATTATCTCTTTAAAAGCGTATTTAAAGTCAACTTATCAAGAAAACTCACTTCGAAAAATGACTGTTCAAAATGTAGGAGAAATCATTATCAAAGATGACTTAACTTCCATATTTCCAGATGTTTTCACTGGTATAATTATTTTTATAGCTATACCAGTAACATCTGCTTCAGCAGAAAGATCATTCTCTAAGTTGAAACTTATTAAAAACTATTTGCGCAACTCTATAGGTCAAGACCGGTTATCTAACATCGCTATTCTGAACATCGAAAGACTTCAAGCAGAAAATATTAATGTGGATAAAATCATTGAAGACTTTGCAAATTTGAAAGCAAGAAAAAAGAATTTTCTTCGATAGCTTGTATAATTTAGTTTTGAAAATTATATACTTGTACCATTTTTAATTAATATTATTATTTTATTCAATTACATTTATGATGTTCAAGTTTCAAAATATTTTTTATGACTTACCTACTTTGAAGTTAGAATTCTATTATTTATTTACCCATATTTATATTTAAAATTATTTCATTTGTATGTTGTTACATACTCTGTTCAACGTAAGAAACCTAGACGGCGGCAAGCTACTGCGCAGAGGCGTGGATACACAAGTAGCACGGACTAAAATCAATGCCACCGTACCGCTTCGGCGGGAGCGACTCATCAGTCTATCTTTGATAAGTGACATGAACACATAACTTAAGAGGACGTGTCACGAAAACAAAACGTATGCAACGCTCCAGGGAATGCGCTGTTAGGTGTTTTCGTGCGGCGCAAGCACGCGACAGGCCACACCCCATGCCGCCGCGATCGTCATAATCGGTCCGATTATTGTTGTCGACGGGGAGCGCGTTTCATTATGGTATGATCAGTCAAGGTGTACATTTAGTGTAAACAGTTGCCGCGCGGCGCGTGTATTATTATTCATCATGATTCCTATTTATGCTGTCGTAAAGTCTGCGCAATAACTGTAAAAATAAGACTGAAATTATTTGTATATAATCTTTATTTTCCATTGTGATACTTATGACTAAAGAGCGGATTTTTAGTTTCTTAAAACTTTAAAATATGATGCTTCAAAAAACCTTAAAATATTCTCTAAATATTCTTTAAATTTGTAAATATGCAAATATGATTTTTTTCAAAAATAGTTCAATAAAAACAATAAATAACTGTTAAGCGCCATTCTCTTGGTAACAGGTAAATTATTGAATAATATAAATGTAAATCAGGTGATATATAGCTACGTAAATGTGATAAAATATATTTGAAAATACATAATAGTTATTAGTTTAGTAAAAATAATAAATAACTTTGCACCATTCCTTTGGTAGTAGGAAATTATTGAACAATAACAAATGTAAATCAGTTGATACAGAGCTATATAAATATAATAAAATATAATAATTAAAAAAAAAAACATAAAAGTTTAGTAAAAAAAAAATAGATAACTTTGCACCATTCCTTTGGAAAATAACCAATTCGATTACAGACAAGTAGATAATTGAATGATTTTGAATTTTTATCACTCTTTAATCAAATTTTTTTTTCCTAGAAAAAATTATTCCTGACAAAATCACATTTCGAGAAATTAACAAAATATACGAATTGTTATGAAGAATAATAGATTATATTCTAAAATATGAAAAATAGGCGAAATATTCTCTAATGTCCAAAATATGCTTTAATATGCAAAATTTTTTTCTATGAACTCTGTGACAGATAAATCGTCCACATTTTTCTCTCTCGTAAAGTTGCATAAAATCAATAAAAATATGTAAAAACCTAAAGATCCGCTCTTTACTTATGACATATTATGGACATAAATTTATACTATACCTATTTATAGAAAATATGAGTACACAATTTAACGATTTTTTTTAATAAAATAAGCATTAGTATTTTAAATTATACATGAAATCAGAATATGTAGATACGTTTTAGAGAATTGTTATTATTCTGTCAATATTTTTTTTTTGTATTTTAGATTCTGAGTGAAGCGAAGGATCTTATGGTTTTACAATGATGTTTATTTTTTTTTTTTTTTTTTTTTTTTTTTTTTTCTGTAAACACTTTTTCGTATAGAAATCCTTGTCCAAAAGTTTCGTCCAGCAACTTTTTAGATTCGAAATTGAACTGAGATGGTACTTTAGAGAGGTCATTTTTCCAAAATCTCCATAGTTTTTCCAGTAATCAAGAATAACGATCGAAAAACTGAGTAAAATCGGTAAAATCCGCCGTAAACGAGATTTTCACTGTTCAGATTTTGAGTATTTAGTCAAAAATCGAAAAGTATTGAAGCTAGAAACTTGAAAATTTTATCAAATATCAAATACATACTTTTTTATATTGGACAATATTTTCAGAACAATTATAGCACTTTTGACTTAAATATAGAACTTTTAATTTACCAAATTGTTTGAAAGGTTTTATGTAATATAATTTTAAATATTTGACAAAAAGTTCTGAAAATGTAATATGACCTTACTCATATACCTACCTAATTATCCTAACAAAAATTCAAAAATCGTGAGTCAGGATTTTTTTTTATACACACTTTAATAAATTATTATAACTCACCAAAAATTATACAAATAACCGTAAAATACGTAAACAGTATTTAAATAATAATATATTATATTACACTGAAGCTTTGCTCAGAATCGTTTTATACTAAAGAAATAAGTCATCATTTCTTTAAAACTTAATACATTCATCACCAATATCTTGTCCGAGGACCGAAGAGACGAAGGACGAACTTGTACCACCATCATCTCACTTACCAGCTTTTTTTTTTTTTATTATTTTAATTTTTTTTTTTTTATATATGATTTATAATATTTTCTTTGATGTATCAATAATATCACTTTTCAGCAATCGTTTGCTATGTTGAGAATCAACGATTTCGGGTAATAAACATTCTTCATAAAATCTGAAAAAACATAATCGAATCAAATCAAAAATCGTTAGTTGGGATTATTTTTTTTACGCGTTTAAAGTTCAAATTTTAACAAAAATCATAAATTACACGTAAATTAGTGATATTTTTCAAGAAAAACATTATAAAGTTTAGAATTGTGAGCCCGGCAAAATTTTTTTTGACCAATAGATTTGCCACATATTTTTCTGTCAAGTGATTTAGGTTTCATAAATATTGACTCAATAATTGACCTTTTTTACACGAGGTTAAAAGTTGGAATCATGAATCATGACTGAAATAAAATGGTGTATAAACGGCAGCATTGTCGCTTACTATTATTATTCCAGTATTTTTTACAGAAACTTAAAATATCATCAATTGTTAAATATTATTAGATTTTTCAATTTTCTTGAAAATTCAAGTATATACTACTGAATAAAAGTTAATGTAGTAAATTTTTCAGATCTTTGTAATGCACATCGGTGAACCTCTTATTTGATTTTCAATTTGTTAATAATAAATATTCAATTAGATAAGCGACGTTGTACCATACAAAATTCAAATCCAAAATAGAATAAATAATGGAATTTTAGACAAGGATATGTTATTGTATCATACTACTACTACTACTACTACTGCTTCTAACCAGTCCAGATTCTACTTGGGAAACTTCTGTCAAAAGTGAAGACGAAATTTACAAAATGATGTCTACTAATGACAGCCCGGGTTTACAATATAAAAGTATAGGTAAAGCTAAAATACATAAAAGCAGTTGGACTATCCATAAATATTTAGATTTTAAGTATTTTGATAATGGTTTTGATAATATTACGTCAATGTTAAAATCAGTTAAAACAATGTATGATTATATGTATATTATAGTGATGTTGAAGAAATGTCTATTTTACGGTTAAGAAACCAAGTACTAGTTTTAGAAAAGGAAGTCGGGCTAGTTAAACAATTAGCTGAACGTAATAAAAGGGTTAAAAGGTCTTTTGAATTTGGAGGTACGGTACTTAAATGGATGTATGGTATTGCTGATGCCGACGATGTTCGAAGATATGATAGCTCGATAAATAAAATGGAGAAAGACGAAAATAATATTGTTCACGACCAAGTTTCGATTTTAAGAAATACAATTAATAATTTGAATGACACCGTTACATCATTTAATCAAAATAAAATATTATTTGATAAAACTATAAAAATGGTAGAAGAACATATAAATGACGTAGATAGAAAACTGTCAAATGAAAGAAAACAATTAAACAAATTTGTATTATTGAATTAATACATTTAATTGAGAGTAACATACTTGAGTTGAATGTATTTATAACAAGGTTAAAAAGAATGATAACTAATGTTCAATTTAATAAAGTAGATGCTTTTGTTTTAACACCAAATCAACTTTTACAGGAAATAAAAGATATTGAAAGTATTCTTCCCAACGATTTAAAAATGCCAGTCTAATTCAATTAAGAAAATATTAATGCAATTTTTAAAATAATGAGTGTCGAACTCCATTTCATAATTAATAGATTAATATTTTCAATGCAAATCCCTCTATGTATTAGTGACATTTTTAATTTATATTATATATTACCTATATACGTCCCACTTAATGAATACAGTCAATTTCTACATTTAACTGAAAGGCCTATGTATTTATTAGCTGACGATATGGTAACAAAATATTTTCCATGGCCTGATCTCTATAACTGTGTGATAGTTGATAAAATATTCATTTGTGCTTTTGATGAAATGATACACAACGGTGAGAGGGATCCTATCTGCGAAACTGAATTGTTAAAAAAACCTGTAGCTATACGTATAATACCACCGCAATGTGAAACTTATATCACCGAATTTAAAAAAGAAATGTGGTATCCGTCGTATTTTAGTAATAATTGGTATTTTGTTTGCGAAAAGCCAACAAGTATTACCATAATTTGTAATAAACACAATATAAACTTAAAAATTAAAATTAAAAACTCTGGCAAGTTATACTTGAAATCTGGTTGTATGGCGTATACTATGAGAGGTGTTCTTAAAACAAAACAATCTATAGAAACATCACTTCCTATTCTTGTTCCAATCAATTTATCACTGTCAAACGACACTTCTTGTAATACATCTTCAAATCAATCTTATCCCACACCAATTCACTTAAATGAAATAAAACATTTAAAATTTAATAAAGACGTTTTTGAAAAATTAAACTTATATCTAGACCAACAGGATAATTCAATAATCTCCATTACCTTGGATAAGACATACGATTTTGTTTATGCTAATAAATACTTAATTCTTTTTATAATTGCGTTAATCATATAGGTACTGTTTTTTTATGTACATTAAGAATAAAAAAATTAAGTCATCATTAGAAAATATAGAATTCGGTTATCGTCCTTGCGCTCAAAGGAGCACTGATTAATTTACTATAATTATTTTTATGAATTACTGTTAGTCATGCCAATTTAGTTATTTGTAATATTATAGTTTCAATGTATACGAGACTACACTATATACATCGACCACAGCGCGGCGCGCTCGACGGCATGAAAAATATAAAATTGTTCACAAAAATGTCTACATGTTTTGCGCGTTCCAATAATATGGATTACAGAGTGGTTTTAGCACAAAAATACCTATATACAAAATTGTAGAGAGTACTTGCATCTAGGTACGTAAGAAGTTCGATTTTCGATTTTCAAATCTCAAATACTAAAAATAGGTATTGGAAAAAAAAAGTATAAAACAGTATTATTCATCATGCTATATTCTACGAAGTTTGGAAGTTAACAAAAATCGGGCTTCTTACATACCTAGATTTGAACGTCCTCTACAATTTTGTATATAGGTATTTTTGTGCTAAAACCACTCAGTAGTTCATATTTTTGGAACGCGCAAACGTGTTTTTAAAAGAATTATTACACGCGCGCGCGCGCGCGCGCGAGTCAGTATCACCGTACTGTCACATCGACCACAGCGCGGCGCGCGCGAAAGCATGCAAAATATCATAATATTGTTCACAAAAATGTCTACATGTTTTGCGCGTTCCAATAATATGGATTACAGAGTGGTTTTAGCACAAAAATACCTATATACAAAATTGTAGAGAGTACTTAAATCTAGGTACGTAAGAAGTCCGATTTTCGATTTTCAAATCTCAAATATTAAAAATAGGTATTGGAAAAAAAAAAGTATAAAACAGTATTATTCATCATGCTATATTCCACGAAGTTTGGAAGTTATCAAAAATCGGGCTTCTTACGTACCTAGATTTGAACGTCCTCTACAATTTTGTATATAGGTATTTTTGTGCTAAAATCACTCAGTAGTTCATATTTTGAGCATTTTATAGCGTTAACTGTTCATTTCATAAATTCAGACACTGTATTATGCTCTCAACTAATTGGATGCATTAATTATAATGAAAAGTGCACGTCTGAGGAACTTGCTAATTTTCTGATGACTACAGCTAAAAAATGTAACATTGAAAATAAAATATCGACCGCCGTCACAGATAACGCTCCAAATATAGTTAATGCTATTCGATTAAATCAATGGCGACATGTTCCATGTTTTGCACATGTTTTAAACATTGGTATTCAACATGCTCTTAATCATATAAAACCAATTATGACCAAAATAAAAAATATAGTTGAGTTCTTTAAACAAAGTTCTGGGGCTCTTCATAAACTTCAAAATATTCAAAAGCAAAGTGGATTTGAACCTCTTAAACTAATTCAGGAATGTAAAACGAGATGGAATTCTGCTTTTAAAATGATGGAAAGGATTTTTAAATTAAAAGAACCGGTGTTGTCCACATTATCCATAACTAATAACAGTTTAAATTGTATAAGTGATGACGAATGGGAAATAATATCTTCTGCTTGTACATTTCTTCAAGTTTTTGATGATGTAACAACTGAAATGAGCTCTGAAAAAACTGTAACAATATCAAAACAAAATTTATTTTATATATTTTTATTGGACCACTACATACATTCATATATCCATAATACAGAAACACCAACTGCAATTGTTGAAATGGCAAATGAAATTAATACAATACTAACTAAGTACGTCAAAAATCTGGAAAGTAATGACATTAGTAGATTGAAATAGACAGTTCTGGCACCCCCGCGCCCCGCTCCCCGCCCGCCACCGCCGCTCACCACCACTGCAAATCGGCCACCGAATACGTTAATTGCCAACGTTAAGGAGCTATTTGAACCCCCCACTCCTGATGATCCGCCGCCGAATACCTAAATCGTTAACGTTGCCGAGATGTTTTATCCCCTCCCCCGCTGCTCTAATCTTTGATGCTCCCCTTTGAGTCATGATCGTCAACGTTGAGGAGATGATTTATGGCCCTCCTCTCCTCAAACTGTGTGTGTGTGTGTGTGTGTGTGTGTGTGTGTGTGTGTGTGTGTGTGTGTGTGTGTGTGTGTGTGTGTGTGTGATACCATCTCCCCACCCCCCTCGTGACTTGACCAGCCCTACTGTCTCCACCTGGACCAGCCTTAATCGTTAACGTTGAGGAGGTGAGGTATACCCCACTCCGCCTCCTCCACAATTTGTATAATATATGTTTGTTATAGGAGCACCGTAACCTAACCCCACCCCGCCTGACTTGGTTTCCTCATTATCCTAATCATCAGCGCCGCCATACGATCAATAGCAGATCACCACCTCAGAACCACAGCTTCAGGAGCGCTATAAGATAACATTATTAGAATCTAACTCCCCTGGACCAGGCTATATCGACAACGTTGAGGAGATGATTTATACCCCCCTCCCCGCATCTTCATGCCGTATATATGTGTGTGTGTGTGTGTGTTATAGGACCGCCGTTAGCTGACCCCGCCCCACCCGACTTGTCTACATCATTATCCTAGTCGTTTACGTTGCTATATATATATATATATATATAAGATCACCATCTCAAAACCTCCCAGCTTCCGGCTTACTATAAGGTAGTGTTATATGTATCTAATCCCCTCCGGTATGAAGGTTACCGTATGGCCTCATATCCTCATGGCTCCTCCTGTCTTCTCCGAGTGAACCTAACCTAACCTAACCTAACCCCCCTCCGCCTCACCGCCCTGTCCGAGTGTCTAATGGGCTAACGACGACCGACACTATGACACATTCGTATTGAACACCGTTCACGCGCCGCCGCCGCGTATCATCTTTAGCTATACCATTATCGAATTTGAATGCGATTACATCGTAACAATAAAGCGATTAACGCGTGATAGCTATTCGTATACGATTAGAAATATAACAATTAGCCCTCGCGCTAATTGTCAACGTTACTATATGAACAATCGCAGATCACCGCCTCAGAACCCCTGCCTCCAGAGTACATTAGTGAATTAGAATCTAAACATTGAAAAAGATATTTAGCCACTCCAAATATTTTCTCGAAATTGTTGCGAAGTCCACACTAGTTTAACGTTAATAGTCTTAGCTGAATTGATGTGATGTCATACACATATACATACAAACACCAAAAATTATAACACATACACGATGATATTGTATGGTATGTTTGTCCTTCCCTTTTCCTTTAGGATCCGCGATGAAACGTTTAAATTCTGAGAATAGTGCTGGTAACATTCAACTAAAGAAGGCTAGATTAAATTTTGTAAATACTATCGGCTTTGTAGAATTGAAATCGGCTTTTGATCGTAAAATTGTATGGTACTACCGGAAAAATATTGAAAATACATTTAACTATCGAGATTTTTTCGCGTTGATCAAATCCGAATTGATAGAAAAATTACGTGACTGTTCTCTAAAAAATCCGATGAAATATAATTTAAAAGTTGAGGCTACGTACAATATACCTAATGTAGAGAATTCTTCTCAAAATAGAGCGTTCAAGACACCGTCAAAAGAACTTTTTTTGATCAGCGATATTGAGGATGCTGTGGACAAAGATTTTGCTAAACTCATCCGTGAAGAGGATGAGTATACAGGGAAGGGTAGTGGGTTTGCGCTACAACAGATCGACGGTTTTTTGTTAGGTGTGTACAAGTATACACCGATGGGCGGATCCTCATACATCGATCTCCCGGCCGTCATACAAGCTAAAAAAGCAGTGATAAATCCGAAGAATACCGATATGCAATGCTTTAAATGGGCTATTTTGGCCAAACACGTCACGGGGGTTAATAAGTTCAGAGTTGGATCCAATTATACTTCTCACGAAGCAAGATATGACTTTACCCGACTTACTTTCCCCACACCGTTGACGGATATAAAAATATTCGAAAAAATAATCCCGACGTCTCAATTAATGTATACGGCTTGAATGAAAAAAAATATGGTGAAAAAGTAGAAAAATCAAATCAATGTATTATATTCCCTTTGAAAGTGGTAGATGAGGAAAAATCTAATCATTTCGATCTGCTATTTATCACGGAAGACAGTAAAAATCATTATGCATATATTACGGATTTATCGCGATTATCGGGCACACAAAAAAATAAATATGAAGGTAAATTATTTTTCTGTAAAACATGTTTTACTACGTTCGACAGTCGACCTAAAAAATTTAAATTGTGTGGTCAAGAGGCTTTGGATGAGCATAAAAAAGTGTGCGGTATGCATAAACCTATATCGCCACAAATGCCTGAAAAAGGTTCAATACTCGAGTTCGAGGGGTGGGGTAAAACTCAATACCACCCGTTTGTTATATATGCCGATTTCGAGGCGCTTCTGGTCAAATGTAATGGAAATAAGGGTGCGAACACCAGTGTCTCACACATACATAGTCTGATGAGCTACGGGTACTACGTAAAAGCAGCCGATTATGTTCCGATAGATTTAATTGAAAAAAATGGTATACCACTGAAGCCGGTAATTTATCGCGGCTCAGAAAAACGACAAGACGTTGCCAAACGGTTCCTGGAAGATATTATGCAAATTGCTAATCGGGTGCAAGAGCTATTAAAGACCAATCGAAGTATTACTATGACGGACGATGTAAATTGGAAAGTAGCCGACCATTGTCACCTCTCTGGTAAATACCGACAGGCGTTATGCAATAGTTGTAATCTGAAACTGCAGACGCCTAAATTTATACCGTGTTTTTTACATAATTTAACAAACTACGATGCTCATTTTATTGTTACTGAATCGGGTTATGATGCACAAACTATTAATGTTATACCAAATAACGAGGAGAAATTCATCTCGTTTTCTAAATACCTGTCCAGAGATTTTTCCGTTCGATTTATAGACACTTTTCGGTTTATGGCGTCACGTCTATCAACACTTGCCGCGAACATTGTAACACCAGATTTTAGCCTGTTCACCGAGACGTCTAAAATATTTCCCCCAGCTGATATGCATCTAGTTACTCGTAAAGGGGTCTATCCATATGAGTATACGGATAGTTGGGTAAAGTTGGACGAGATAGCACTCCCGTCCAAAAAAAATTTTTACAACACGTTAACAGAATCTGATATAGAAGATGATGAGCATGCCAAGAAAGTATGGAATTATTTTAAATGTAAAAATCTCGGAGAGTATTCAGATCTGTATCTCCAGATCGATATTTTATTATTATCCGATATTTATGAAAATTTCCGGCGAATATGTATGAAGACTTACAACTTGGATACGGCCTTCTACTATACTGCACCCGGGTTCAGCTTCTATTGTATGCTCAAATTTACGGGGGTTAAATTAGAACTTCTAACCGACTACGATATGGTGCTTATGTTTGAGAAAGGTAAATTATTGATACTACTAATTGATATAATATCACATTAACTATAAAAATTATATTTAGGTATACGTGGTGGACTTGTGTAGGCGAGCATGCGATATGCGAAGGCCAATAATTTTAAAACACCTGATTACAATCCTGAGGAGGCAGATTCTTGGATTATTTACCAAGACTGTGAGTAAAAAATATTTTTTTTTATTTTTTTTTTTATTTAATATAGCTATTAGTTTAACTATTACAGCTCAACAATTATTAATGACATAACAAGATAGCAATTCTAAAGTATACAATATTAAAATGATAAATAAGAGTATTAAAAAAGTAAAGTGAGTAAAGAAATCATATTATGAAACCAGCCTCCAAGATAAAATTAATAATTAAATTTATGACTATTTCCGATTTGGAGTTGAGTATGGAGGAAAGATTGATAGGAACATTGATGGAATTAAGGGAATTAAATAAAATAGAGCGTTTTGCTTGCAGAGAAGGGCAATCAAAGATAATATGAGGGAGATCGCAAACACTTTCGTTGGGATGTAGAGTACAGAGTGGGGAATTATTTAGGCCTAATTTATACGAGTGCGCAGGTAGTAATGTGTGACCTGAACGTAGGCGATTGAATTGAATGATAGTGGATCTTGGTAAATTGAGGTTGTTAAACCATGTTTTGTTAAGAACATTTGGTACTATGTTTTTGTATCTGGTGGCAAACCCAGCAGGAAGATTTGACCAGTATGTGGACCAGAGATTAAATATATGACACCGTAAAATTGGAATGAGATCAGTACGAGGAAGTTTGGTGTGAGCGGGACATATTAAATTGGACGTTGATTTCGCCAGATTGTCAGCGACTTCGTTTCCCTGTATACCGATATGGCTTGGAACCCAAAGAAATTGTATGGTATAGTTGGCTTGATGGAGTTTTAGGATGATTGATTTAATGATAAGAATTAGGGAAGACAGGTGAGAGACAAAAGGATTGGACATTAGTGCTTGTAAACAAGACAATGAATCAGAAGCAATTAAGTATTTATTGGGGGAAAGGTTTGAAATTAGAGATAGAGCTTCTATGATTGCATAGCACTCAGCAGTAAAAGATGATGAAGAAGGAGGTAGATTATTAGAGAAAGAAATATGCAGTTCCGGGATATAAAAAGAATAGCCGGCAGAAAGAGGTGAAACTGAGCCATCAGTATACACCACAATGAAATGATCAAAATTTGAATTAAGAAAATCAGAAAAGATTTTATTGACCATAGGGAAGGACATTTTTTTAAGTTCCAGAGAAGATAGAGATGAGAATTGGTTTTCGAGTCTAACAAGAGGAGAGAATAGAAGGGATTCAAAAGATTGTTCGTAAAGAGGTAGTTTGGATGATTTACAAATGTATTGGTGAAAATTAGACAAAGCACTAGCTGAGATGGATAGAATAGGCATAGACTTAGATACATAACGCCAAGAAAGAGAAAGAGAATAAAACATGTCAAAAATGAAATGATTTGTGTAAGTTAGAGATTTAAGAAGGAATTTACCGGCTAACCATCGGCATCTAATATTAAAAGGTGCACAATCAGCTTCGACCTCAATGACAGGACAAGGGGTGGATTTAACAAATCCCATAATGTTCCTCAAACAGGAAATTTGCAGTTTATTTATTTTTTTCCAATTCGAGAAGGAAGCGGAGCCGAAAAAGAAACAACCATAGTCTAGTTTGGATCGAATGAGTGTGCGGTAAATCGTTAATAGACAGGAGGGGTGAGAGCCCCACCAGGTATTGGACACTACTCTAAGGAAGTTGGACCATCGAGAAATAGTAGTTGAAAGAGAAGTTATGTAAGGTTTCCATAGTAGTTTCGTATCTAGTATGATGCCCAAATATGTGACATTGGAGACAAAGGAGATTACTTTGTTATCGTAGTAGACGTTGGGAGGATCAATAAATCTACGCCGGGTGAAAATAACAGAATTACATTTCTCCGGAGCAACTTCAAAGGATACCCTATCTAATATGGTTTTTAGGTCTTTAAGAGCTGAATTAAGATGTTCAACCGCAACACTAAGAGAATTATTAGAAGTGAAAATGACCATATCATCAGCATAAATGAGACATTGGTGCCCGAGTGAAATTAGATACTTTTCGACAATGCTCATATATATATATTGAAAAGTAATGGGCTAAGACAACTTTCCTGCGGCAGACCTGTGAAAGTAGAACGAATATTATAAGAGCCGAAGGGAGAGGAGAAGGTGAGGTTTCTGTGATTAAAGAGAGAGAGCAATATGTTGCAGAATTTAGGAGGAGCATGTAAAGAAAGGAGATGTGAAATAAGAGTGGGGATATTGACGGAATCAAAGGTGCCACGAATATCAACGAATGTAGCGACAAAGAATTGCTTGTTGTTAAATGCGTGATAAATATGACGTATGAACGTAGCGAGGCATTCCGTGGTTCCCAGACCTTTCCTAAATGCAAATATATTAGTAGATAGAATAGAGTTTGATTCAAGCCACCAATCAAGTCTTGATTTAAGCATATGCTCAACAATTTTGCATAAAGAGGAAGAAATCGCTATTGGACGGAAGGAAGTATTAGAGTTTTGTTTGGGAATAGGAATGATTTTGTAGGAGTTCCACGACGGGGGGATTTGTTGATTATCGAGTATGTTGTTCATTATAGAGAGGAGATAATCTAAAGCGTTATTGGGAAGGTGTTTAAGCATAAGTGGAGAAATATTATCTAGACCAGACGCTATTGACTTACGGGAAGAAATGGCTAATTGTAATTCTGATAAATTAAAATTGTTAGTTAGAAAATGATCGGGACAGATAGAAGAAGTATAACAAGGGAAAATTTCGGATTTGTTTGGAACATAAGATGGCGCGATTTTAGTGCAGAAACTCTCGAACCAATCATCGTTGTCTGGACGCACGGGAGGAATTACGCATAAAAAAAAAAAAAAAAAATTGTTTTCCGCTATATTTAAAATATATTTAACAAATTACAGGTAATAACTTATATGGGTGGGCAATGTCCCAGTTCATCCCCTCTGGTGGGTTTAAGTGGGTGGAGCCGACGCTTGACGGGTTAGCCGATATGAGTGACACCTCTGAAGTAGGTAGGGTGTATGATGTCGACATATCTTATCCCGATAGTTTGCATCATTTACACAACGATCTACCGTTCTTACCCGAGAACAGTATTCTACCCGGCTTTAAAGTAAAAAAAGTTGGTGGCCACACTAGGTCCTCGGAAAAATTACATTATTCATTACAGGAACCTAAAGCCGGCAAACGCTAATGGATTAAACGTTGATAAGGTAAAATATTTTATATATGCATTAATATTGTACTACTACTATTTATATATTTTTTTAATTTTATAGGTACATAGAGTATTGGAATTTGAACAATCTGCATGGCTGGCTCGTTATATCAATTTAAATACGGGGATGCGTCAAAAAGCGGCTAACGAGTTTGAAGAAGATTTTTACAAACTCATGAATAACAGCGTGTTCGGTATGTTACTCTATTAAATATTATTATGTCTATTTTTATTAAAATTTATTTTTCTCTAGGTAAAACAATGGAATCTGTTCGGAAACGGATTGATATAGAGTTGGTCTCGTGTGATAATCCACACTACGCCTTAATCGCCAACTCATTGATTGTCCATAATTATTGTGTTATCACGGGACCGACCGGCGAAAGCTATCATTGGCGGCTTATGCTTAATTATTGTGTTGCCACTCGCCGGCTAAAGAACAATCATATTTAGTTAATAGTCTCAGCTATTAGCTATTTTAACACTTTTCTAATAAACATACAATTGACACTTATATTTAGACTATGATATCATAGCTTAGTATAACTAAAGCAATTAACGTGTTATGGCTATTCGTATAGGATTAGAAAGTGATATAACAATTAGCCATCGCGCTAATATTACGTTATTGTCCAATTATGTAAACAAAGTAATTAGCACCTGGGGTATATAAAAGGAAGACTAAATAACGAATTAATACGTGTGCGATCGTTTCCGTGTCAAGTCCGTTTTTTCGCCGTGTTATTTATTTTTATAATGATCGATTCAAACATGACGATCGCGAGTTTGTTCAAGAAGGAGAAGTCATCCAAACACGTTATCACACGAGAACCGCCCAGCAAGCTCATCGATCCAACGCTGTTTATCGTAAACTATGCCGAACGTAAATTTCTTAACATTGGGTTAGATCCCACGAATAACTTTAACGTGACAATCCATTTAATTACATCATCGCGTCATCTGGTTATGTCACCTGAGACTTTGAAACGAATATTCACTCTTATGGGTGACATTCTATCGGTACTAATGGACACGCGGCTTAAAACCAAGTCCTCTGTATTTTTAGTTGACGATACAATGAGGCTGAGCAAGACAACCTGTCGCGGTGAGAACAAACTTGCTTTTCGATCTATCTCTGACGGTAATAAAGTGTTTTTGAGCCGAGAAGATATAATCGCTCTACAGCATATGGAATGGAGTACTTTCGAGAGCGTTCTACTAAAGACTAACGTCAATAGACCCGCGGTATTGAGACAGCTGGAGCAGATGACTACATACCTCAAATCAAATTTTTCGCAGACCGTTAGCCCCGAAGACATGAAGTCGGTCATCGGAACCGTGTCTGATGAATCGCTAGCGTCGCAGATTTCTATTGAGGACGGGTGTTTCGTGAGTCAGTTAAAGTTATATGCGGTCAGACAGATAGTTGAAAAATGGACCTCGGCGTTACATAACAAACCCATTAAGGTAATTAAATACATTTCTACATGATTTGTGCATGGATTATTTATAGTATCATAATGTATTTTTCATGTGTAACCAGGTGGAGCCATTACCCTCGCCATTATCACTGTCACCTGAAAATCCGGTTGAAGAGACTTGTCAATACACTCCTCGAGAATATAATATATCCGGAGTGTCTGATGAAAACGATGGGCCTATATATTTCAACAGATATCCATCATCACCGCCATCGTCGCCAACCTTTGCGATACGCCCATCTGCGACGGGCGCTATTGATAGCGGTCATTGATGGAGGGGGCACTAACCTCGAATAATATAAATAAATTCGTATAATGTATTATGTATCTACTCATGTGTCAAATAAAAAAAAAAACATACGAGATATAGACTAGAATTATTCATTTATTTATTAAAATGAATCTATACTATCAATCGAAGATCACCATCCCAGCACCCTAGCTTCCGGTGTACTATAAGGTGACATTATGAGAATCTAACCTCCTCTGGTGTGAACTCATACCGTATGGTATCATTTCCTCAGGACTCTACCCGTCCTATCCGAGTCATTTATCTCCCCGCCCGCCTCACCGCCCTGCCCGAGTGTCAAATGGGGTAACGACGACCGACACTATGACTCATTCGTATTGAACATGGTGCCCCCCCTCCTCTAAGCCTTAAACGGCTACTCATTGATTGCCCATAATCGGGTTATCACAGGGCCGACCGGTAAATACTATCATTGACGGTCTATGCTAAATTATTGTGTTGTCACTCGCCGGCTAATCGCCAACTCATTGACTATCCATAATCGTGTTATCGCAGGACCAACCGGTGAATGTTATCACTAAATGTGAATAATATGAATTATATTCTCACTAAGCATTTACATAGATATTTAGCGATTCGCGATATTTTTTTTTTTTAGAAAGTGTTGTAAAGTCTACAGTAGTCTAACGATAATAGCGCTTAGACTTAATATAAGAGTCACTATTATATAATAGCGATATTAGCTTAATTATGACCTGACCGGGTTTGATTGAATATTCGTGATATATATATATATATATATATATATATATATATATATATAGTTTGAATAATGAGTTATTGACATTATTATGTAATATGTGTGATTTAAGAGAGTTTAACATTTTTCTAGCAAACATAGTATCGTCACTTATAATTAGGCTATGATATTATAGCTATTATCGGGGTGAAGAGACATTACAAGAACGCTGTTACACTAATGTGCGATATAGTGTGTGATACCCCGCTCTAAGCCTTCTCGACAACTCCTTGATTGTCTATAATCATGTCACCACAGGTTCCACCGGTGAAAGCTGTCATTAACGTTCTATGCTAAATTATTGTGTTGCACTACTAAATGTGTATAATATAAATTATATTGTCACTGAGCATTAAAACAGATATTTAGCAACTCCTAATATTTTTTTTGAAAGTGTTGCGATGTCTTCAGTAGTCCAACGATAATAGTCCAATGTGTTGGAGAAAAACGCTGAAAATATTAAAGAGCTAAAAATATTCATAGCCGGAATAAACGCAGTCATCCCTAATTTACTGTCTCGCGTCAACACGAATGAAATTTATTTTAAAGATAGACCTTTAGCATCCCCGTACAAAAAACACGTTAGTGGCGATGAACGCGTCTAATATGTCCTCGACGGCGATCGTTGACGTGGAGTGCATACTCGCGGTCAACAACAAGTATTTAATCAAAGAGTTATCCGTTATCGATACCAGTAGTTGGGCTACACAGCATTGGATTTTCAAACACTCCACGAACACTCAAGACATGAAAACTCGTAGCGTAAATAGATGGTTAGAGCGTCACTACCGCCGTCTTTCTCTCGACTACGGGGACGTTGAGTTTGAAGAAATAGATCGTATTTTAAACTCAATAAAATTCGATCGTATTTTTGTAAAAGGCGAACAAAAGCAGCGTCTAATCAGTGAACATATTTCGCATGTCATCGTTTCAAACTTAGAAGAGTGGGGTTGCCCACAGCTGGATCGCCTGTGTTCCAGAGACAATGTCACGACGTTGCTACCGCATTGTATATTTCATAAAGACTTGAACCCAAAACATTGTACTTTTTTCAAGGTTTTCGCACTACGTAAATGGCTTACCGAAAATATATGTGCGGACGGTGTTATTTAAAAGAGAAATTATTGTTAAATTCTATACTATTATGTAATACCTTTATTCATAGGCGTCACTAAGGGGTATCGAGGGGTATCTTTGCTACCCCAGACATTTTTTTGGGGTAGCAAGGGTATCGTTTTGCTACCCCAAATAAAATCTTAGATTTTAACAGTATAATCGATGTTTTTTTCAAGTGGGTACAAAAATAGACTATATATTATTGTGATTATGTTCAATATAATAATATTTTGTGATAAGTCCAATACGGACGATTAAATAGCGTGCACTGAGATAGATAAGAATATACTTATCTATCTCAGTGATAGCGTGTACCACGGTTAAAGATATAGTAAAGCTGATATATAAAGTATATCTTTAACCGTGGTCGTGGTGTATATAATATACGTCATATCAAGTTCTAAAAAGAAAAGGTTAGCCAGTTATCATGATATTTTCTGATTGGCTATTGTCCGTGTGTCATATATGCTAGATCAAAAGAGCGGTTTTCATACAATACGTCTTGTTATCAATAATCTATATTCTATCTCATATGATTGCCCGAGCGTTATGCTTGAGCTGTCTCGTTTGTTGTTTCTGTATTATTGTTACAGTGTAAATTGTGAATTTTGGACTCGTGCTTAAAATTTCAAAAGCTTAAAGATTATTATCTATTTTTTAATTTTTGAAAAACGCTATTGTTCTGTTTAGAACAGTATGGGTAAAATAACAAAAACAAAAAAAACATTACACCAATATTTCACTAAAAAATCGACATCTCCTGGCAAAGGTAAAACAAATGATACAATCGTCAGCAATGGTAAGTTGCTAAAATACTTTATACTGTTCTGTGTTATAACTAATATATAAATAAACCCCTATACTAAAATGTATTATGTATTAATATTAAATTGTTTATGCTTAATTTGTTTATTTTTGTTAGATGTACAATCAGAAACATTCATTGAACAATCCTGTCCTGATGATCTATTACATGCAAGTTCCTCAACTTCAGTTACAATAACAGCTATAGAATCTACTGGTACAATTGCAGAAACTTGTTATATACCTACTTAAACAAATAAATATATTTGTTTATTTTTTTCATACTTTTTTAGAACAATCTCACCAACATTTGCTCAAACTAGATGCTACTACTCTAAATACACAAAACGAGCCATCCGGTATATATTATTTACAGTTATACAGCATTAATTTACATGGAAATAAATGTTTGTGTCATTGTTGTTGGTCGTTGGATATACTTACCTATCCAGGTTTTTTTTTTGTGGACATAACTTGCTAGTTAGACATTTATGTGCAAATAGTTATTGAGGTATGAATAATAATGTAACGGGTAAGTACCCACTACTCAGTGTTAAGTAAATTATTAATAAAGTACAAATACCAGTGGACAGTGGCGTTTTTCTATAAATATGTGTAAACTGTATTACTTAATCATTGTGTAACTTCATGCATTACCTAACTGCTTTACTTAACTAGTAGTTAATGCTTTATATATAATGTAGTTAAATATATAAACATTCAATGCATGTATATTGTATATATTATGTAGTATTTTAATTATTTATTTGTATTAAGATTATAAAAAATTTATCAGTTTTGTTGAATGACACATTTGGTGCCTATTTCTTTAACTTAAAATTATTTGTTATTTATTTATTTGTTAATTTTGCTCATATTAAATTAAAATAAGTTTTTAAATTTATTTTTTAGAGCAAAGTGATACCTCTGTGGTATTGGATACAAATTTATATGATCGTGATCCTGCCAAAGGTGTTAATATTGCATATAAATTATTAAGTTTGAATACAGGACCATACCAGCCAATAAATATTGAATTTTTATCCCATAATGGTAGAAAATTTCTCCAAAGGTGGTACAACATTTATAATTGGTTAGAGTACAGTCCTTCTACTCATTCTGCCTACTGCTTTAACTGTCGTGCTTTTCCTCCAAATAATTCTGATTCAAGTTTTATTGATGGAGGCTTTTGCACTTGGTCTAAAGCCACATTTGCATTTAACAAACATGAAAAAAGTTTATCTCATAAACATTCAACTTTAAAAGTAAATAGCTACAAGGCATCATTTATCAGTGGTAGTGTAGCTGATAAAGTTGATAATCACCACCAACATGAACTAGCAGAAAATATAATGTACTTATCAAATCTTCTTGACAGTCTACTATTTTGTGGAAGACAAGGGATTGGTATTAGAGGTCATCGTGAGGATGAATCATCATTAAATAAGGGCAATTATTTAGAATTATTAAACTTGAGAGCTAAAGATAATACCATTATAAATCGTTTCTTTATTGAAAAAGAGAAAACTTTTCGTTATGTTAGTGTTCCTTACACCAATATGTTTCTCAATTATATGGGAAAAAATATCAAGGACTCTATTATTAATGATATTCAACAAACCATTATTTTTAGCATAATTGTAGATGCAACTCAAGATCTTGCTAGACACGAACAAGTGTCAGTATGTGTAAGATATGTTTCGAAAACATTGGAACCTCATGAAGTATTTTTAGGATTTTATCGAACAGCATCAACAGATGGAGGGTCATTAACTACTTTAATAAAAGAAGTAATCTTATCAAATGGTTTGAGTATTAACAACATAAGAGGCCAATGTTATGATGGCGCTGCATCAATGCGTGGCTCTTACAGTGGGGTCCAGGCAAGAATTCGTGATGAAAATAAACTAGCTGTATACGTTCATTGTTACGCTCATATTCTTAACCTATGTCTTGTAGATCTTTCTAAAGTAATACCTCATGTGAGAAACACATTCGGTACTCTTCAATCATTGTATTCATTTATAGGTGCTTCATCAAAACGATACAGTATTTTTGAACAAATAATGTTAGAAACATCTTCTAATGGAAAAAATAAATTAAAATCCTTAAGTGACACACGGTGGAATTGCCGCATAGAATCAATAAAAGCAGTTATTAAAACATTGCCAGTTATACTAAAAACTTGACAAACAATTTCAGAAAATGACTCTTTACATGGATCAGATGCTAGTAGTTTATTGAATAATATTCAGACATTTCACTTTGTATTTTGTTTGTACACTTTAAATAAAATAATGGAACAAACTAATATACTTTCAACGTATTTACAATCTCCATCGATAAATTATGCTACAGTCAATATTATGATACAGAAAATTATTGATGAATTAAATGAGTATCGCTCTAAAAATGCATTTAATGAAATTTGGAAGGTCACGCAAGAGATAGTCAATAGTTATGATTTCCTATCACCTAAGATGCCTCGCAAAAGAAGTTTACCAGTTAAAAAAATTGGTGGTGGTTCAATTCATCCAGAGTTTACAGATGTCAAGGATTTTTATAGAATAGAAATGTATTATTTAATTCTTGACACAATCACACAAGCAATAAAAGACAAGTTTAATGAAAATGATTTAAAGACTTTAAACTCAATAAACAACATTTTAGTTAATGAGAATCCTGATTTATCTGATATTCAGGAAGTTAGTGCAGTATATAGATTTGATGTAAATGAATTGAAGTCTGAAATAATTATTTTCAATAGAATGTTTATCAGTTTGAAAAAAGAAGTTAACTTTGAAAATAAATTAGCATATATAAAAAAAGTTGAAGTTGGGAGTGGTTTCCCTATATTAGTAGATGTATTTAAATTATTTTTGACTATACCAATGAACAGTGCATCGTGCGAAAGAAGCTTTTCGTGCTTAAAAAGATTAAAAAATTACTTAAGAACAACCATGGGCCAAACAAGATTAAGTGATTTAGGTTTATTGTATATACATAAAGATAGAGAAGTAAATAAAGATGCAGTTATCGACGAATTTTGTGCTGACAACAAACGTCGAATTAATTTAAAATAAATATTTGAGTACTGATACATTTAATATATGTTTGTATCTAATGTTTTCTAATGTATATAATTTGTTTTTAATTAATGTAACAGTTAAAAAAAATAATATAGTCAATCAAAATTTTAAATATACATATGCATTTTTATTGTACAAAATAATGATTAAACCTATAAAAAATTATTTTTTCACTTTCTAAAAATAAACTTTGCTACCCTAGAATTTGGACTCTAGTGACGCCCATGCCTTTATTAACATACGGTAACGTTAACGTAATTGTTATTAAGCAATGTTAATATAAGTCGTTTGCCTAATCGTTTCGTTCACTATTTATTTCCCATTACTAGATGATATACTTACGTGATGCTCTCTAAAATATTAATATTATATTATGTATATATTATAATATTTAGGAATATATTATAAGGCCTAAAATCATATTTCAATTATTATAATGTTGAGAAAAATAGTTTCTAAAAGTATATTCTTGCCGTCACCTGCGCTGCAGTTCCTATACGTCTTAATGAAATATACCTATAATAACCTAAATGTCGAACGTATATTCTATATACGTGATTAACTACAAATATAAAATATAATATTATTATTTTCTAACTCGTAATAATTCGTAAACCGTTTAATTATTTATTTAATACTTATAAGTCTATGTCGAACGTAAATGTTTACGTGATAAACTAAGTTCTATTAATATTTGTATTATTATTTTCTTAATATGTATTGTTCCTTATAATAAATATTATTTTATAATTCATAAACCGCTTCATTTATATTTGTTTCTTAATAATATTATATTTGTTATGCTATAGCTAACAAGTATAAGCCTGAAAACTACGTATAGAAAATAAACAGATTTTGATTTTTACAATTAAATTATTTTTATTTATTCAAAAGTAATATTAAAAGCTCTCCCTCTTTTCCCTAAGAATATCAGGAACATATATGCCCCTGATTTCCTCTCATTATACGCAGTAACATCGTCATCTGACAAGCTTATATTTTTGGGTAAGAAACACTCTATACTTGTATTCTCCTCCTCCTCGTCGACTCGGCAGAGAACAGCCTTCCCGAACTTCGTTTCCCGAACGGAAAACCAATCAATACGGTACCTCCTATTGATTACCAAATCGCCGACCGACATATTTTGGACACTGCTTTGCTTCTTGAGTGAAGCCAATAATGAAGCCATTTTCTATAAAATATTTAAAAATAATTAGTTTTAAAACGTATGTGGCTTAGAGCGCGCGTATCTGTTCGTACATGTTTTTCTTCTTGCGCAAAAAAAAAAAAATAAATATATATATATATAAATATATTTGTTATTATTAGTATAAGTACTCACGAAGGTTAGTTTGTCGTATATTTTGAAATATATCAAAATGTTTAGCGACGCGTTCGTTGTTGTTGTTGACTCTATTGGCGACTTCGGTGACAATGGCTTTTTGTATACGATGACGAAGACGGATTACTGTTTTTATTGCTGCTAGTGTTTAGGCTCTCGTTAATATAAAAGACTGGTACTGAATACGTTGATAGCACCCGTATTTACGCATTTTGAAAAACCCTACTACTAGACCTAAAATTATAATAGCACGCACACACGTACACAAACGCAACTAATGTTCTTTGGAAATGGTAGTAGGCTGTTTTCCAAATTATCAACATTAGCTAAACAAAAACAATATACAATATGATTACTATTAGTGTAGGTCTTGTCATCCAACTTTCACTTATACCGCGTAAATGTATAATAATGCGTTGACATCAACAGCATAATTAAGTGAAATAAATGTAATTAATACTTAATACACATGGATATTAGTGTGAAAGATATACGTACACATTGTTTTGTACTGTGTTCTGTATTTACATCTTTTATAATTGTACTGGGTAAACGTACTTGAGTATAATGATGATTACTACAAGATGTATCAATATTTTACCATTTATTAAAATGAAAAATCGTATTATTCAATATTATAAACATTTTATAAACATAGCTACATAATAAAAATAGTATAAAATATATAAACTTACATTAAATTATACTTAAATTTAAAAAAAAAAAAAAATTAACACATTATTTTTTTACACAATTTCATCAAGTCTGCCGCTAAATACAAATTTAACCTACTCGACTGTACGCCCATGTATGTATTTGACAATCTAAAATTATGCGTTTATCATCCTCCCGATTGTACACAAGTTTCTTTGTTTTGATTGTTTTTAAATTATGTTTGAACGACCGTATAGAGATGTTAACTTTATACGGGTCAAACCCAATCCCACACCCCTCCTCTTTTGTTGCTAAGAGACAACGCTTGTGATCATCAAAAGACATGTGATTCTTGACCTCTAACACCTTTCGCCTTAATTTTTATATTTTTCTCAACCCTATCTATTTTATACGAGTAGGATTTAGCTCGGAGAGCAATAAATTCCAATATAGTATCTCCTTTAACCTCATAACCCGGTACTTTTTTCCGCAAATCTGTAAAACATGGATGTTCTTTCGGTAGATCGGCCGTGTCCATTTGGTCGAACAGATCTGTACTATTAATAAGATCAGCGTAAAAATCTCGAGTGTTTATATTATAAACAAGAGAGTCTGGGGAAAAAAAATGTGTATTAAATAATATAGCCAAATAAATTGCGAATAATATAACACATACCCGTATCGGTGTACATTAATGTTATGTCATTATTGTAATGACTCTTCATAACATTATAATGATAACTGTACATCAACGTTTTACTAATGTCCAATACAGAGAATCCGATATAAATTAGTTTATCGAATTGAATTACTTTTTTCTCTAGAGTAATCGCAGCTAAATTCTCATTGTAATACGTATAGTTTTTAAACGTTGACTTATTTATTAATTTTTGTAACCGTAATCGTATTATATTTGTACGTAATACTTCTAGACCCTAAATTCAAAAAGTATGGATTTTCAAGTGATGACAATCGTCTTCAAGTATTTGGAAAAAATTTGACGATCAAGAAAGTTCAATTGTTGGTCAAAATAATTCATTTGTAGCAAGTGTTGTTGAATTAGATAAATATTTGAGTGAAAATCTACTTAGCCGTCAGCTAGACCCTTTAAAGTGGTGGTCTAGTAGAAAACAATTATATCCCAGGTTATACGAAATTGTAAAAAGAAGACTTTGTGTTCCTGCGACATCTGTTCCCAGCGAACGAGTATTCTCCAAAGCTGGTCTTGTTTTAAACTCAAAAAGAACTAGACTCACAACCAGTAAAGTTGAAAAAATCATTTTCATTCAATCTAATATGTAAACAAATAAAATAAAATTGGTTAAATATAATATTAGCTATAAATATTTTATGATATTATTATTTTAAGCTGTTGTATACTTACACTTTTTGATATTATAATTATTTTATATTTACTATAAAAGTAAATAGTTAATGAAGTATTGTTATTATTGTTTTAAGTTATTGTATGCCTATCTACACTTATTTTACTATAATACAGTCCATTGGGTCGTAGATCTTCAGAAACATTCAGAACATAAAAGGTAAAACTATAATAATAGTAAATTAGTAAATTTAGTATAGAACTATGGTAAGACGTAAATAGTAATAGCAGAAAATAGATACATGAGCAAATTTTAAATAAAAAAAAAAATAATAATAATAATATAATATAATTAATTTTAAATTAAATTACAAGAATGATAACACAGAATACAGATAAAATAAAAGGCACCGGAAAATCAGATCATTACATAATGTTATAATCTTATCTTTATTCTATGGTTATAATAATTAACCACAGAATAAAGCATAATCACTGATAGTATATAGTTTGCTATCTTGTTATTGTGTATATCAGGGATGGGCAACTGGCGGCCCGCGTACCTTTTTTATCTGGCCTGCGCTACATTTTCAAATTACTTCATATAATTTTAGCGCTTATCTGTATTTTATTTTGTTACATTTTTTGATGAAATGTAGATATAAATTCTTATCTAGTTTTAAACCGAAAATAAATTATTAAATGTCTAAATATATATTTATAATGGCATAGCTAACAATCGTTTAATATTTTCTCAACTTTCGTCTGTGGTGGATCGCGTAAATATAAAATGCACACACGTTACAATAACATTTTGCCGCATTGCCAGCGTAATATTTTTAATATTCGCGCCTGTATTTATTGCATTTTTAAATACTTACTCAATAAAAAATATATACAATACACTAGTACAGTAACTTTAAACCATCTTAAATAATTCTTACCTTTTAAGTCTATTAATCATTTGAGTTTCCCAAAATTCACAATTATAAATAATTTTTCTATATGTGTCCAGTTTTTTGTATGAATTACAAAAAAACAAATATTCCTCCCGGTTATCTGTAACTGACCAATTATTTGTTAGAAGTATGGATGCTCTTTTTTTAATTTAATAGTTCCGTCTTTATTTATAATACAGTATTGCAAGTACAGATGTAACAAATATGTAAACAATATGTTATAATTCATAACTAATAAAAATAAAAATGTATTTAAAATATTGTTATTTTCATAACATTTATTACTTACAAGTTTATTTTCAATTGCTTCTTTCGAATTATTTGTGTCTCTCGCCGTATACGGACATTTAATTTCAACAATCGCGTTGTCATCAATTAATCCGTCTAAAAATGTTCAAAATATTATTTAAAATAATAGTTCCTTATTAAAGGAATACCTACGTCTACTTGGCGAAAAAATTATCTGGGTATTTAAATTTTAACACTGTGTAATATTAAATAATGTATTTTACCTGGACTTGCAGCTAGATATGGGTATTCATTGTCCGTAAAAAGTCCACATAATTTGACGGTCATTCCTGTCAAGTCCTGAAACTGTGTTCTCACCAAAGATTCATTTTCAACGCCGTGTGTCATTTCTTTACTTGTTATTGATGACTTGTATAACATGTTATGAACTTTGACCTTACAGCTTGTATTTATTCGCATTCTGCATACATCGCCAAATTTTGAAGCTGCCCACACAGCATTTGGATAATGATAATGTTTTCTAAATGTTTTTAAAATGTACCCGTGAAAATGTTTTGGAATTATAATGTCAAAACTTTTTATAAATATTATTTTTCAAATATTTTACCAATAATGTTAAAATATATTTTTTAAATCTACTATAATAGTTGCAAACAAAATACTTTCATGCTAATAATTAAACAATTTTAAATAAATATTGTTCACAAATATTTTATAAATATATTTGAAAAAATGTTCTTTTATAAGTTCTACGAAAAAAAAAATATATATATAATGTTAGGCATAGATGGAGATTAGGTAGAGGGTGCTTACGGGGGCCTTGGCTGCCTAGCCCCTTAGAAAATAATTTTAACGTTAAGCTCTCTTAAAAAACATGCTACCAAACACTATATTGAGCCCACATCAATATTTCACAGGATCTCCACCTATGATTCGCATGAAATTATTAATATTATTATATATGTTACAGTTAGAACCCGAAATCCGTCGAAACTAGTTTTAACTAGTCAAAATTAGTTCCCACAAATCTCTTTAGTCACTTCTGGTTTTAACTAGTTAAAACTAGAATTTACAAAGACTATCACCGTCAGAACTAGTTTTAACCTATTTTTATTTAGTTAGAATTAGTTGTGTCTAAAATAAAATATATTAGTGAAAACTAGAATTATTTAGTAAAAATCCGTATTGTTAATACTGATAGGTAAAATTAGTTTTAACTAGGGAAAAGTAGAAATATAAGTACGTATTAGGATAATTATTAAATATAAACATTTATTATATTATTTATTTTGACAGGATAAACTATCGTGGCATTTAGAGTTACATAGACTTATTTTTTTTTACTTAAACAGCGATTCGTCGTCCCGCAGGATTTTTTACATGTGCATTTTACAAAGCCTTGCCTTGACCCCGTTGATGCTTTTGTTGTGGCTGCACGGAGGATAATATGATTTTTCGGAACTTGATTCTCTGTGACGAATTTTTCTTCGCATGTTATAAATTCAGACCAGTATTATAACTATTATTATTATTGCATTTATTGTAGTTACTGAAATAAAGTGCGGTGCGTTCTTATACTATGCCGTACGTCTATGCGACGTATTTGTTTGTTATCCGAACCCCGACACCTACATATTTATAGAATATATTTTATAGTCTGTGGTCGTGTGCGTTTTATGTAGTATGAGTTCGAATGCATGTATTTTAGTTAAATATAGTATTTACTGACTTATTTGAACCTGCGGTTAATTCTAGTCCTAACTAGTTAAAACCAAAAGTGACTAAAAGGATTTGTGGAAACTAGTTTCGACTAGTTAAAACTAGTTTCAACGGATTTCGGGTTCTAACTGTAACATATATATATATATATATATATATATATATATATATATATATATATATATATATATATATATATATATATATATATATATATATATATATATATATATGTACAGAGTACTACAGACCTATACAAGCATATATATCTACATTTGTATAGATACTATAGTCTAACCTAAACAGTGGCGTCATTTTGGGTTTTGGCAAGGTGGGCATTTGCCCTGTCTGTTTTTAAAAACAGCCCGATGTGCTGGGACAAGGTTGATGCGTCTCTTTAACTATTATTGTTAAGCCTGGGCGTCGATTCTTGAATCTCGTTATAGCAATGTCGTATACAAAAAATTTCGTTTGTCACATGAAATATGTTTTTGTCTATTCTACAATGTGTATACGAAAAAAGTATACGAAAAAGTTATGTGAAAAAATGTCGTGGGGGTATGTATGCCACGACTTTTTTTATATCACTCGACTTTTATTATTATCATCGTTTATTTTCACCAAATTGTTAATTGGTAACTATATATTTTGTTGAAATTCATTTTAAAAATGGATAATTTCAACAATCTTGCAGCTTAATGTGTTATGAATATGATTGATGATGTACCGGCTTATAACCCAAGGCATGGGTTTTCAGTGAAGTATGACCCATTTACACAATGTGATCGTTTATTTATCAAAAATTATAGATTAACAAAAGATTTAGTTCGGCAGCTAATAACTTTAATCACACCTTACATTGAACCAGAAAGAAGATCTTCATTTATAAAACTCTCCGAAAAGGTAATTAGTTATTAATAAATGTATTAATTAAATACAAAAAACTTACTATTATAAACCTAACCTAAGTTAAATACATTTAAACGAACTTAATATCTATATTATGAACAATATTTATATTAATGGCCTTCTCAATCAATGTACTTAAGAAAAATTAAATTCTTATGGTATTTCAATTTGGAATGGTATATACCAACCCTATTTCTACAACCTTGAAAAACACAAAGTTCACTATTCAGATTAATTTTTAGTATGTATCATATTATATTGTATCAAACCTCTAAATGATATAAAGAATTAAATAGGTATGACATATAAATAACTTTAATGTCTTTATTTATAAAAATTATATTAATACTTTATTTTGGTAAGTTTATTTTAATTAATTAAATTAAATTGATCTGTTAAATCAAATTCTAATATAGTTAAAATTTGTACCTATCTAACAATATTATGACCTTATGGAACTGTCTCCTCTAGTACAACCATAGGCTTTTGAGAAGATCCATCAATCTTTAAATTTATTTATTTATACATAATATTTTTACAGGTGTTTTAAGCATTAAACTTTTTTGCAACGGGATGCTATCAAACACCAATTGGTAACAATAGGTATGTGGATGTATCACAACCTACTGTTTCCAGAGCTATTAATTGTGTGGTTAAATAATATAAAAATAATATATGATATAATAATATATAATAATAAATAAATGGGTTAAATTCCCTAATAATATGCAAAAGATCAAGAAAATTAGGAATGAGTAAAAAAAATTATTATATAAAACCTAAATAACAATTGTCAATCAAAAATTTGATTTGCTTACTAATCTCAGGATTTTACTTCTTTATTTTTTTTTAGATTTTTTATAAACACTTCATTTCCAGGAGTTGTGGGCTGCATTGATTGCACACACATTGCAATTGTACCTCCTAAAAACCAGAATGCAGAAGTACTTGAGTATATTTATGCAAATAGAAAAGGTTACCACTCATTAAATGTACAATTGGTAAATGTATTAAGATTTATTATGTACCTTTTTTAGTCAATAGTCAAACATTTTAATTCTTATATTTTATTTAACAGATTTGTGATTGTAAACTTTATATTTTGAGTGTGAATTCAAAATTTCCTGGCAGTACAGCAGATTCTCATATATGGAATTCATCTACAGATATAAAAAATATCTTAGAAGAATTGTATAGACGTGGACACAAAAGCATATACTTACTGGGTAAAATAATATTTTTCATAAGATTCAAATTCAATTTTAAATATTGAATCAACCTGATATTTAAAAAACTAATATGGTGAAGGAGATTCAGGACACGCCCTAAGACATTGGCTTTTAACACCATATTCGGAAACAACAACCAACGAAGAAGAAAAGTACAACAAAATGCAAATGTCAACAAGAAGTATAATTGAGAGGTGTAATGGTGTATTAAAGGCTCGGTTCAGGTATGTTTATAAAGCATGCAATATATTTATGTGTTATATTTAAATTGCTCATTAATTTTATAGGTGTTTATCGAAGCATAGGGTATTACATAATACACCAAATAAATCAGGAAAAATTGTAATAGCCTGTGTTGTTTTACACAACATGTGCATATTGGCTAAAATTCCAGTTCCTGATATGAATGATGAAAATGTGGAAGATATTGATTTCGGAATTATAAATAATGATTATCCTGAAGATGGCACTAGAGGAAGGAATGTGAATCCTGAATTAGTTGAAAGTAGAAGATTAAGAGATAATGTTTGTACACTAGATAGTTTAGAACAGAAAACATATAATTATTATAATATGTATATCCTTTACAACATTATAAAACTATTAAGATAAAAAATATATCATAATTACCTATTTGTAAGTAATTTTATAAAATAATATATTAACATGTAACAAAAGCATACAAACTTAATAAAAAATAAAATTAAAAAATTGTTTTAATTTTTTAGGAACCTCCTTTACACAAGTAATACAAACAAACTAGTATAAACAGTATAAATTGGTGATAATAAAAAATTATAAGAATACATTTTAAAAATCATAACTAGTCTTTTAGTTACTAAATTAAATCCTTTTTAAAGCATACATTTTTTTATTGCAATTTATTTTGTTTAGCAGCAGCTATGTTTTCTAATGCTACTGTTTGCCGTTCTAAGAGAGCAATTTTTTTTTCATAGTATTTATCTTTTAGCTTTAGTTTTTGATCTCCAATTTCACAAATGTCTCTACCAATAGCTAAACTATTGGTTAAACGTTTTGCAGTAGATAATTTTTCAACCTTTTTATCACCTATAATAAAAATAGTAAGCTTTGTTATAAAATTAAATGAAAATAATTGTTATAGATTATTAGAGGTGGGTGCCAATAGGTAGACCGTACACACCACAATATACCAATATATCTCATTGCACTACATTGCATTAAGTTAAATATCAAACTAATTGGATGATAGTATCTAATAGTGCTACCTAAATATTGTATAAAATTGACTCATTAGAATGAACTGACTCATGTCATTAAGTTGAAAATCCCACCCCATATATTATAATTTAATACACATAAAACAATAATAAATAATTAAATATGTATAACATAATTAAGTTAAAAACTATCATTAACAGCTTCTATGTATAAACAAAAAACAAAAATATTAATTTATTGTCTAAATTATTCATATTTCATTAAGTATATTATATTATTTATATTATTAGATAGTTTTCAATTAAATTATGTAATTTATTTTTAACTATTTAATAAAATTAAAATTAAAATTTTTAATAAATAAGTATTACATATATTATATAAAACATACATTTTTTTTCCACTCTACCGATGGTTATAGGCGTTATATCATAGTTAGTTTCCTCTACAGGCTGCATGGTAGGTATAGTGTATAAACTAATTTCATCATCCGGACTTACACATTCAATTTGTATCGGTAAATCTAAAAAAATTATTAAAATAATTTCTACCTTTCTACATAAGTAGAGAATAAAAATTTACCAATTTTAATTTAAAAACACTAACTGCTTATATCATCAAACTCAAAATTTGTGACCGGAATTGAGATGGTCTCACCTCAATAAATTGTTAACAAGATCAAGAATTTGGTTTTCAATTGGAGTAAGTGTTTGTAATACTTGTGGTCCTCCTCCTGTACCATTTAAATGTCTGTTTACCATTGCTTTTTTACTCCTAACTTTACTACGAGAATCTTGCCAAGTCTTAGCATAAAATACAATAAGAATAAAGTATAGGTAGTTAGATTTATGTAGGAGTAATTTATTATTATTTCTTACTCTTTTCCATTGACTCCAATCTTTGACACAACCAGGAATTGCATTTAAAGTGTCGGCAATTGCTTTCCATCTGTTACGAGCATCTTTAAATGTAAAAGTGCTAGTAAACTTCCCAGAAATCAATTGCGAGTCTTTTTTTTAAAGTTCGATGAGCATCTCCTTTTGGGCTTTTGAACAATATATATTTTTTTGGAGTCTTCCATTAAAAAACTAATATGTTTGTTAGTTGTTACTGTATAAAAGCAGGTACAATATAGTTTATACCGTATGAACAATATAAACTTATAACATTATATAGAATTATGAAAACTTTTACAATATTATTATAGTAATCTTAATACGTAATATTGATAACAAGTAAAATACCGCCATACCGGAGGTGTTATCACAATTATTATCATGATAGCGTTAGTAACCACCTTGGTTCATGTGAAAAATATTTCGTGTGTGACAAAATAATTTCGTTACACAATCATATTTCGTAGGTAGTTCAAGAATAGGCATTTTAGATGTCGTACGACATAACAGTTCGGAAAATCTCTCATGAGTGAAATTCCTTACGAAATTCAAGAATCGACCTGCAGGGTGTCGATTCTCGAATCTCGTAAGAAAAATCTCTCATGAGACTTTTTTCGTAAGGTTATGTCGTACGACATCCAATATACCTATTCTTGAATTACTCACGACCAGGGCTCGTAAGTTCATGCACTAAAAAATGCATAAATAAGCATGCATTCATGCCCTAAAAATTAGCAAAATATGCACTAAAAATTAGCAAAATATGCACTAAAAAGTTTGAAAATATGCATTTATATGCCCTAAAATTATTCTGCACCTACAATGAAAAAATTTGGAATTTAATATTAGGTATTTCATTTTGAGATATATTTGTATAATATTTATAAAAATTATATTTACTTTTTTTTTTAAATTACACTGTATTTTTAGCGTTTTATGTGATGCCCATCTAATTTGTAAACGTATCTTGGATTTCTTCGACTATTGCAATCAAAGTTTGATTTGATATAAATCAAGTTAGCGTGTAGTTGTTGGAGTTTGAAAAAAATTTTCGATTTTTTTACAGCCACAGGATCGCTTTCGTCAAATGATTCAACTATACGTTTTATAGTTTCAAAATGTGTGTAGTTGTACGACGCAGCAGTTAACCATGTACCTTAGTGAGTAATAACAGGTGATGGGGTGATGGTAAGTCAGGTGCTTCATTTCTAAAATATTGTATTCGATATATATGAATCGATACCTCTGATCTAAATAGGTATGTAGTATGTACTAGCTAGGATTCTAGGTAGTCACAGGAGAATAATAATAAATAGAAATACTATCATTTAAAAACGTAAACGGGAAAATAAATAAGAAACAAGAAACTTTTCGAATATTTGTCTGAAAAATTTTTTCATGAAATAATATGCGCTAACAACTCTAAAAAATCGACTATATGCCAAATATGCCTTAACACCCAAAACATGCAAAAACATGCACTATTAAACTTTATATTATTGTTACTACTGTTATGAAACGAATTTGTATCTCAGTTAGCATGTTTTCCTGTGTAGCAGAAAAAACATGCGGATGCATGAACTTACGAGCCCTGCTCACGACATATGATTGTGTAACGAAATTATTTTGTCACATACGAAATATTTTTCACGTGAACCAAGTTGGTTACTAACGTTATCATGATAAAACTGTGATAAGACTATGATAACTTGCATTTTATTTATTATCAACTTGTTATAAATTATTAATTTGTGATTTGCAAATATAAAATGTAAAATGTGTAAAATATAGGTTCTACTTCTACTTCTTACTAATTACTTCTTACCTTTTAGATCTTTGTTTTTGATTTTTTGTTCCTTGAGTATGGAAGATAAAAAAATTTACTGCTCTAAAACTCAGAAAGAAATGCTTATCGAACTCCTTAAGAAAGATCCAGAATTAATTTCCGGAAAGTTTACAAAATATTTCACCTTCAAAGAAGCACGAAAACGTTGGACACATTGAATGCTCTCCCAGGTTGTAGTAAAGATTGGAGTCAATGGAAAAGAGTTAGTTTAAATTATAAATATAGAAAACTTGTATACTTAAGCTGTATTTATGCCTCATTGATTTCTGTGTTAAATAATAAATTAATACGTTTGTTGTGATCCACAACTCAAATATCCTTGTGATTGTTAATTAAATACTTAATTCTAAAAAGCACGTATGTAAGAGTGGCGCCTCTTTATAAAAATTAGTAAACGGTATGGCACTCGGCTTAGCAATTAACACGTCCGAGGTTGAGAAATCGAATAGGTTTCCAAAAATTATATTAACAAGACACATCTTCGGACGAGGCCATGTTAAGATCCGGGAGCCCACACCAAAGGAGTGGTGTTGGCCAAGACAACGGAAGACCCGATATAAATACAGCCACGGGATGCCATAGCAGAGAGTAGTAGAAGTAGTGGAGACGAAGTATAGAGACAGAAGCAGAAAGACACCACCTCTTGTGCTATTCAAGTGCTAACGCAAATATTACCTGACCGTTATGACTTAGAGTTTATTGCTCAAGTCCTCTATCGCATGTAGGGATATTTTGTCGTTAACACTGAATGCATTTTAAAAGTATTAAAATAAATTGTAAATGTTATAAATTGTCTATTTTCGAAGTTTATCAATAAAGAGAAGTCTTAATATTATCTTATAAAAAAGTGTCGATTCATTTCCGAGGAGATCGCAACAGAAAATTGGCGCTGCGGACAGGGTATTGTTCAAGAGGAAATTCTCCAAAGGAACCACTGTGGAACTGATCAATCCACAACTCTCGAACAAGACTCCAGAACATTGCCGATTTCAACGAGATGGACAGCACGTTTTTGTAAGCTAATATTAAGTATTTTGTTATGTAAATCGTCTCCCCTAAAAATCTATAAAAAAAAAAAAAATATTAAAAAAAAAAAAAGAGAGAAACGGAGTAAAATGAAATTTTTAAAAAAAAAAAGTGTTATTGAGTATTAAAAAGAGTATTGAAGAATTATAAAGAGTATTAATGAGTATTAAAAAGAGTATTATTGAATATTGAAGAATTATAAAGAGTATTATGAGTATTAAAAAGAGTATTATTGAATATTGAAGAATTATAAAGAGTATTATGAGTATAAAAAAGAGTATTATTGAATATTGAAGAATTATAAAGAGTATTAATGAGTATTAAAAAGAGTATTATTGAATATTGAAGAATTATAAAGAGTATTATGAGTATTAAAAAAAAGTATTATTGAATATTGAAGAATTATAAAGAGTATTAATGAGTATTAAAAAGAGTGTTATTGAATATTGAAGAATTATAAAGAGTATTATTGAGTATTAAAAGAGTATTATTGAATATTGAAGAATTATAAAGAGTATTATTGAGTATTAAAAGAGAATAATTAAAAAGAATTGAACAAAGAGAGTATAAAAGAAATAAAGAAATAAATAAAGTGTTACAAGAGAATAGAAAAAAAAAAAAAAAAAAAGTTATGAGAAGAGATTATTATGAAATTATTGATGAATTAATAGAGTATCTTATGAGTAATTATTATATTAAAGAATAAATGAGTATTAAAGGTTTTGATAATTGAGTATTAATGAATATTGATGAGAAAATAAAGGAAATATTAGACGAAATAATAAATCAGGTCAGTGAGAACGAAGAAATAGAATCATTTATAGGGAATACAGTTTTAGTCGAAGAATTAATTGAAGAAGAAAGTAATAAGAATAGTGAATTATTAAACAAAACGCTAAGAGAAATAAATTTAGACGAGTTTATACAAAATCCCCATCAGAGACCCAACCGTCCAGGTACACGTAGTCAAAAAGATATAATTCACACCCAACTTGTCCCCGCGAAAAGAGGAAAATTAACAAAAAAAATGTCACCACCTTCAATAGTATTAACCATTAGCGAAGCATTAAATATTATACCGAAATATTCGGGCGATACCGAAGTATATCCTTTCATTAATATTTGCGAAAAAGTCTTGGAATCAGTCGACGCTGATCATGTTCCCCTCTTAACAAAAATGATCCAAGCATCAAAATTAATAAATAGAGCTTTTAATGTGGTCCGATATCGAGAAATTACATGCTGGAAGGAAATAAAGAAAATTTTATTAGATAGTTTCGAAGCTCCCTATGCTGCTAGTAACTTACAATTGGAATTAACTTTAATTAAAATGGGAAACGGAGAATCCGTCACAAATTATAACAATCGCGTAGAAGATATATTTCAAAAACTATGTAATGCCCTTACAGCAGGTGAAAACGCTGCCGATAGCGATGCCATTCGACGAAACGCATTTAAACAAGCATTAACAAGTTACATACGTGGGTTAAATAGTAATTTACAATTTAAAGTTGAAACAAAAAATCCACCAACATTAGAAATAGCTATGCAAGTAGCTATAGCCGCAGAAAAAGAAATATTAACAAATCAGGCGTTAAACGAGTTAAGCAATATGTCGGTCAGGCCAAACGAAAGAATTAATAGAAATATAAATAGGAATAATTTTAATAATAATTATTACAACAGAGGAAATCGAACAAATTTTATGAACAATAATAACAATAATTTCGTACCAAATAATAGAAATAATTATCAGAATATACAGCCGCGTACTAACAATAATTTCGGAAATATGCAACATCGTTATAATGGTATTAATAATAATAATAATAATAATAATAATAATAATAATAATCCGCCTCAGTGTTATAACTGCCAAAAGATAGGACACATAGCTCGTGATTGTCGTTCGCGCCCACCGCGGAATAACTATAATAATTTTACAAGGCCACCTACAAATTATAATAATGAATCTTCACCGTTAACTTGCTCATTCTGTCAACGTATTGGTCATAACATTGAAACGTGTTATACGAAACGTAATCATGAATTAAGGAATAATAATGTGTCGGGAAACGATGGAGCACCGATCGTGAACGACGCTCTCCGACCGGTACACCATATAACGTCGCAATAATAAATGAACCCCGTGTATTTCACATAACATCGGGATTAACAAATAATCATATAACTTGTAACTCGCCCGCGTTTCTAAATAAACATGCAAAATTATTAATTGACACTGGTTCAGATTTAAATATTATTCGTATTAGTTGCTTACAACCCGATGTATTGGTAGATGAACGTGCAGCGGTTAAACTTCGCGGTATAAATGATGTAATTACACAAACAATAGGAAAAATAATTATACCAATACATATAAATGAAAAAGAAATACAAACTGAATTTCAATTAGTAGGCAAGGACTTCCCAATACCGCATGAAGGCATTCTTGGCAATACATTTCACTTTCAAAATAAAACAATAATAAATAATGAAGATGGAACATTAATAATTCCCGAATTAAATAATGAAATTTGTTTTACGCTACAACCACGTACGGAAACCATGGTATCCATTCCGATAAAATTAATTAATAAAGAAAATAAAGATATATTAATTCTAAAACAAGAAATAAAAGAAAATGTATATTGTGGCAACATAGTTAATACAGTAAAAGATGATAAAATAAACGTATCCATATTAAACATATCCGAACAAATACAGGAGATTAGGCATTTCGATTTAAGAAATATAAAATATGAGGAAGAATATGAAAATCACATAAATATTAAAATTGATAAAAACGATACAAACAGAATAAAAGAAATAAAGAAATTAATTAATACCGAGCACATGAATAAGGAGGAACAGGACGCTATAATGACATTATGTGTAGAATACGCCGACATATTTTATTTAGACACCGATAAATTAACTGCCACTAACGCCATTGAACATCACATTAGACTACCCAGTAATCAGGTTCCCATATTAAAACGACCATACCGACTTCCTCAAGTACAAACCGCAGAAATCGACCGACAAATAAATAAAATGCTAAAAGACGACGTAATAGAATCATCCCGATCGCCTTGGAACGCCCCATTATTATTAGTAAAAAAGAAATTAGATTCTTCAAATATGATTAAATGGCGAATAGTAGTAGATTATAGAGCACTAAATAACGTTACCATAAATGAGCCTTACCCATTACCGAATATTGAAACTATTCTTAGTCAACTTGGTGAATCTACCCTTTTTTCTGTTTGTGATTTATCCCAAGGATTCTTTCAAGTACCTTTAGCACCCGAATCTCGTGAATGTACAGCATTTTCTACTGAAAAAGGTCACTACCACTATAAACGTATGCCAATGGGATTGAGAAATTCCCCTTCAACATTTCAAAAATTAATGAACTCTGTTCTATCGGGTATGATAGGATTAAAATGTTTAGTTTATCTAGATGATATTATAGTATATGGAAAAAATTTAATTGAACATAATATTAGGTTGCGTGAAGTATTCAACAGATTACGAGAAAATAATTTATCTATCCAACCGCACAAGTGTGTATTTTTAACAAAGGAATGTGTGTATTTAGGACATATAGTATCCGATAAAGGAATACAGCCCGACCCAAGCAAAATCTCCGCCGTAATGGAATTCCCGATACCAAAAAACGTGAAAAATATTAAATCATTCTTAGGACTAAGTGGTTATTATAGAAAGTTCATTAAATCTTATTCCGCAATAGCTAAACCCATTACCAGTTTATTAAAAAAGGACGTACCATTCGTTTGGAACGAAAAATGTCAGGAGGCCTTTGATGCATTAAAACAAGCCTTATGCACTAAACCAGTTTTAAAGTACCCAGATTTCAATAAACAATTTTTCTTAACTACCGACGCATCTACAAAAGCATTGGGCGCCATATTATCTCAACATGATGACGTAAATTCAAACACCGAAAACAATTCAGACAGACCCATATCATATGCATCACGTACATTAAATAAAAGTGAATTAAATTATTCAACTACCGAATTAGAATGTCTCGCCATAGTGTGGGGAATAAAATATTTCCGACCATATCTTTACGGAAGAAAATTTGTCATAATAAGTGATCATAGACCTCTCGTATGGTTATTTAATCTTAAAGACCCATTGTCCAAATTAGCCCGCTGGCGTATTTACCTCGAACAATATGACTATGAAATACGGTATAAACCAGGAGTATTAAATTCAAACGTTGATGCATTAACTCGCATGTATAAAATAGATGAAATAAAAAACGAAAGTTATGACATGTTCTTAAATAAATACGAAACACAGTTAATAACAAATCAAAACATAAAGGAAGTTTCCGGCGAACTAATTAACTCACCCGAATCATATCATATAGTATCCGAAATTGCAAAAAATTATAATTTTTCAAACGGAATAAACTATGAGATAAAACAAAAATTCGCACACGACCAGTTATTACCGCAAGCCAAACTTATTGGAGAGATCCAATATTTTAAGAAAAATAATCGATATCTCATATTTCTAATCACTAAAAATAAAAACAAACAAATATCTACATATGAAAATATATTTACTGCATTAACAAATTTAAAACAATTTTGTATAGAAAACTCACTAAACAAGTTGGCCATGAATAAAATAGGAACAAAAGATAACTTAGAATGGGCACAAATACGCGCAATGATACGATTCATATTTAGAAATACACAGATTGAAATAATAATTTGTGCTGAATTAGAGTTCACTAATGAAGAAAAATTAATAATATTTCAACAAGTTCACGATTCTAAACTCGCTGGGCATTTAGGAGTCACACGTACCTATAAAAAATTAAAAGAGCATTACAACTGGAGAAATATGAAACAAGACGTAAAGGATTATATAAAAAAGTGTTCTTCATGTCAACAAAATAAAAATACGAATCGAAAAATAAAAAATCCAATGGTAATTACTTCTACAAGCTCTAAACCTTTTCAAAAGATTTTTCTTGATATTTTAGGACCAATACCTATTACACTAAGTGGTAACAGCTATATATTAACAATACAGGACGATTTAACAAAATATTCTTTAGGCATTCCTTTACCAAATCACACCGCTAATACCGTAGCCGAAGCTTTTGTAATACACTTTGTCTGTGTACACGGGATACCAGAGACAATATTGACTGATCAAGGTAGAGATTTTCTGTCAAAAACATTTTCGGAAATCTGCAAATTATTAAATATTAATAAAATAAATACCAGTCCTTTTCACCCTCAAACTAATGGAGCTTTAGAACGATCACATAGGACACTTGTAGAATATTTAAGACACTACGTAGATAAAAAATTAAACAATTGGGACCAGTATTTACCGTACGCATTTTTTGTTTACAACTCAACTCAACACACCGCAACTGGCTATCAACCATATGCACTCGTGTATGGTAAGAAATTAGAAATACCAGTAAAGATAAGAAGCTCACCTGAGATTAGATACAATTATGATGATTATTATTTTGATTTAAAGGAAAAATTACAAGAGTCACATGAAATAGCTAGAGAGAAGTTGATAAAAAGGAAATTAAAATCAAAAAGGCGTTATGATGAAAATAAAAACACAATAGAGATAAAACTGGGAGACATGATATTGTTGAAAGATAATACACGAAATAGTAAATTAAACCCATTATGGACAGGACCATATTTAGTAAATGAAGTATTAGACCACGAGAATATAGTCATAACTAGAGGACGGAAAAAGTTCACTGTTCATAAAAATAACGTTAAATTATTCAATGAGCAATAGCTATACACGTTACAATTTGATCATAACACCATTAACATTAGGCACACTCCATACCTAACTGAAAACAATACATTGTAAATAAAACCGCAATATGTTGCACTTTCATTCCTATATTATTTATCACCATTCATAAATCGTGTTCTTGGGTTAATAAGTGGATAACTAAAAATTCTACAGTGTTTTTAATCTAAAAAGTATTCTTCTTAAATAGTGTGACATTCGTTAATTGTCTGAAGTCCCTGGAATTTCTGGTTATAGGATAAATCTGTAAGGACAGTAAAAAAAGAAAAAGAGAGACAAATATTTTATATCCTAGATGAATAAGTTATACAAAAAAAAAAAAAAAAAAAAAAATATATATATATTAATTTTTGCTCCAATTGGCTTATAAACATATAGATTTTAGGGAGGACGAGGGAAAAATATATATATATAAATCTACTAACACACATTTTATTGTAATAAGAAAAGAATATTATTGTAAATTAACACTAGAGTTAAGAAAATATTATCGATGTAAAACTATGAAAGATAAACATACAATTGTAAAAAAAAAAAAAAAAAAACTTGTAAAAAAAAAAAAAAGAAGAGGGCAAATAACATTGTAAAAGATTCTGTTTTCTTCAAAAACATAATCTTTGTTTTAAGGGGGAGGTGTTGTGATCCACAACTCAAATATCCTTGTGATTGTTAATTAAATACTTAATTCTAAAAAGCACGTATGTAAGAGTGGCGCCTCTTTATAAAAATTAGTAAACGGTATGGCACTCGGCTTAGCAATTAACACGTCCGAGGTTGAGAAATCGAATAGGTTTCCAAAAATTATATTAACAAGACACATCTTCGGACGAGGCCATGTTAAGATCCGGGAGCCCACACCAAAGGAGTGGTGTTGGCCAAGACAACGGAAGACCCGATATAAATACAGCCACGGGATGCCATAGCAGAGAGTAGTAGAAGTAGTGGAGACGAAGTATAGAGACAGAAGCAGAAAGACACCACCTCTTGTGCTATTCAAGTGCTAACGCAAATATTACCTGACCGTTATGACTTAGAGTTTATTGCTCAAGTCCTCTATCGCATGTAGGGATATTTTGTCGTTAACACTGAATGCATTTTAAAAGTATTAAAATAAATTGTAAATGTTATAAATTGTCTATTTTCGAAGTTTATCAATAAAGAGAAGTCTTAATATTATCTTATAAAAAAGTGTCGATTCATTTCCGAGGAGATCGCAACACGTTGTTAACATATTGCATCTTGCTGTATTTATCAATTATAAATTTCATTGGCAATAATTGAATACGATTTGACTTTAAGACATGGCAAGATTCACGATCAAAAGTACGAAGCAAAAAGGCATTAGTAAATCGTCATCTACACGGTACAGGCGGTGGACTCCAAGTATCTGAGACACTCACAGTACTTGATGAGCAAATTCTTGAACTTGTGAGTCCTATCACTGTTGACGGTGATCCAAATATCCCAACACCAATTATAGATTTTCAATTTGAGGACATAATACGTTAGTACTTGTTTTAATTTAATTCGTTATAACTAAATATAAGAATAATACAGATGGCAATGACTTCTATAGCATAAATTATAATAATTCAATATAACTAAAAATATAGAAACAGGATTTACCTACCTGTAAAGATGTTATTGTGGCAATAGTTATTATTATTATTATTACTATTAAAAAGTTAAAGTAAACATAGGTATTACTGGTATTAGGGTATCTGGTTTTTTTATGTTTAATTTTTAAATAGAAATAAAGAGAAAACTATACTTAATACTTATATAGTTATAACTTATACAGGGTTGTTACAGGTTTATTTAACAAATGCAATAACTTATTTTCTATTCATTTTTTTAAATTTTTTTTTTTTATTATACCACTAGGTATATAATACAAACTCAGATCTCTAACTATAGTTAATGATATTAATCATTTATACAAAAAATATGATAAGTATTCTAAATAATTTAAACATAAGTTAAAATATAATTATAAATATTATTATTATTATATTATTCATTATTATAATATTAATAATTTATATGTACATTTTTATTATATAGAAACTGAAGATTTAGGTGTAAATTATAATGATATGGTAGCAGAGATTCAGAATGAAAATGTAAATAAAGAAGAAAGTACTCTAGTCACTGCATTAGATGAAACAACAAAGTTTAATAATTACATTCCTACTCAAGAAAAAAAAAGCATGTTAAATCCTAAAATGCAATTCAAAGAATTTTTTTAAATTTTAATTACTAATTTGTTTGTAGATGAAAATAGAAAGTTTAAGTCATTAACATCAGCAAAACGTCTAACTAATAGCTTGGTAGTTGGTAATGATATTTGTGAGATTGGTCGTCAGAAAAATAAAATTAAAGAAGCTTATTATGAAAAAAAATTGTTACTTTTGGAGAGACAAACTATTGCTCTTGAAAATATTGATGCTTCTAAACAAAATAATAAGCTGTAATTGTTAATAAGTAATAAAAAAGAACAATGTTCTTTTATTTGTTATTTTTTATATAAATTTAATTTCGTTAATTTGAAGTAAAAAAATGTACAAGAAAGTAATTCATATTTGTTATTTTATATTTTTTTCATCTTCATTTTGTTAAATTATTAAATTTTTTAGTTAACAGAGTTCCTTTAAATAGTCAGTAACTTAAGACTTGTTAAATTAATTATTTTGTGTTGTTTATTAACTGTTATAATTTTATAAAATAAATATTTTGTTTCATAGTTTTAAAATATTTTACATTTATTTTTATTTTGTACATAAAAGACATTTACTTAATATTAAAACATTAAGTAGTAGTAACAGTAAGTTGTAAGAAGCAACACATAATTCTTTAAATTGTAGTAATTACAATTTTTTTTTTTTTTAATTATCTATTATACAGGCATCGAGCAATATTGTTTCTTATTATTTTACTTTCTAGTAGTTCAGAATTTGAATTTCTTTCATTCAATTGATCATCATTTTCTATAATATTGTTAATCATACCAAAATCTATTTCTTCCTGGTTTATATCATCCATGGTAGGGACTGGTGTGTTACTTAGTATACACATATTGTGTAAAACAACACAGGCATTTACAATTTTCCTAGCTTTTAATGGTGTATAATGTAATACTCTATGTTTTAGTAAACACCTAAAAATAAATTTGTAAAAGAAAATATTTTTTACTACTACAACTACAAGAAAAAATAAAAAACTTGGTTATTTTACTTGTCAAACTTACCTAAATCGAGCTTTTAATACACCATTACATCTTTCTATAATACTTCTTGTTGACATTTGAATTCTATTAAAATTATCTTCTTCGTTTGTTATTGTTTCCGAATAAAGTTTTAGGAGCCAAGGTCTTAAAGCATATCCAGAATCACCTATTTTATATTTGAAGGTTGATAATATGTGAAGTTATTTAATTTAACTATTTATTCATTTCAGGCTAGGTTTTTACCAAATACCATTTTTATATTTGTATTTTATAGGTACTGTACCTAACATAATCTAAGCCCTTATTTGTTAATTTTTTAAATAATTAAGTCTTAATAAAAATGTAAGTATTTGTTCTTACCTAGTAAGTAAATGCCTTTATTTCCACGTCTAAATAATTCTTCTAAAATATATTTTACATTAGTAGATGTATTCCAAATATGTGAATCTGCTGAACTACCAGGGAATTTGGAATTTACATTTAAAATGTATAACCTTGAGTTAAAAAATAATAAAGTATTGCTGAACAACATTAAAATGTATTATTACCAATTGTACGTTTAATGAATGGTAACCTTTTCTGTTTACATAAACATATTCTGGTACATCTGCGTTTTGGTTATTAGGAGGTACTATTGCCACATGTGTGCAATCAATACAGCCCACTACCCCAGGAAAAGAAGGTTTCATATGAAATCTATAATCGAAAAATAATAAATGTCTGTGTGTTAGGAGGGATTAAGAACATATAAATTCGCGAGGTCATTAAAATTATCCATTTTATTATTTATTAGTAAAATGTACAAATATTTAATCAAAACGATTTGATAAAAACGAAAAATGATTTCCAAAAGTTGTGTGAAATATAAGTCGTAACCCACATACCATACCGACATTTTGTCACACAACTTTTTCGTATAATATTGTCGTACATGAATTCAAGAATAGACAAAACTAAATTTCATGTGACAAACGTAATTTGTCGTATACGACATTGCGTTTACGAGATTCGAGAATCGACCCCCAGGTCCCACGGGCCCGACTAGTGTATTTGACGAATATCCACGAATACCAAATACTCGTCAAATACTGAAATATATGAGTCGTTCAGTCGTGGCCCGTGGGATTCCGGGTTTATATCGAATATTCGAATTTGATATGAATTATAAATATTAATAATATGACGATTCAAGAATACGACGTGCTGACGGCCATCCGCCGTCCGGTCCGAAAAGATAACGTCATAATAATTAATACGATAGTTTCGGGCTGACGACGTGCGCGGGGAAAATAGCTGCGCGTGCGACTACAGCGCACTGCCGTGTTGACGGTGATGTATTTGTGTACAACGGTCGACGGTTGTTATCGTATTGTTTTTAAAATAGAACGCTACAATTATTTATATTATTGTTTCATTTTTGGGTAATCACTAATCAGACCTGCAAACCAAGAGATCAGTATTCATTGTAACCGCGGTCGTATACGGGTATTACGTATAATTTATAACGACCCAACATAAAATAGCTAAAGCTGTGCCTGTGAGTGTATTCTATATTTCTATGTCTTGAACCTCGTGGTCTTGTATTTCGGTTTTCCGTAGTCGCATTTCAAAATAAATTTTGTAGTGCCGTCGCCGTGTTGTTCGTACCTACTCGAGTTTTTAGCTTATACAAACTACAGCCTACAGTCCATCGGTGCGTTTAAAAGTTTTTAATGCCTCATATAATCGCCGACTAACAATAAAGAGTGAATAGACCGTCAAGCGCCAACGAACTAAAAACGCATACCACCTATATTGAGCATATAATTCAGCTTGATTTCAGGTAATTACTCATTATGTGCCTACCTATTAGGTAATATTATTATTATTTGTTGAGAGGACGCCACACTCGCATAATGTGTTGCCTCCGTCTTACCTACATCTTAAGTTCAGTGCATTGGTACATAGGTATGACTGTATGAGGTATCAAACTTTCGTTCAGCAGAAACCATATTGTGTTAAGTTTTAATTTTACAGTAAAACAGTAAATCGACCTATTGTAAAATGTATATATATATATATAAGATATAAGAATATTATCTGTGTTTATACAAAGGTTTTTTCTATATTTTAATTTTTCTGTGAGTAATGAGCATTTTTAAATTTTAATATTTCACATGGGTATACTCATACACTCAGTATACGCTTTAAAATATCGGAAAAACAGACCTACAAACACAGTTAACATTCTTATATCTTTAAGTTTGATACTAAGTAAAATCACTCTAAATTAAATCTAACGAAATTGTCCATAAATACTTCATGAAAATTTGATATGTTGTACGTTTGTTAGACGGAAACAACACATGCGATGTGGCATCCTCTTACTAGTCTTGTTCTATACTCCAGTGGTTCCCAACCTTTTTTTAAACAATGCCTCCCTTGTACATTTTTACTCCCCCCTTAAATAATAATAAAATATACGTAAAATTAATTTATTGGAAATTTGGGATTGTCCGTAGGGATATTTTTGATAACGGTCAGCGCATATCTTTTTCGGTTTTTCCATCATCACTATGTTCCCGAAAAATAACTAATTTCCCCCCCCCCCCCACCCGGTTGGGAACCACTTCTATAATCTAATATACCTAGGTAGGTACCTACCTATTTAAAGATATTTTTAATTTCTAACCTATGTTATACCATTACTATAGTGCGTTTCACAACAACTGCGACTCGACGCTAGCGCGGCTCGTGGTGTTTTTTCATTAGGGTTCTAAAGCTAGCGCGTAATAATCCGCTTCAAATTTAAAATTGATAACGAATATTTTACACTTTTTCAAATTATACATTTATTAAATAAGATAATCTACGAATCATATTTTATGTTACACTTAATTGTTTTTAAATAACTTAAAACTATAAAAATATGTAAAAAAAATTACATGTATCTATATTACATAATATTTACATATGGTTAGGTTTGTATAAATATGTATATATATATTTTTATTAATAGTCATCGTCTTCGCTTTCACTGCTATCTTCCGGATTTATTGTAATGATAATTGGTTCCAAAATTTTGTCACGTAAGCCCTCTTTGACGTAATCATCGTCTTGCAGTTTATTGCAATGTGTCACACACCTCTTCCAGTCGTCAACTGTTATGGAATCCAATGCATCATGAGCCAATTTTTCGACGTCCGCGATTTTAAAGCTTGTATTTTCTTCGGCGATTTTTCCTTTTACTTGCGCCCAAATTAGCTCTATATGATTATATTGGCAGTGATACGGAGGTAGCCGTATCACCTCATGACCCATTGACAACGCAATCTGATCCAGCTCATATTTTTTTTCTTGTGGTATTAACTGCTTGACTTGCTCTCGTAACTCCGGCAACGTTTCCAAGGGTGAAAACTGAACTCCCTTTTCTTGTAGCCATTTTTGGACATTGGTTTTTTTTTCATTACTCTTTGGATAATTATCAACAAGACTAGAGTGGTATGATGCATTGTCCATAATTATGACACATGGCTCTTCCAAATTGTTGAGCATTTGTATGAACCAGTCTTTAAATATAACAGAGTTCATATGGGAGTGATAGTTTTCAGATGGACCCGATTTACAACGAAATACTAATTTTGAATTATTCACAAACCCAAATGAACTCGAACCAGCGTGGCAAATAATAATCCGACCTCCCTTGCCTGTCAGTACTTTAAATCCTTCTTTACCCTCCGAATTTTGCCAAATGTAATTCCGTGTATGATTTTGGTTCACCCATGTCTCGTCTAAATAGACAACTGGTCCAATATCGTTTCTCTCCATCAGAAATCGACGGCCGTCATTGCATTTTTTGTACCTAAATTTTAATTGTTTTGGTGTAATGCGAAAATTACTACACTTGTGGATCAACAATGGCCCTTTAAATGTAAAATTACCAAGCTTATCATCAAGACAGTTATCTTCTTCGCTTTTGGCATTAAGATCATACATACCCTGCGAGTTTGCTCGCAAACCAAGAGGGTTATGTGATTTAAATAGATTCAAAGCTACTGAATTCCGTCAAATATTAATTTATACTGGCCCTATAGTCTTTAAAAATATTTTGAACAGTGACTGCTATTAACATTTTTATTGAATATAGCTATGGCTATTTTATTATCAAACAATATGGACGATTATGTAGATTATGCACAAAATTTATTAAAATACTTTGTTCAAAACTTTGAAATATTATACGGAAGACACTTAATGTCTTTTAATGTCCATGGGCTAATTCATATTAGTGATGACTATAAAAAGTTTGGCCCTTTAGATAATATTGCTGCTTTTCCTTTTGAAAATTATTTAAAACAATTAAAAAGGATGGTACGCAAACATGATAAACCACTTCAACAAGTAATAAGAAGATTAAATGAAAAAAATTCTATTGAAATAAAATACCCTGATAAAAATTTTATAAACTTTGAAGAACTGAAGCATAAACACACTGATGGACCTTTGTTAGAAAATATTGTAGGATCACAATACAAAAAGTAATATTTAAAAAATATAAAAATTAAAGTTGGGTCTAAAGTTCATTGTTTCATATTAAACAAATGGAAAGACATTATTTTTTTTTTTTTTAGGCTTTTTACGAGCCATTTAGACTCTTGGCCGCTAAAACTAATTCCTTCCATCGTCCTCTATTGTATGCTTGTTCCCATTCCTCTCCAATTTCTTCTAATAATTCCTTGACGCTGTCCTTCCATCTTTTCCGTGGTCTTCCCCTTGGCCTCTTGCCTCTTATCATATAAGTCAATGCTCCTTTCAGTACACTTCCATCGGCTCGCCACGCATGACCTGCCCATTCTATCCTTGTCCCTCTGGTAAATTGGACCACATCTTCTCTTTTGTAAAGCTGGTATAGTTGGGTGTTGGTTCTTATTTCCTATTTCTGTTCCGCATTGTTGAATACGGGTCCTTAAATTTTTCTAAGGATTTTTCTCTCGAATAGACGTAGTTTTTCATCATCGCCTTTTGTCGTTGCCCATGTGGCACATGCATAATATGTCAATACAGGGCGAATGTAACTTATGTATAGATGTTCTTTTGTTTTTCTTGACAGGAGTTTAGATTTAAAGAGGGTTCTTAGTGCATAAAGGCATTGGTTAGCAGCGTCCAATCTGATATTTATCTCTCCATGCATGTTGTTTTGGTTATTTAGAGTAGACCCCAGGTACTTAAACTCTTGTGAATGACATTATTAAAGTTGAAAATATAGTTAGTCAACATGAAACAAACAAAATTATTATTATTGGAAGAGTGTTTGAAACAAAACAAGCTTTTTATGATCAGCCAATTCCTTCAACATGGAGCTTGGCCAAAAAAAAATATTAAAAATTCCAAAAAATATGTTGTTCGTCGTATTGAACCAAACGTATTAGAATTTGATTATTTCAAGGGAAGGTGTATATCTAAAGATATTGGTAATTTGTCTTGATTAATTATTCACCTAGTTCAATAATTATTACTATGCTTATATTACCTATTATTATTAATATTAATATATATATTATTATATTATTATTTGTATTATAGCTAGTTTACATGAAGCACAGACTAGACTGATTTTGGCCCAAGAAACTTCCGAGTTATCAACATTTAAAGATGATAAGTCAACTCGTAGTCAACGGCACCATATAATACCTACAGACTATATTGATTTTCAACAAAAAAAACAAAAAAAAATGTCATATAATAGTACTAATGTGTCTGGAAATTCTATTGAAGATCCTCCTGCTTTAAGTGATAATAAAGGTGATTAAAATAATCTAAAATTAAATTAATTGGTATTATCCACAATTTTAGAAATTTTTTTTGGATTCTACATTTCACTAAAGTTCATATTAGAATAATAATATATAGTATAATTTATATTCATAGTAATGTCAAGTAACAAAGACTGCAACAATGATGACAGCTATGATCATGATGACAGTGATGTAGATTAAAATTATATTCCAGAAGATAAGTATTCAAAACTTCTGAAGACAGGTATAAAATTAAATTTCTGTTTGCTGTTATAAAATGTTATGCTTGGACTCCGTCACAAATAAAAATGCAACGAAAATTCAACTGCAACACATAAAAAATAAATATATATACAAGATAGGTACCTACATACTATTGTATAAAAATGACCTAGGTATTTATATACATTTTCTACCTCTACATTTTGATTTTGATTTTTATTAAACATAATTTAAACATTATTTATAATCAAAATTTGTATAATGTTTATACTAGTAATGCCGTTCATAATGGTTTTATAAAGTGTTGAAGTTATCTTTTATTAAAGTTCTTTAACCCGCCATTAGTATCGCTATGGTTTGTGCATTATTGGTATAGTGTTCGCATTACGCTAACATTATCATATTTTAGACTGAATGAACTTAAAATAGTGAAACAAAAATAAAAATATTTATTTAGTTATATCTCACAAACATTTGATTATAAAAAGCAGTTGTAAATAGTATTATTATAATTATCATTTTTGTCAATCATCAACTTATAAATAAGTTACAGATATTAAAGTAAATTAAATTGAAATCCCTGTTACTTTTTTGACAGATGATAATATTATAATCATAATTTGCAGGGCTTGCAAACGTTATAATAACGTTATGATTATAACGTTATATTTGATAAAAAACGATTGAAATTTGTAAACGTAATTATAACGAAAAACGATAAACATAAATAAATAAATAACACAAAACAAAACGTAACGTTTAACAAAATATATGATATATCATTAAACAAAACATAACGCAAAACGGTATATATTGTATTCCATTAAACGAAATAATTCATTTCCAATTATATAATAATAGGTACTTAGTATTATTCAATTATTTATTCGATCCAAGAATTAATTTTATCCCGTATCCGGCCTATCCGGGAGATCCCGTATTAGATTTATTTTAAAATTTAATAAGAAGGTATTAATAGAATAATTTAATTACCAATAGCTAATAATAGTGATACTATGATAATATTGTACTGTACTATCTGTACTACGGTCGGAATTTATGCCATTCAAGTTATTCAACTATTGTGTTCGGTTAGGTTAGACTGATCGTTTGCTCAGATTTGTTCAGTCGTCAGTGTTTTGTGTAATTGTTGTCAAATGTTTAATATTTATATTTTATACTAATATACTAATAGTTTTAAAGTGCATTCGTTTTCTTTATATTAGTTTATTATTTACTTAATTTTGTATATAAACTACATATTGAGAATCATTATGGGTAGAACTATTTCCAACCCAGTACAGAAAATGTACTTCAAATTTAATATTAGTACAAACTACAAATGAATGTGTCTGCCAAATTCCCAACTGTATTAATCCCATTCGGACAGGAAGTCACTCTGGTAACTTAGAAAATCATGTTAAAGTTTTTCATAAAGATGAATATCAATTACTTTTAAAAGAAAAAGAGAAATTCACCGGATCAAAATTAAAAAGAGATGGTTGTTTCAATTCCACAGTTTCAAAAGTAAGTACATTATAACATTTAAATATTTCATACATTTTATGTAGGTAAGTAGAGGTACTAAACTACTAACTGTTTATGTAACTACTTAATATTATGTTCCTTTTTTTAATTTAAATAATTGACCCTTTAATTTTAGTTTATTTAGATACGTATCCTTATTAATCTACCTTTTACCTAATACAATATAAAAATTATATACCTAATAGTATAATACAAATAAAATATGAATGCAATATTATACTATTTCAACTTTATAATTTTAAACATTTTAAACATACGAGATTTAAATTAAATGAAACTACTGTTGGAAAGTAAGTATTTGAAATCATTTTCATATACCTATATAGTTATATCTAATGTATGTTCTTATTTTTTTAAAGCAATAATAATAGCATAAAAGATAATATTATGAAGGATATGTAGGTAGCTTAAAGTCAAGAATACAAATATTTTTATTTTGAGTAGTGTTGAAAATATGTATATTATAATTTTAGTCAATAAGTACTTAATATAAAATTTGATAATTGGTCAGATAAAACCGATTTTAGAAACAAAAGGTTGGACCACTTGATAATATGATTATTGTCACAAAAAAGACATTATCAAATGTATCACTAAGCAAACAAAAATTGATTGAAGCTTATGTACAACTAGTGACAATTAATGGAAGACCTTTTACACTCATGGAAGATAGTGGATTTAAAATGATTATTGACCCTTTATTAGATGCAATAGGCGGAGGTAAGCATTATTTTTTTTTAATTTTAATTTTAAACAAGGTCTATATAATCTGTCAAGCTTTTTTACAATAAGAATAGGTGATGTAGGCTGAGTATGTAAAATAAGATAATATGAAAAAAAAATAGATTAAATTTAATTAATTTGTTTTCTTTTAATTTTTAAATTTTAAGTGATTTGAATATTGAATTGTGCATGTATTTATACCTATAAACTTATAAATAACTTAATTATGGCCTATAATGTCCAAAGATGCTGAATAAAAAAGATTTTAATTCATAATGTTAATTTTTTTTTAATTTTTAAAACTCTTGTTAGTTTTTTTATGAAACTATTTACTACACATTGCAGACAATTGTAAATAATAATGATCAATATTAAATTTTGATAGTGGCTACATTTTTAAAAATATTTATAGATTTTAGAATTAACTCAAGAAATATAAGAAATCATGTGAAAAAACATGCATATGATATAGTAAAAAATATTAAGCTAGATGTCTACAAAAAGTTAGTATCGTTGAAGGTTGATTGTGTTACCAGACTTCATCGATCAATTATTGGTGTAAATGTGCAATATATTAAAGATGATAAGTTAAACATCAAGACATTAGGAATGACATAATTAAGCGAAAAGCATACATCTGAGTACCCAAAAAAAGTGGTAATGAAATCTTGTTTAGTGACTAAATTTGTTCATTAATATTGTTACAAAATATAACTAAGTTTACTTTCTAGTTGATAAATATCTTGAAGAAGTATGATATTGATAATCGACAAGTATATTCAATAACCTGTGACAATGGAAGAAATATTGTGAAAATGGTTAAGATATTCAATGATGCTAATGACGATGATATTGAAGCAGATATTGAGTCTGAAAACACTGAACATCTAAGAAATGGTCTCTGAACTTATAATTTTTACATATTTGGACATATTTTTCATTTTTGGTATTTATTTTATAGATGGTCATGAAATATTATCTGAATCTACAATTGAAAACATAATAACAGATACAGAGATTGATTTAAATGATGATAATAATTTGCAACAAGAAGTATATTCAGCTCTAGAAATAGAAAATGAGGAATATTTAACACAATGTGTTCGTTGTAGCGTACACACTTTAAAACTATGTGTAGAACAAGGTTTTAAAATAACTTCAGTTAACAATACCGTCGTAAAAGCTCGAAAGGTAAATAGCTAAATAACATTGTATGTATTGGTAATGTGTGTTTTATTAATATTAACTTTAATTAATTAATAACATTTTTTATATAATCTTAAATATACACAATTAGTTTTAAATTTTAATATATAAATTTTAGAACAACTGAACACTAACATAACAAAATAATAATCTCTTTTTTATAATAAAATAGGTATATAACAATGTGTATAAAATCTTAAAATGTTAACTACTTGTAATTTTTAATTTTAAACTGAATGTTTACTATTTTCTTAAAAAGATTAATTGTAGTTAATTTGCGGGTATTAATTATATTTATTTATTTTAATTTAATTTAAAAAAGAAAAATTGTTCTAAAAAATAGGTTGTAAAAATACTTCGAACACAGTCCTATGCAGCTCTATTAAAGAAGGATAATTTAAAGCAAGCTATAATTGATATTGTTACTCGGTGGAGTTCTACATATTCAATGTTGCATCGTCTGTATGAGCTTAAGTCATTTTGTAAGGACCACGAGTTAATAAACTCTAATTTGTTTTTAAGTAATCGTGATTGGGACAAGATTAGTAGTTTGGTAAATCATAATATTAATAATAAATATAATAAAAATATACCTTATAATGTACTTAATTTAAATTATGAAGGTAAATTCACTTGAGCCTGTTTATTTTGCCACTAAAAGACTTCAAAAAAAGGATTTGACACTGGGTGATTTTTTTGGTATATGGCAACAAACAAAAAGTAAATTTCAACAAATAAATTCTTTGATATCTAATTCTATGTCAGTCAATGAATAGTCGTGAAGAACAATTAATGGACAATAGTATATTTGTTGCAGGTGACATGATTCTACATAACCTTCCATGATTAAATTAGGACTTAAGATATAATTTTATTTTAAATATTTAACTTTATTTACAGCTATTTATTTAGACCCTCGATTTATGTGTACTTTAACAGCTGCAAAAAAACAAATGGCAATTGATCATCTTATTAAAACTTGGTCATTAAAAGAATCAATATCTGGTGTTAGTAAATATTCAAGTTTTATAATTAGAGGGCAGATTCATATGCTCCAAAATCTAACCATTAGATTTAAGCCCTCGTGCACCATTTAATCTTAAGGATCATTTTATTTTTAGAATCAAAATCTAAACGTGAATTTAGCTGGATCAACTGATGAAAGTGTTATTGATATTGAGGAGCAAATCTGTGATAACGAAGATCCATTTGAAGAATTTCTTGCTGGTTGTTCACACACATTTTCACAAAACCGATCATTGAATGAATCGAATGAATCTCAAAGTTTGTTATCTTCAAAACAGTTAATGAGAGAAAAAATTGAAGACTTTGGTAGAGTTGAAAGATTAACTTACAAAGCAGATGTGATAAATTATTGGAAAGACAACAAAATAGCAAAGCCAGAGTTATTCGAACTGGCACAAATACTCATGGCAGTACCAGCAACACAAGTATGCTTATTAACTTTGTTGACAAAATTATTAAGAATTAGTATTTTTTTATAAAATCAATAACCTGCTGGGTTACACTAAGCTAAGCTATTATAAAAGTTTTATTAATTTTGTAAATAAGATAATTTATTTATCTTAGAAGTTAGAACACTAAATACAACTTTTAGTATTAGTTATTTATAATTATAATTATATATTTTTGACATATATTTTTGGTCTTTTAGGTTAGTGTTGAACGTAGCTTTTCTGCCTTAAAATTTATATTGTCAGATTTGAGAAGCTCAATTTCAAGTGATATATTGGAAGACATTAACTATCAGAGGAAACAATCAATAACATTTAAAATGTATAAATTATTTTGTTTTTAAGTGTATTCATGAATATATTACACATTGGTATTTATTTTGTTGTTTGTGAATGTTCTATTTAATTTAATAATGGTAATAAGTATAATTTAGATAGTATACATATTATACTATGTTGTCTACACTCTATAGTATATTAGCTATGTACACACTTTTATATTGCCAATACATATTATTTAACTTTTAACAACATAAATTATAGATTCTGATTATTTTGTCAATTGTAGGAAGGTATAAAATAAATGTTGACAAAGTATGTCAAAACAATCAGAGTAAAATATGTTTGAAACATAGATTCCTGCTTAAATGATATTCTCAAGCACAATATTGTAAAACTTACTAAATAATTTTAACATTTAAAAAACTTAAAAATACATTCAAAATTTCAAAATAATGATCATGATTTTTTTTTTTTATATTTATTATTTTATAATAAAGTCTTTAGAGCCTAGGCAATTTATTAAATTCAATAATACATTATTATTTATAACTTAAGATTAATTATCATCATACTGTTTTATCATTTATTTTGTTTCCATTTCTTTACGAACTATGTATATTGTAATTTAATCTGTATCACTGTACTCTATATTTTATAAATAATATGTAATTGGGTTATCTAACCCATTTAATTAAATAAATAAAATTACACAATACCTACTTAAAACTTAGAATAGGGAAATTATGTCCCCAAAAAAGGTCATAGTCATATACTTTTAAATTGCGGCCTGTGTACTTTTAAAACAGGTATCTAAAATCTAAATGCTTTTAAATTTTAAATAACGATAAACGCAAAAATAGTATAACGTTTTAATTATGAATAACGTTAAACGCAAAAATTGTATAACGTTTTAATTCTGAATAACGATAAACACAAAAGTTGAATAACGTTTAAATTTTGAATAACGATAAACTCAAAATTTGTATAACGTTTTGATTGTAAATAACGTAAAACAATTTTTTTTTTTCAAATGCAAGCCCTGATAATATGTAATTCCCTGAAAATTGTCTTCTCTTTGAGAAGAACATTGGTAGTATGTTTTTAAACTCTTAATGTGATATAAACGCCAAAATGTATAATCTTCATTACATTTTGGTATACATTTGATAGACAGAGACCATAAAATATTCACTGGCATCCTCAGGGTGCGATCCCACGGCGCGTGGCGTGGAGCGCGGCGCGTAGCTTGGTATAGGGCGGTACAACGAACGCGCCGTGGGATCGGTGTGGCGTGGCGCGGCATGGTATGGCACGGCGCGGCGCGACCGTTCCCGATGATTGTCGGTTTTTGTGTCCCGCGTCAAAAGAAAATTGGCGCGGCGCGTGTATTGGAATCCCACGGCGCGGCGCGGCTTGTTCAATTTTTCGTCGCGTTTTCGTAAATAATTTATTGAGTTTTTATTTTTTAGTACTGTTTTAAATAAGTTTTATTTGAAAATCTTTATAAATTTAATTTTTTATTCAACTAAGTTAAGTAAGTTTATTCTAACTATGAATTGGTCAAATGATCTCATTATCGAGTTCTTGGAGTTGTATGAGAAGGAACCTGCTATTTGGAACCCTAGAGACCCAAAACATAAGAACAGGAACTATGTTAACGATTCATGGCAAAGGATTTCCGATAACATTAGTGCATCATGTACTGTAAATGAACTAAAAAAAAGAGGGATTCGTTAATGTCCACTTTCCGGAAACTGGCTTCAAGAGTTACTTGTTTCGACTTTTATAAAAGGCATCTACCCAATATCGTCTTTTTTTTCTGGGTGCTTTGTTTGTAGGATTTGATTTTAAAATTTCACCACATGCCAAAACACAATATGATGCAGCACAGATTGCAAGTTTTGATTTTTCATCACGATCTCCCATGTTGTATTATTTAATAAAATAATATTAAATATGGTGATAAAAAAATTTTTACACACAAATATGGTAATTAAAACAAATACAAAAACACAAATACAAATACGGTAACGTCGGTAACCAACGACCAATACACGTCCTTACTGTAAAAAGCGAAGGAGCAATATGATCTAATGCTCTCCAGAATTTAAAACCAAAAAAAATAAACTGGCACTGTATTTGGCCGTGCCTGGGAACGCGCCGAGCTACGCGCCGCGCGCCACGCCGTGGGATTACATTGAAGCGCGTTCGTGGTGGCGCGGTATATACACGAACTCCGCGCTCCAAGCCACGCCACGCGCCGTGGGATCGCACCTTACAATTAAAACTATAAATGTTAAAAATGATTCAATTTAAACTTTTAGATTCTGGAAAATATGGTTCAAATCGCAAAGAAACTTTTTCACCCAATATTCTGCGGATGAAAACTGTGATTGGTATGATGAGAATATTTTATTTTAATACATATCAGTATGTTAAGCGGCTACAACAGTAAATACCTAATTAAAATAATATAAAACTCAAGAGATAGCAATTTGTTGTTAGGTACACAGGCTACATTGATTATTTTCATTCATAAGTCATCTTCTGTATATTATTTCCTAGTATATTCGCCATTATTCAACTATGATAATATCACCATATTATAACCTTATTTTTATATAAAAATAATACATACCTACTTCTTTACTTGTATTAATTTGGTGCCATAACACGTAATGATCAAAAATCATTCTTGTCGTAATGAGTTACATGTAATGAATAGTACAAATCTATGTGTTTATGTCCAATTTGAATAGCTGTTGTGGCCACTCAACGTTTTACGTTTTAAGTCAGGTAGTAAACCGATATTACGCATACATGAATATTTCGCATAAAACATAAATAACAACATCGTGAAACTTCTACACATGCAATTAACCAATATCACGATTAATATTAGAAGACATAACAAGTCCATAAATACCAAATTCGTGATACTTCAACAAGCGGCCGCCGTACCCAAAATTTATTATTTATCCCTTGCCATTTTACGTACTTGCCAAAAACAACTATCTCTCCGCATCTAGTATTGACTCACCTATTCTCCTCATCCGGCTTCTCGATTAATGTATAAGAAAGGGTAAAATAGAGCCCAATGTTTTATATAAATACCGACTCTATTTTACTGTAAAATTAGATTAAGTCCGTTCCCCAAGCCTCGAACACTATCTGGTCGTAGCCCCGCGCGGTTACATCGTCGCCAGCTCTAGTCTTCACGAACCCACTTATTCTCTGGCAGACCGTAACGCCTGTCCTCACATTTCTTTTATTAACGTAATTATTATAAGTTACATTTTGTCTCTATATTTTAATAAACATATTTACTAATCTCAAACATTGACTTTGTGACTCTTTACCTCAACCTGTCGAAGAACACGCTCAGAGCCGTCAGTCTAATAAATATTGAGTATAGTGACTAGTCTCCTGGTTCACTACAGTCAGCACATCATTTTTTTGTTTTGTTTTGTTTATAAAAGTTCATAATTATTATTTTCCTAGGTTATTATAGTTAAAAAGTTTTTTTTAACTTTTGATAAAAGTAAAATTAATTAAAAATACAAAATAGTGAAATCTGACAGTTCTATATAAATAATGTGGTATTTAAATTTTAAGCTAATATTTCTCATTGGTATTTTAGATTCTGATAAAGGTTAAAATGAAGTTTTAGCAGTTGAATCTCCAATAAAAAAAAAAATTGTTAAAAACTAATACTCATAAAAAAACGTTGATGCCATAAACTTCTCATGATTTTAGTATTTGTGCATTTATCTATTCTACATTATTGTCAGTGGTGTATTGGTAAAAAATTTTTTGGGTATACGCACTTTAAGCTATATTTTGTTGCAAAAAAAAAAATTTTCTCGCTACGCTCGAAGTATTACTTGCTTACACATATTACAATTTACAAACTACATTCAACAGTTTGTACTACAATTTTAGTTTTTCTATTTTGACACACCGTATTTCAGTTTCTATGTTACTTGTCAATATACTTTTAACTATTATTCAGATACTCACTCAATAGATAAAATTGTGTTTATTAATACAATTTTTGATTTAAAAATAGTGATGTCTATCACAAATTAATCATATAGATATAGGTACCTAAAAAGTAACAAGTTCTAGACAAATATTAACAGCTGATTGGTAACTTAATTTATTAATATTAAACTTTATATTGACAATTTTATTCATAACGAATACAACTTTAAATAATTTATTACTAGTTATCATAATATTTTCCACAAATTCCTTTTGTCTTCTTGGACTTTATGTTTATTTGGCTGAATTGGTTTGGTTCTTTAATCTTCAGCTGTTCTATGATGAACCAGCCACGTTTTAACGTAATATTCAGGATTCCAGTTGTCCAATGGAGGGCCATTTATATTAATAAACATTAAATTAGCTATGTTTACCATTGTTAGTCTAGCTCTAAGCTTTGTACAGATATTATTCATTACACTAAATCCTCTTTCACACTCAGCTGTTGATATTGGAAATGTTTTACACAAATTATAGACTTCGGGCATGACTTTTTTTGGCAAAAGGGTATTATCTTCAGTTAATTGTCGAATACCATTGATAGCATTTTGTTCATTAAGTAAAAAACGTTTACATATACGCTTCATTTCATTTTCCCCATGCCTAATATTAGTATTTTCTGGCCAGATGCTAATATCCATAATCAACAAATCCTGAATAATGGTCTCTTCATTGCTATTTTCAAGTAATCTATGAAAAGATTATTGGTAATGCTTGAAATAAACTGTTTTGGATTAATAAGAAATTAAAATAAATTTACCCAATGTGTATTGTTTAATATTCATTATCCCATGGTTGTACTGTTATGGGTTGCATAATAAACATTAAACATATACATTATACATTAAACTATACAAAAATATTTATTTTTATTTTTCATCTATTTAAAAATATTTAAGTTATAGTACTTCAAAAATTGTTTTTAATGTCTGTGCACTCAGTTCATAGTTTGCATCAAAATTTGCAATTAAAAAATCTAAAAACTAAATTATTTTTTGTTTATAATATTTTAATATATTTCTGTCTTATGGTATTAGTGTGATATCGATGTATCGATATTAAATTTGGTTTTTCGATATCGTGATAAAATATCGGAAATATCACTTCAATATCGATATTTAAAAATATATAGTTTGAGACCCCTAATAAATATGAATCGCAACTGTGTGTTAGTGACTTATTTTCACATTCTGTCAGTAATACAGTGTTTTGCTGTTATTAACGTTATTATTGCAGTCTCAACTCTCAAGCAGAAACTTGGATTCATTTTTATAATTATTATTTTATTTACGTATTACGTTAATTTGTTAACACATCCGTTAAATCACTAACTATTAAAAGATGAATTCACTGTGTCTCAGTTGTGGAAAAAATCGTGATTTAATAAACAATACCAACTGGATTCGACACAAGGAATCTTGTAAAAAAAAAGTCTGTTAAAAGAAGTGCTTCAAGTTCCATTTCAAACTTTTTTAAACCTACAGAACGTGATGGGAAATTTCCAAAATTTGAACAATCACGAAAGTAATTTTGTGATGCAAATTACATTTAATCTGTTAAAAATATTTTCATTTATAAAATGTACCTAATGATTGTTGGTACTTGGTCTACTTCTAACTTTGTTCCATTTAGGTTAAATTGATCAAAACTAGACTTAGGTCGACAATGTCACAACAAAGGTTGGAGAGTTTAATGTTGATCTCGTGTGATGAGACATACCCATTGATATCAATGAAGTTATAAACAAATTTGGATTGTCATCAAGTGTATTGAGAAAATAATTAATGTTTGGATAATTGTTTTAATTGAAAGTACTATAATATGATTTATAAATAAAGCAGTATTTATATAATTTATAAAAGTTATTTTTATTGTAGTACTCGCAACATGAATTTTTAGAAAGGCTTTTTTGATATAGAATTATAATAGGGGGTGTGGGGGGCGTAGCCCCCCACGGCTCTGTGCAAAATAAAAAGGTGAGTCGTGTGAGCTGCAACTAACATTTTCTTGCCTCACTGTCGAAAAGTTCGCGCCGCCACTGCGTTTGGTTACACTACTATCACCGTCACCTAAAATGTTTTCATCAATAATAAAACCACATAATTGAAAAACTATTAAAGTATTAAACTATCTAAATATTGTAAGTATTATTGGTTACCAATTAATTTATTGAATTTTAACCCATGCTGTCCATCCATTGCTGTCGATGGCTTACTCCAATTTAAAAAACAGTTGTGTTTTGATGGTTCTTCCTTTTTTGTGCGGGCTCTCTGACACACAGAACAGTATTTGTTTCCTACACCCTCAAATAAAACTTTTTTAGTCTTATAGCCAATTATTGCAGCCTCTACTTAAAAAATTATTTCATACATACAATATATATTTTTTTAAATAATTATTATGTTATCGTATTAATCACAATAAAAAGTAAGAATAACAATATAATGATAAAAATTGTATTACCGCTCCCGAAAAAGCATTATATTTTGTCCGGTAACTTCGCATAGACCACTGACCATCTGCATTCTGCAATTATAGTACACATGGGAGTACCATCCGTGTCTAAATTATTACTATCTATCTATTGCTAATTGCCGCTCTTCATTGCTGCCTTTATCATCTCTTCTAAGGCAGAATCTTTTACATCGTCACTAAGCATCGAAACATGTTTGATATAAGATTTCGATGATATATTTGGTAACTCGATTGCAGCAGAGAGTTCGCTTAATTAAGCATGGCCAATTCCTATATAATTTAGAATGGTACAATGTTGTGGACAATGGTATATTATAATATATAAGTTAAATATTTAAATAATATATTATATATATATATATTACCAATAACTAAACTGTCATTTACAATAGCTTTATTTATTCCTAAAGAATTTGACTGTACTGTTCTCTCTGAATATATAGTACATTCAAAATTACACATTTTACATTTAAATGTAAACACTGATGTATACCTTCTGCGACACTCATGCTGGAATACCATATCCAAGAAAGAACAGTCAAATTTGTCATGACGAATACTTTGTATTTGCTCAAACACATAACTAATATCGACTATTCTACGTCCTTCAAGTAAACTGTAAATAAAATTAACATCGAAATGTGTATAGGTACTTCATTTTATTTTTTAAAAACAACTTCTATTTTTATTACTTAGAAACAATAGTATCGTTAGAAATTGAATAATCAGTTTCTAAATTATGAGCCATGACTTCACCCCGAACTAGTACAAGACAAATTGTGTTCGGGTAGTTCAGTTAAAATTTTCAGCCTGGATTGATCAGAATTTGGTGTATCTAATAAAGTTGTTATCCTAAATGTATTTAAATAAAGTATAGTTTAATAAATTACACTTTTTGTTAACAAGGTAGCGAATAACTTAAAAAACGTGATATGTTCCAAAACAAATCAAAACTATTCGTAAAACACTAAAATGTATTAAGCTACATAATATACATAATATATATAATAAATAGTTCGTTATTTTCATATTTATTTATGGCAAATATTAAAAAAAAAAAAATATCGCCTCACTCAAAAAAAAAAAAAAAATGTTTTTGAAGTAGATATAATATAAGTCATGGTAAATATTTCATTTTTTATTTGAATTAAATTAATTAGTTAATTCACCTCGACGTTGACGGTGAGCTCCAAATAAAAGATGTATCGTTACATGTATCTTCGACGTGAAAAGTTAATCTTGACTCAAAATTTTTTGTTCGTAAAATATTAAACAACACGTCAGTAAATATAAAAAGATTAGATAACATTTGTATTATATAACAAAAGAAAGTTTTCAAATCCTTTCGCTGTTATTCCGGTAAAATTATCAAAATCACCTTCATAGACAATTGTATATAATACAATTGTATATAAATATATCACTTTCATAGACAAAAATAAAAAAATCAACCAATGATGTTCGATGATTATAAACTGTGTGAACAAAGTAAAGTTCCAACGAGTTGAAGCCAATGTGGGTAATCAGTGCCGTTGTTAGGTTTTGTGAGACCCTGGCAAAACCTTAATTATACAAATCACTACTACCTTTAATTAAATTTTTATTTATTTATTCAAATTTATTTTATATTTACCTACACATTGCATACTTGACAATTCTTTTTGTGAGCAATTTATAACAATTTAACTATATGAGGCGTGGCAAGGCAAAGTGATCTAAGTGCCAAAATTTAATTTTTTGGCAAATCAATAAAAACTGTTCCAAATTTACAAAAACAATTAAATTTTTCATATTTGAATATAAATTGCCAATTCATGTATTAAGTATTTGTCTGCACATCACTGAGATCTCTCTAGGCAAACCCAAACAAATAAGATTAATGAATGCTGGCTTATCTACTAAGTTCAATGGCTGAGTTTCATCAATGAAAAATTTTAATAGTAAATTATCAAAATGCTTTTGTGTCCATGGTTCTTTGGCAGATCCGTAACGATCTAATTTAAGATGGACTTTGTTTTTGGATTCTTTTTCTTCAAAATCAATGCATTTCCTTTTATATGATTTTCATTGTTCTAATATTTTCTCAAAATCTAATATCTAATATTTTCTCATTTGGTACAAATTAACTCTCTAAAACAAAATTTAATTATTTTAAAAATTAGGTAAATAAAATAAGTTGTTAGGTAAACCATAATAGCATGTATCTACATTTTCATCATTGTTTAGGGAGAGCATTAAAACAATTTAAATTATATCTTAACCATTAAATTAATTTGGGTAATATAATTTTATCCTAGTTACATTATAATAGAACTAAAATTTATGATTTATTTTTGAAAAATAAGTTGTAGTAACTTTTAATGAAGATATGTGAAATTCACAGATATTTTTCATCAGATACGCCTTATTGAATTGTAGGTTTGTATTTAATAATACCACATAACTGTTAAAAAAGTGAATTTCATGTATCTACAACCTAAATTATTATAATTGACAAAAAAATATTCTAATATTAAATTTTAATAAAAAATAAAACTTTTTGTTTATTTAATTTTATATTAAATATACAATTTATATGAGTTAATATTTATTACAGTTACCTAACAAATTATGTGTATAACTATCCCAGTGATAGTTGAATTATATAAAATCATAAAATTGAGTAAAATGTTTTAAGTCACCTACATTTTATTTATAAAAATAATTGTTAATCTAAAATTATTTTCTAACAAAATTGTAAAGGAGTTTTAGTATAATATTTGAAACATAATTCCAATAATTCCATTACATTAAAACATAATTAGATATAATAAACTGTTATGAGATTAATCAACTAAAGCATTGTAAAAAGTTGTATGACAAACACTATTTAGTATTTACCTACCCATAAATTAAAATTCATAGTGAAATTTCTATCAGCTTAATTACTTATTATAATTTATACAAAGTAATTACTTAATTACCTTCATATGGCGTCTTAAATTTGACAATGATGTCTTGCATGTGCTTATGTACTTTGAATTGGATCCACATAATACACATAGTGTTACAAAAGTTATTTCCTTTTTCACCTTTATACTGGAAATATTTTTCAATGCCAACCCATGGTAATTCTAAAAAAATTAAAATTAAAGTTTAATGAATTATTAGCATAAGTAACTAATAAATAGTAAATACCTATAGTCTATTCCAAATAAGACCATGCTACGGCGGCGACCAGATCTCGTCGGGCGGCGGTCAGGCTCCACCTATTTTACTGATAACGTGTACTGACGTACGTATGTGATTATGTGGTGCGCGACTGCGCGAGTGACGGTTATTAATAATACATCACGACGTACCGCTCCGCACTCCATCTGTTTCAGAGTATACAATGCAATCTAAGTTATTTGTTCAGGTCGCTGGTTTGCGATAGACTAATTACGTCGCGGCGGTCGCTCTAGCTGTCGGGCCGCGGCGGCAAAGTTCGAGGTCCGTGCTCGTTGTGAAGCCACGCCCATGCGCACAACTTGACCGCCGTAGCCTGGTCTTATTTGGAATAGAGTATACATTATCTTGTACTTAAAAATTATAATAATATAAAAGATAAAAGTTATACCGTTGTCTGTTATAATAATAATAATATACATACCTAATATCTTTAGAATCAATTTTGAATAGAGTACACTTCAAATTATATTAAGACTTTAAGCCTAAGTATAAAATATTAAATACTAAAATATGATTAATGCTTTACTTACTATTTTTAGTAATAATCACATTGCTTACCGCAGGGCTAGGAATTGGATTATCCATAAATTGCGTCGATTGTGGCACTTCAGATTCAGTTTTTATTACATATCTGGATATCATTATGTGAAAAGTAAATGTAAAAGGAACTTTAAAAACACTGATTTCTGATATAACTTATAAGTAATGTAGGTACTAAATCTTCACTATTGTTTTTATCATTCATTGAACTTGTATTCGTATACATTTATTGTTCAAACACCGTCCACCGTTTTATTTTCGCGCCAGAGGCTTGGGTCGTTTACTCCATGACCGTCTAAAACTTTCGAAGAGCTTTTGGCGTCTTCCCCTCCCTACTGTTCACGGCGATCGTGCTCGCCGGCCCGCAACCGGTTTTTTGTCGTTTTCACACAACCGTGCGGTGCGGATCAAGCTCGCGAAACCGGTGACCGTCGCTTAAGTTGCGTCCGCTAAACCACGTGTGCTGTCTGGTGTGGTTTTTGCTGGTCCGTTTTGTTCGCCGTTGTGCGTTGCCGCCGGTTGACTATTTTTCGCCGTCGTGCGTTTTGCCGCCGGTTCTGTTTCGCCGTCGTGCGTTTTGCCGCCGGTTGACTGTTTCCCGCCGTTGTGCGTTGCCGCCGGTTGGCTATTTTTCGCGGTCGTGCATTTTTGCCTTCGGTCTTGTATTTCTCGCTGTTGTGCGTTGCCGCCGGTTGACTATTGTTCCCCGTCGGTCTGGTATTCTCGCCGTTGTGCGTTGCCGTCGATTCGTTTTTCTCGCCGTTGTGCGTTGCCGCCGGTCTTGTCTTCTCGCCGTCGTGCGTGTGCCGCCGGCCGATTGGTCACCGTCGTATGAGGTTTCGGGTTTTTCCGCCGTCATCTGTCCTCAATGCGTTGACGAGCCGTTATCTGCGAGGCCACGCCCCGCAGTGAAAGCGATGTCAGCTGTGATCAATCTCACTGTTGGGTCACGTTACTATTGATATCATATTTTCCGTGTATTAATATTATTATTAAGCGTGTTTTCATGAAGGTAACAAATGTAAACAGTTTGCTGACTGTTTACTGATATGACATGGTTTTAGATAATGACATTTCTTCATCGCCAAAACGATTCAAAAAGATACAAATAGTTTGGTGTGATAGTGTCATAGTGATAACTGATTATTATTCAAAATTTTAAATTATTATAAATTTAATTAATTTTGTTTACAACGTGAATAATATTTATTATTTACTACTAGTAAGTACTAAGTAGTATTTTAGTCATTCGTGTTTCGGTTTACAACGGAAAATGGATGAGGTGACTGTGTCATATTTGGGATTTCTTCTTCAAGAGTTTTTTGAACCGACAAAACCTTTTGACAGTTTCAATTTTAAAAGTACAAATGAGGATTATAATTCATTATTAATTAATTTAATAAGAGAAACTCATTTTCGTTCAATTTAGAGTGAAGATTTGTCGCGGGTTTGCCTCGCAGGGGGGAGACACCGACAAAAATGTCGTGGGTTAACAACACAAAAAAAAACACGATTAAAGAAAAAGACGATCGTGAAGTGGATGACGTTTTTTTTAATAGTCACTATAAAAGTATTTGTAACAGAACAAAAAAAAAAGAAAAGGCAAAAAAAAACTGCAGTTCGTATGCCACGGATGTGCGTATTGCAAATTAGTCGGAGGAAGGTCACTCGACGACGGTTGTGACGAAAATCATCGTAGTCGTCGCGCGCGGTGAAGCTCTCGGCGGTGTCGTCGTTATCGCACTTATTATCCAGTCAACTTTACAGACGGTAAGTGGGGACGACGACATCGTTGCACACCATGTACTCGCGGATGGAAAAGAGAACCATGACACTGGTACGTGTACGGCCTTTATTTGTGAAAATAAAGTGTCCGACGCGCGGGTCCGTGTCATACTCCCCCGCCAAACCGCCAGTCATGGGGTGCTCCAGTGACTTCCGCGGCAACGGTTGGTGTTGTTCGGTTGGCTTTAGATTTCCGAGTTATATTAACTGGTATCGTGGGCCGTTCCGTTTTTTTTCTGTTTCCCTGGGATGACGTCCGACCTGTCAGTGGCAACAGGTGGTTGGGCCACTTTCCTGGACACTCGATTTCCAGTTTACTGAAACGGGTCGAGTACCGGAGTGGCCCTATTCGTCTCTGGGGGAGGTTGGTGGTGACAGTGTGTAGAACGAGGCCGGATCAGCCTCGATTTCCGGGACGTCCGAGAGCGTGGGCCCCGGTGTCTCCAGGATTGCGTCCTCCGATGTGTCCATCGGTCCGTCAATCCTGGTGTCGGGGTTGATGACGGTTACCGGGTTCTCCGGTTCCGTCATCTCCACGTCCTGGCTGGTCCCGGGTCTTGGCTGATGCGGTTCGTGGGTGGGGCCCCCGGTCGATGGCGTTTCCGTGTTCTGCAGCCGGAACATCTGGCTGGGTCCCGCACGTTCCGCCTTCCTGGTCTCGTTCTTGGCCGCCCGTTTGGCCGCCAAGTGGGCCTTGCGGCGGGCCTGGTCCCGGCGCAGCGTCGACGGAGTTTTGTGTCGGGGGACCGGCTGAGCGTGGTCCGTTTCCGCTGCCGGTGAAGTGCTGGTCGAGGCCGTCGGCGGCGCTGCCGTCCGTGCCGGCGGCGCTGGTGGTGCTGGGATTTGGGTCGGCAGCGTCCTGGGTCTATTCGTTGTTGTCGCGGGTGGCTGGACAGGTCGTGGTGTCGACTTGTTGACACGGAAGACCATCGACGTTGTCGGCCTCGTTTGCCGAGGCGCGTAACGCGCGGCCGGGCGTTGCTGGTAAATGGGCCTTCCGTATGGTGTCGGTGGTCGGTTTGCCGTTTGTAGTATCCGCACCATCATGTCGGCCCTGTCCAGCCAGCCCCGCTGGTACGCCGCAGCCAGGAAAGGATCCGCCTCGATCTCGTTCAGTGGCGCGCTCAGAATCTCTTCTGCCGTCACGAAACTCCCATAGCCGGTTCTCCCGGCGAGTTGTTGGGCCAGCCGACGACCCCTTTCCAAAATCCGCTGCAGCTCCTGGACACTCTCGTCTGCCGCCGGGGCCTGTTCTTCGCTCATCGTGGTATCTGAAAGGGAAACAAACTCATTGGTGTGTGTCGACATGTAATTGTTGTTTTACTTGTTTTCAGGCCTACTTCCTTTTCAGGCACGACACGTGCAACTTTCGTGGTGGGTGTTGGTCTGTTAAGAAGACTCCTTTTCCCACCCGCTTTGTTAGGCGGACTGGGCCCCACCACTTTGGCGCGAAACCGGCGTGGAAGTTCTGATGCGCCTTGGACAGGTGGTGGGCTTTATAGTAAACTATATCGCCCTCCGAGAACCTTGTGTTTTCTTGGCCACCTGCTGTCGGTTTCGACTCCAAGACGGTCAGCTCCTTCCTGGATCGCTCGTTGTTTATTTCTTCGATCGGTGGTGGTATGTCGTGGACTAAAATCCAGTCCCCGGGTCGTTTGCTCTCTCTACCGAGCACGAATACCGAGGCTGGGTAGCCCGTTACAACGTTCCTCCTATTCCTAATCGAAAACAGGATAGGGGCCAGCTTGGTGTCCCAAGAACTATGTTTACCGTCTATTAATAATGTACGTAGACCTTTTTTTAGTTCTTGGTTGCGGCGTTCGACTGGGTTGGCTCTCGGGTGATATACCGGCGTCGTCCATCCCCGAGTCCCCCATCTTTCTAGCGCGCTAAGCATTTCGTTAGAAGTAAACTGTGGGCCATTGTCACTGAGGCATACACGTGGGTATCCGAAACGTGAGAAGAACTCTCGTTCGAGCGTTTCGGTAATTGTTTTTGTGGTGGCCGTTCCGAGGGGGTACGCTTCGGTCCATCTACAAAAACAATCTGTTGCCACGAGTATGTATGATTTCCCCCTACTCGTGCGGGGGTATGGGCCCATCAAGTCGATGCTAATGACTTCCCAGGGTTGTCGTGGTTTACGCGTAGTTAGAGGGTCCTCCGGACGAACGTTCAATGGTTTGGTGCATGCGCAAATGTCGCATGCTTTCACATACATTCGAACGTCGTTCTTTAGACCCTTCCAGTAAAACCAATCCCGGACAGCCCTGTATGTCTCCTTCCACCCGGGGTGGTTTGCCAACAAGTGATCATGGTATCTCCAGATCACATGTTGGGCTTTGGGGGAAGGTATGACGATGGGGTAGTTGTTCCCAACTGTTTTGCGCAGGAGGCCGTTTGATACTACGAAACCGTTTGTATCCGTTTTGGCGCTTCTGGTATTTGTCGCGGGGGTATCTGACTTTAACCTATCGATAACGGATCTGGTATCAAGGTGTTCGTCCTGCCACGTTGCGAGGGTAGCGACAGAAAACGGGGTAACTTCGTCGTTATATCCCGTAGTCTCTGCGGCGAACAGATTATCGGGATTTTCCGTATTTCGAGTAGGGAGAGACGTGGTGGGTGGTCCGATTAACCGATCTTCGAGTAAGTCTTCGTCTACGGATGGGCCGTCCGACGGGTTTCGTGATAACATGTCCTGGGCCTCGTTCAGTACCCCCGGTATGTGAGTTGTGGAGAAGTCTAAATTCGCCAGTTGGAGGGACCACCTGGTTAGCTTCGAGTTCGAGTCTTTCGCCTTATGTAGCCACGTAAGTGCTGCGTTATCGGTAAAGAGTTCGAACCTACGGGTTTCCAAATATGGACGGAATTTATCCGTTGCCCAGATTATGGCTAAACACTCCCGTTCCACGGCAGCGTACCTTTTTTGCGTATCGCTAAACTTTTTGCTCGCGTAGGCGATCACCTTCCGTTCCTGAGGTTTCTCACCCCTTTGGAACAAGACGGCACCGGCTCCTACCTCGCTCGCGTCAGTTTGCAGGCAAAAAGGTTTTCCAAAATCTGGGGTGGATAACTTTGGGGAGTCGTATAACGAATTTTTGATTAACACAAACGCGTCTTGTTCGACCCCCGTCCAGCGCCATTTGGTTCCCTTCTTAAGTAAGTTTGTTAGGGGTGCAATTATGTCAGCATAGTTGTCCACAAACTGACTATACCAGTTGCAAATTCCTAAAAACCTACGTAAGTCTTTGACTTTGCTCGGTGTAGGGAAGTTCCTTATACCTTCGAGTTTTTCCGGCTGTTTCCCTATACCATCCGAGTCAACGAGGTGTCCAAGGAAAGAAATTTCGGTCGTGCCGATTTGACATTTCTTGGTGTGACACGTGAGTCCGTACCTACTGAGACGTTCCAGAACTTTGTCGAGGTGATACTGGTGTTCGTCTAGATCTTTAGAAAATATTACAATATCATCTAAATACACTTGGACGAAATTATCCAAGTATCCCCGCAAGACTTCGTTCATAAGGCGTACAAAGGTCATTGGACTGTTTTGTAAACCGAATGGTAAGACTCTGAACTGGTAGAGTCCCCTACGCGTACGAAAGGCCGAGTATTTCCGAGCATTTTGGTTGAGGGGGACCTGCCAGTAACCCGATTTCAAATCCAGAATGCTGAATATCGCCGCTCCGCGCATTTGACGAATCATTTCATTCAAATCGGGCATGGGGTACGCGTCCGATTCGGTAACTTCGTTAAGACGCCTATAGTCTACGCAGAAGCGGGGAGATCCGTCCTTCTTTTTCGCTAGAACTACAGGCGCTGCCCATGGGGAGGTGCTTGGCTCAACCAACCCCTGGGTTTCCATATCCCTGACCATTTCGTCTATTATGGTTTGTTTATGAAGAGGGTAGGGGTATGGTTTAATCGCGATGGGTTTCGAATTTTTCAGAATAATGTCGTGATCAATCAACTTGGTACGGCCGACTTTATCACTAAACACGTCCGCATATTTATTCAATATGTCGGTTAGTTTAGCGCATTTGTCTGGGTCACCCGATATTTCCATTTGAGAGAGGTCTGGTTTAGTATTGGGGGTGCGTGAATGCCCTTTCCAGCACGTCATTGTTCTTATATTCGTTCCCAGGTGGATCGTGTGTGCGGCGTAGTCCCAGGAGACTTCGTTCTCAACGAGGAAGTCATGTCCTAGTAGTACGTCGCAGTATAGATCGGGTAAGATCGCGGCGGTAACCGCGACGTCTAGGCCGCTGATCTTTGCATTAAGCATGACGGTGCCTACGGTGGAACTAGTGTGGCCGTCCGCCATGCGTACGGTGGTGGGGGGTCCAGTTATGGGGGTTCCAAACTTCTGAGCTATTATCGGATTAATATATGATTTATGGGCTTGCGAGTCGAGTAAACCCGTCACGAAACCTGACCGAAATTCGAGTTCCACAGCGGGGGTTGGAATTTTGTCGGGCATGTTCGTTTTGTGGTACTCGACGTAGGGTGCATTGGTGCGCGGGACAATTGGTGTTCGACCGCGAGAACGGGATGTGCGTCGGTGTGAGCCGACCTTGCGCAGTTTTCCGTCTCGATTGTCACTATGCCCACTCCATGCCCCCCTTGGCTAAGCTTAATTTCCGAAGGGGTGTGTGGTGCCACCAGGGTGGCGCCCCTATTACCGTTGGAGGTAACCGCGTTGGTCTCTACCTTTGTCCCTACATCTGAGGCGTCCCCTTGCGCCGAACGTTTATAACGGCCAGCGGTATCTTTCTGTAGATAGCGACCGTTAAAGGAGTGATGTAGGTTTGGGACTTGCGAGACGGCGCCGAGATTGTAGATCTCGGGCGTGAGGCGAGCGTCGGAAGGATAATCCAAATCCGGGGTACGTGATGAGTATCCGGATTGGTTGACGGGTAATATTTCCGAGGGCGCGCATTTGGTAACAATAGTTGAGTAAACCGGTGCATTTCGCAATGGGCGGCCGTTGGCAATATTTCCGTCCGTAATACCGATATTAGCAGACGATAGTCTGGATGACGGGTTTTGATGAACGGAGTCGAGAGAATGGACTAGGTTCTGTCGGCTCCCCCGCCGTTTCCCGACGTGTATGGGTTATACGCGCACTCCTTATTCCAGTGATCGCCCCCGCAGTATCTACATGGCCCCGGTGGGTTATTGTTATCCGGGGGCCGTCTTGTTTGTCTGACGGGACGGTCGTTTGGTCGGGCGTGCGTCGTATTCTTGTCCCTAATGTGGGGACCCGGTGTCGTGCTGTTCTTCGTCACGTCAGTTCGCGGGTCGAGAACGCCTGCGATTCGTCGCAGTTCGCTGAACGTCGCGGGTCGTTGTAAGCGTACGTGTGTCCGGAATTCATCGCGCAATAGTCCGACGAAAATACCAACTAGCTGCGGTTCAGTCATTCCGGTGTTTACGCGGCGTGCTAATTGCGTTTTATTTAATATGAACTCCGTAATCGATTGATTAGTGGATTGGCCGACCGATACTATCTCCGCGCGTAATCGGGCTTGGATTTCGGCGTTATCGAATTGTTCTAAAAATTCTATCCGAAATTCATTCCAGGGTAGGTCCAATATTTTGATGGTTTTCCACCAAGTATTGGCTGCCCCTTTTAATTGCGGCTCGATAGTTCGGGTCCAGCCGGACGGGTGTATGTGAGCTTGTTCCAAAATCGATTCGGTATTTCGTAAAAACCGTACGGGGTCTTCCGATTTCGTTCCGGAAAATTCCGACAGAGATGCGCGCGCGGTACGCAAATCCTCGTATGGAATTAATACGGATCGATCTGGTTCGGTAAACGACGGCCGGGGTAACGGTTGTGGTAAGTACGACGTCGCGTAATAGGACGGTTGGTTGGCGCGCGGGTCAACCTCCGTATGTGTCACGCGACGGGCGTCGTATTCTGTACCGAATACGCGGTCCGCGTCGTGTGTGTCGTCGATTACGCGGTCGCGTGTTACGGTAGGTGGCGGTCGTGTGTTTGCGTCTTCGCGTCGCGTACTTAACAAATGGTGACGTCCCGATAGGTTGAAACGTTCTATTCCACTTGCCCGTGCGTGATCGGTTTGTTGTAAACGTGACGTCGCGTAATAGGACGGTTGGTTGATGCGTGGGTCAACCTCCGTGTACGAAACGTGACGGTCGCCGTATTCTATACCGAATACGCGGTCCTTGTCGCGCGTGTCGTCTATTACGCGCTCGTGTGTTACGACGGGCGGCGATCGTGTATGCGCATCTTCGCGTCGTGTGCTTTGCAGGTGGTGGCGTCCCGAAAAGTCGGAACGTTCCGTTCCACTCGCCCGTACGTGATCGGTATGGTGTGAAAACGCGTCGGGTTGTTCGCGCGCGTCCGGTGCGTATGGATGTGTGTTATGGGCCGATTCCGGTTTTCGGCCGTTCACTCCTAGTTCTATTCTTCGCATACTTTCCACTATTTGTCGTTGGTTTTCCAAATAATGGAGCATGCGCGATTCTAAACTGGCCATACGTTGTTCGAGACCGGGTTGTGGCGGCGAGCTTTGTACGTTATAGCGTAGGGACTGTAACTGTTGGAGCGCGGCACGCATGTCTGGTGCGTCCGCGTCATGAGCCAAGTTCGTCCTTAAGTAGGTCGACGACAACGTGTTTTCAAACAAATCGGCGCTAGTAAACGGTTCGCGGTGGTCGGTCGGTGTCTGGGAGGCTACGGGGCCCCCAGCGTTGTCCGCGGTCCTCGCGTTGTCCGGTATTAGCGTGTCGGTCGAAATCGATTTGATTGTGGCCGCGTCCGGTTCGGTAAATTTTACGTTCGTCACGGCGGAATCGAACCGTACGTCGGCTGGTGTTACTCCGCGTTCGATCAAAAATTGTTCGAGACGTAAAATTAGATCGGGTTTTGATCCGGAAGTCGGTAATTCGCGACTGAGACATTCGGCCCGGAGTTCACCAATCGTAAGTTGGTTTAATGTTTTTCCGGTCATGTTGAGATATTCCGAATAAATTACGCACAGTACGAAAGATTGTTTCCAAATTAAGTTAATTTAATTGGCGAAATAGTCGTGTTTGCGTAATGTATTGGTGTGATAACTTGTGTTACCGTTCAACGATGTCCGGAGTCCGCGCGAAGTCGTATGTGGGTCGCTGGCGGTTAGAGAGGAATGGCGTAATTAGTAAATCGCGTTCACGTATTTGTAAGTCCGAATCGAGAGTAAAAAAAAAATAAAACTAATCCGTCGATAACGTAATACTCGGTCACCGAGGACGTGTACAACTGTACAAGTTAATGTAAACAACAACACGAGTTGTTATCGGTGATATCCAGGGTATTGATAGCGGTGTCGGCGGTTTTATCTCGGTCGGTTACTAAACGTGGTCGGACGAACAGCTTGGTGCGGTGACGGTGGTTATCGTGATCACGCGCGATCTAGTTATACTAGTTCCTACCTACACCGTGTATGCCTCGCTATTTTTGTCCCGCGCTTTATCTAATGACTAATGAGTAATGATGCCCGGCGTTCGGTTAACGATCGATTATCGCTCGAGTCCGGGATTCCCAAACCTAAATAATTTACCTTGCTCTAACCTTTGCCGAAACCACGTTTTTACGCGTGATTTCTCCTGTTTAATAAAACGGTAAAGCGGTAGTATAAACTAAGAGAATCAAAACTCTTACCTGTCACGCTGGAACAGTAGGTTGTAGCCAAGCTAGACGATTCCTCTGCGGGGAGCCAATTTGTCGCGGGTTTGCCTCGCAGGGGGGAGACACCGACAAAAATGTCGTGGGTTAACAACACAAAAAAAAACACGATTAAAGAAAAAGACGATCGTGAAGTGGATGACGTTTTTTTTAATAGTCACTATAAAAGTATTTGTAACAGAACAAAAAAAAGAGAAAAAGCAAAAAAAAAACTGCAGTTCGTATGCCACGGATGTGCGTATTGCAAATTAGTCGGAGGAAGGTCACTCGACGACGGTTGTGACGAAAATCATCGTAGTCGTCGCGCGCGGTGAAGCTCTCGGCGGTGTCGTCGTTATCGCACTTATTATCCAGTCAACTTTACAGACGGTAAGTGGGGACGACGACATCGTTGCACACCATGTACTCGCGGATGGAAAAGAGAACCATGACACTGGTACGTGTACGGCCTTTATTTGTGAAAATAAAGTGTCCGACGCGCGGGTCCGTGTCAGATTGGATTAACAAATTTAATGCTAGAGATTTTCACAATTTATTTAGAATGACTCAAGATACTTACGGAAAGTTATTAATAGCATTAAGTATCAATTCTGAGTTAATTAAACCCTACACAGGAGGAAATAAGCCAGTCTCAATTCCTAAAAAAATTCTCATCAGTCTATGGTATTACGGAAGAGAAATTTCTATGCATGCAATTGGTTATCAGTTCAATACTGCGACTTCAACTGTTTACAACATATTTCAAGAAGTGACTGATTGTTTGTGTAACAGTATGGCCAAAAAATATATAACTTGGCCGAACATTAATGAATGCAGAATGATCGAGGAAGGGTTTAGAGTGAGAGCTAATTTTCCTGGTAAGTTAAATAAAGAAATATAGTTACATTGCATAATATGAGCATATTAATACATTTATCTTAACACTAAACAAAACTATATGTTATGTTTTGCAGGTGTTATTGGTGCAATTGATGGCAGTCACATTTCTGTAAAAGTTCCATCTTCAGAACAAGACAGTTATACAAACAGAAAGATGACCAAAAGTATTATCATTCAAGCTATTTGTACATCCAACAAGATTTTTACAAATGTTTGTATTGGATATCCAGTGCGGGTTTATGATGCACGGGTGCTTAAAAATTCTGAAATATTCAACATTTTGCAAAATGAAGGGCCAAGCTCTTTATTCTATGACAAATATTATGTATTAGACGACTCCGCATATCCAAACTTAACATGACTTATAACCCCATATAAAAATTATGGAAATCTATCAGCAAGAAAAAAGAAATGGAACTATTTTCACTCTCAAACGAAGGTTGACATTGAATTAAGTTTTGGATTACTTAAAGGAAGATGGCGTAGGCTATTGTTCCTCAATGTCACAAATATTTCAAAAGCTCCTAATATAATCCTTGCATGTTGTGTACTACATAACTTTTGTTTGGTGAATGATGATGAATTAGATGAATTTGTTAATGATGTACAGCCAGTAAGTACAACATGTAACGTTTCCCAAACTGGTATACAAAACACAATAAATGGAAATGAATCTGGCAATGCAAAAAGAGATGAACTATTAAACATTCTAATGCCCTGAATCAAATTTTGGTTATTTAAAGTATTAATTCCATGAAGAAAATGGTTTTTGAAGAATAAGTTCAATGTTGTACTGGAATAATCTAATATAGTACATTCAAATATAATTGCAATTTAATGCAGTTAATTGTTAAAATATATTAACATTCAATCAAGTGTTCTATATTCATAATTTAAATTAAATTATAATTCAATAACCAATTTTATTATATATATATATATGGACGGTGTTTGTGAGAAAGGGCATAAGTCAATTTTTGACATTTTCATGTTATACATTAATTTAGTAGGAAATTTCAAGCCGCGTCGTTTGATACTACTGTGAATTGTCCATCTGTTTTTGTTACCAAAATACATCCATGTGCGTTTAGACATGAATAAAAATACAAACTATTGTGTTTGTGAGAAAGGGCATAAGTCAATAATATTATGCATAATCGTTATACTAAAATCAGTCCAATGTGTATGGTGTTTTATTTTAAATTGTATAATATTATTTTAATCATTCGATTAATAAATTTTAATATTATTATTAAAAATAGCTAATAGCTACTATAAAAATAACATTTAGTTATGATGTCTAAAAGAACTGAACAGTTATTGAAAATGGTCATTGGTAAGTATTTCATATTATTACAATTATTTTACTTAATTATATTACAGACTTATGACTGATTAATATTACTACAAGTTCGAAAATATAATTTTTATTTTATTTGAAAATTTAAATTAATAGATCAAACTGATGAAGTCTCAAACATTAAACCAAAACCAAAAGCTTTTTGTCGAAATTTAAATCGTCAGTTTGAATCTGAATACAAACGACAAAAAACAATAGTAAGTCCGACATCTACTATACAGCCGAGTCAGTTTCCCGATTTTTAATTTAAAAATGTTCATTTTAATTTAGAACTGGGGTAATCAAACCAATTTTAATGAAAATGATAACGCTGGTGGTTGTATAACCTTAAACGGAGTGGATTATAATATTGAGTTCAGCAGTGATAATATTGAGATAGATGAAGAGATTTCTTGCGTGAACAATATTATAAATAAACCTCCAACAATTCATGAAGTTCAGGTAATTAAATGTATTATTTATTTTACTTTAAAATTCGATTTAAATTGATATTGTAGGTTTTGTTTCATGTGAAACCCAATCTTGCAATATGTTATAAAATAAATAAACGATTTATCGACTTAAAATTATTTATTGTTAACTTATATAATATATTTTATTTTATTAATATTTGTCGTATTTTATTTTTTTAGACTGAAGTTTCTATTCCTCAAGAAATTTCGTTGAATAATATTTATTAACTTGATGGTACTGATAGTGATAATAATAGTGTTATACTTGACATTAATCATATTCCAGAGACAAATAACTACGATGATATAAGTGTTATACCAGGTACACCAGAACCTGTTACATATAACACTTCAGGTAAACATTTTAATTAAAAATAAATAGTCAATAATAACAAATGATTAATTTTATGTTAAATAATATTATAATAGACGATGTTATAAACTTGAGTAATGATGGAAATTATACAAATATTAGGAAAATTAGAACTAGCAAAGTAGGGGACACTAGAAAATATAGAGAAAACAGAAAGTATAAAAGAGATTGTGGAGAAGAATATATTACAAATAATGGAAAATCTGTAAAAGCTCGTACTTCAATAATTTTAAATGACTGTAGGTCACAGTGTAAAACTAAAATTAATGAAAACTTACAAACAACATTATTTGATATTTACTGGTCATTAAAATCTCATGACAGACAAGTTTCATACATTTCTAGCTTGATATGTGTTACCAGTAAGATTACAAGTAGAAAAAGAAACAGTACACCAGAAAAACAAAAGAATAGGGTTTGCAATTTTTCTTATTATATTCCGAAAGATAAGGACTTAATTAAGGTTTGCAAAACATGTTTTTTGAAAATATTTGGCATAACACCTAAATTTGTACGCTTGATTTGTACCCAGAAAAGTAGTTCTCCTGCTCATAAAGTTACTCCTGATAAAAGAGGACATTCTAAACCTCAAAATAAAAAAAGTCCACGAGTTATACAGTCTGTAATTGATCATATAAATAAATTGCCATCATATGAAAGCCATTATTGCAGAAAAGAAACTGCCGAAAAATATCTACCTCATTATTACACTATCCAGTTAGCATATGATCAGTACAAACAATCAGTAAGTGAACCAGTAAGTCGAACATTATACCAAAAATATTTTAAAGAATGTGGTCTTAAAATAAAAAATCCAAAAAAAGATACATGTTCTAAATGTGACAGTTTAACAATTCAAGCCACCAATATTAGCTATACAGAAGAACGTAAAATAGAACTATTAAATGAAAGAAAAATACATCAAGATGAAGCTGAAAACGCGTACGAAACAAAAAGAAAAGATGCAGGTACTAGGTACTTCAAATAAGGTATGTGTAATATCATTTGATTTGCAACAATGCCTTCCAACCCCAAGTCTAGAATCGTCTGTCGCATTCTATAAACGTCAATTATGGACCTTTAATTTAACAGTTCATAATATTAAGACCTCAAAAGCTTCATGTTATGTTTGGAACGAGTCGATGGCAAAAAGAGGAGGAAATGATATAGGGTCATGCGTTTTTCATTTTTTATCTAACTTACCACCAGAAATCAAACATGTCATAATGTACAGTGACTGTTGTCCTGGACAAAACAAAAATTCTATATTTATGGCAACGTGTCTAATATTTTTGGAACAAGAAAATACAAATATTGAGGTAATTGACCATAAATTTATGGTATCTGGGCACTCCCGAATGGAGTGTGACTCCGATCACGCTCGCATTGAGAAATCAAAAAAACGATTTTCTACCCCAATTTTTCATCCACATGACTGGGCCCAGTTAATTCGATTTGCAGGTAAAGATTACTGTTATAGAGATAGAACAACCATATTTTTTAGACTTTAACAGTTTACTAAAAACTAAATACCAGTTAAAAAAAAAAAAATGACAAAGGAGAAACATTCAAATTGTGTGACATCAAATGGTTAAGATATACAAAACAAGACAAAAATAAAGTATTCTACAAAAATATATTAAGTGAAAATTCTTTATTTAACAGTATAAGTAAGTCCCGTAGAAATTCACTTCAAAATAATATATCTATTCCAAAAGCATATAATGACATCTTACCTATCACTGAAGAAAAGAAAAAGGATCTACTTTCTCTTTTAAAATTTATTCCTGAAACTTTTCATAATTTTTATCAAAATTTAAAAACTAAACAAAATATAAATGACCCTATACTGTCAGATGAAGAAAATGATTAATTTTTTTTATGTTCATTTTATTTTATATCATTAATTTCTTTATAACTACAAGTGCATTTTTATGTATGTTCCTGAGATTGTTAAATTGTTATTTTATTAGCAGTTTACTTATACAATTATTATATTTCTACATTATTTTTAATTTCTAATTATTTTTAAAAAATTATTTAAAAAAATTAACTTTATTTGTTATGTTTGTAGGAGTTATTATTTTCTGTTTAAAGGTTAGTTGTTTAAAAGTTTTTTAAATAATGATTTATATTGTATATTAATAGTTAAATATAGCTTACAGAGTTATATCTATTTTTATCATATTGTCATATTACAAATCTATTTGTTTTCTAATAAGTTAAAACATTTATAATACTTATACATATTTTGTTTTTAATTATGTTTTTATATTAATAAATATTATTTTAAGTATATTGCAAGTGTTTAATAAATAAACCATTGATATCTTAAAACATTCTTAATTATTATATGTTCTTTTATTTATGTTTATGGGAATAAGTATTTTATAATTTATGTTTTTTGTGCTGCTTGCCAATTAATTATTTTTGCAAATGGCATGGAGTTATAAAAATGGTATATGTTGTGAAAAATATATAATATTAATATTATATTTATGACGTGTCCTTTATCACAAAAATTTTGATTATATTTGTGTGCGATAAGATCAAAGTCAATATGTGAGAAAAGGCACAAGTCATGCAATTGTTAAATTCGATATGATAATGGTCACAAGTCATTAAAAATAATCAAACAATAAATTAAAAATATTTATATTGATTTTAAAAAATCTATTAACAAATAAACTGTATTAATTAAAAAAAAATTAATAATTATAAGCTAAACCCTTTTGTTTTTGTTTCTCCTGAAAACTAGCGAGTTTTGACTTATGCCCTTTCTCACAAACACCGTCCATATGTATTTATGTATATAATATATATATATATATATATATATATATATATATATATATATATATATATATATATATATATATATACAATGTGTCCCGGGGGGAAGTGACCGCCCGGCGCCATATGAAAGTACACCAAAAGTTATGCAGAATCCACCTTTAAATGGGGGGTCTAACTTTATTATGTTTTAAGTTATGGGCGTTTTAATTTTTGTCTTAACAAAACAAAATCTGCCGAGAATTTTTTATGTATCTTCAAAAATATTCAACTTTTTTAAGTAATTTTTTTTTTATTTTAAAGCTGTTTTATTATGCTATCAAATGACATAACACAATTAAACCAGAAATGTACAAATTAATTTAAAAAAAAATTTTAATGAAATTTTTTTTGTAAAAAATCAGCATTTTTATAAGTAAATCGAGTATGACATCAAATAATCTCCTATTTACTACAGTTTTTGTTTGTATTTTATTATTCTACTAAATAATACCTACAATTTTGTTAAATTAATTTTTTTCGTATCTCTCATAATTTCCAAGTTATACGCTGTTAAACTTGACTATTTAGGATTGCAGCATTGCAATTTTTACCATTGCAGCAAATGAAATTCGACAAAATCGCGTGGAAATTCAAAGAACTACACAAAGTGTTTCATTAAGAGTTCAAGCATGTCTGCAGTCAGGTGGGGAACACTTCGAACATTTAATGAATTAAGCATAACTTTTATTTTCTTAATCTATGATCTGAAAAGGTTACAGTTTTTGTGTTGTTTTTTATGTTTATTAATTTTCCTTTGTGTTTATTAAAATACGTTTTTAATTAAATCATTACAATTTCAATTTGTTTGAGTTCATTCACACGATCAACTAGCAACAAAATGTAATAATAGGCCTTAGGGTTTTAAATTATATTCTTGTAATCGCCTTACACAGAGCGATAAACGATTCCGAGAATCCTAAATAGTCAAGTTTAACAGCGTATAACTTGGAAATTATGAGAGATACGAAAAAAATTAATTTAACAAAATTATAGGTATTATTTAGTAGAATAATAAAATACAAACAAAAACTGTAGTAAATAGGAGATTATTTGATGTCATACTCGATTTACTTATAAAAATGCTGATTTTTTACAAAAAAAATTCATTAAAATTTTTTTTTTAATTAATTTGTAAATTTCTGGTTTAATTGTGTTATGTCATTTGATAGCATAATAAAACAGCTTTAAAATAAAAAAAAAATTACTTAAAAAAGTTGAATATTTTTGAAGATACATAAAAAATTCTCGGCAGATTTTGTTTTGTTAAGACAAAAATTAAAACGCCCATAACTTAAAACATAATAAAGTTAGACCCCCCATTTAAAGGTGGATTCTGCATAACTTTTGGTGTACTTTCATATGGCGCCGGGCGGTCACTTCCCCCCGGGACACATTGTATATTAGGGTGGTCCTTATTTATAAGTTAAAATAAAAATGCTAAAATGTTTTATATCTTACCCCACCATTTTGTTACTTGATATCAAAAAGTAATGTATGTTAAATTTGAGTGTGATAACTCATCCCATTCCCTTGTCACAAGAGCGTTGAAAGTTACCAATAGGGAATTTTTTTTAATTTTTCTATTTATTTTAAAATCTTATGCATTTATAAAAAAAAGTGTATCAAACAATAATTATTCAACATACAAATGTCTATAAATGTCTAATTTTTACATAATTGTTCGTAAATCCATTAAATTAAAAAAAAATTAAGAAAGTTTAAATTGACAATTCCATGCTTATTATTACGTATAGGCAGAACAAATAAAATATAAATTATAATAAAGAAACTATAAAATATTACACAAAGAAATTATATTAAATTAAAATGCATGTTAAACATGTTGTCATTAAATTGTTAAAACCCAATATAATAATTTTAAGATAAAAAAAAACGCAAAGAAAAAAATGTATATAAATTAAATAATTTTTGATTTTTGAGCACCAGGAAATCTTTTTCTGTGATCTTCGACAACTTGTAAGAGAAATTGTTTTTGTTCTTGGTTGTTTGTTAGTATATTATTATAATTTTGAATAAGAGCTACTCCTCTTTCAGCAAAATCATTCGTCACTTTCATACTACGAATAATATTTGCTCCAAATTGATAATCTTCTGTTTCTTCCCAAATTTCTGGATCTATTTCAAGAAATCCAACTGGTATATTTAATATCTTAAAAAAATCTATTGATTTTTTATTTACAAAATCAGCAACGGTATTCTCAGAAAAAGATGAATCAGAAATATTTATTTTAATTCGATTTTGAAGATGTTGTTATCGAATGATAACGATTGAATACGTTCTATCACACCCCAATCGCGTAATGTATCCACAATGATATTCGCCATATCTATTCCGGTTCCAGTATTAAGCTTTGGTACACCGAGGAGTTTATTTATCCCACCACCAGAAACAAGTATAGGAAGGCGATCAACGTTATCTTTACCTGTGATATCGGGTAATATTTTTCCATCCCAGTGAACAGTAAGTGGACAATTAGGTTTAAAAGTTGCTTTGATATTTCAGAAACTTGTTGCCTTATCAAAATTCTATTTCTACGAATAGTTGAACGATTAATTGCTATTTCATTTGTGTCACAACCGAGACTTTTAGCTGTAGCCATAAGAATATGAACAGCTTTTCAATCACTTACTTGAGTACGATCTAAAGCCGTTGCAATTTCAGCAGACAAAATATTCTGTCTACCCCTTTTTCTTTTGTTTGGAGTAGAAGCATTATCCAAATTCACATTTACAATATTTCCATCTCCTGTATCACTACTGCTATCGGAAAAAGATAGATTAACAGTAGTTGTTAATTTGTCTTGTTCTTCTTTACTCTTTTTTTTTAAATTATTAAAAGCAATTTCATAACGATTTAAACCATGAAAGTTTTTTCGCGCATATTTTGCATGTTTCGACATTAAACCATTTCATTTGAATATGCCATCTCATCCATTTTGGATATTAATCGGCTCATTTTTTTTTCTTATAGGTACATTAATACTATCCAAAAAACTTATTATTTTTATACTTAGGTATAGTAATTGTTAAATTTTCAGGAAAAACGGTCAGTGATAGTAATGCTGCGTTACCTTCATCAAATATTGACAACCAAGTAGATGATCAAACAGGTAAAAATCATTGCACTTTAAATCATATATTTCAGTTAAAATGGGTTAATTATTTTTTAATATTTGAACTATTTTTATAATAAACCAATTTCAAATATTACTTGAACATAGAGGTTTTTAATTTAAATTGTACATTATAAATGTAATTAAATACATGATGAATTTTATTAAATTATTGTTAAATTTTCAGGATAAATGGTCAGTGATAGTAATGCTGCGTTAACTGCATCAAATATTGACAACCAAGTAGATGCTGAAACAGGTAAGAATCATTGCAGTTTATGTGGTTCTTAATAGTTTTTAATTGCTGATTTAATATATTTGTAAATATACAATATTTTTACTATTTTGTATTATTTATAAATAATTATTGGCTACTTTGTTTTACAGATTTTAGTAATATCCAAGATGCTATTTTGTTCACGGAAAGAAGTCAATTTAAAAATGATCCTGCTAATTTTATTAAATTAAAAAATTTAACTCCCGAAATTAACAACCTAATATTGAATCTAGGACCATGCCAACCGTTTCAAAATGACCTTCCTGAAAATAAATTTCCTAAAGATAAATATAATTTTAGTTTTAAGGAAACATATTACCTAAGAATTTTACCTGACAATACCAATATTAAACGAGATTGGTTATCTTATTCCCCTAGTGAAGATAAGATATATTGTTTGCATTGTTTTTTATTTGGAACAAATTTACACAACAGTACTCAAAAAACTTGGACAAAAAATGGTTTTAATACATGGAAAAATATTACACACGCACTTAAAACTCATGAGAATACTCCCGATCATATTACTTGTTCTATCAAACTGAAATTAAAAAAGGCATCTGCTCCTATATTACCGGAACTACACCAAACACGTAACATTCAAATATCAATGAACCGACAAATTGTTTCAGAGTTAATTGACATAATTATATTTCTTGCTCGTCATAATTTAGCATTTCGGGGTCATCAAGAAAAATTGACAACTAATTCATCAATGGGAAATTTTAAAGATTTAATTGTACTCATGGCCAAAAATTCAACTTTACTTTCAGATCATATTTCCAAAGTACAAACTCAAGGTCGCCACGTGACATCATTCATTTCTTGGCAGCGCCAAAATCAAATAATTGAAGCCATTTATATAAATATTTTTAAAAAAATTTGTCAAGACTTAAGTAACTCGCGCATGTTTAGTATTGCAATTGATACTACATTTGACATTTCCAGAAAAGAACAGGTATCATTTGTTGCCAGGTATTCAAATGAAATTACTGGATCTGTGCACGAAAGAATCATTGCTGTTAACGAGTCTCCCTCTACAACCGGTGAAGATTTATATAATTTAATTGTGACTTATGATGGGGCTAGTAATATGAGCGGAAACTATAAAGGGCTTCAATCACGTATTCGAGATTTGAATCCTCAGGCTGTATTTATATGGTGTCATGCCCATCGGTTCAACTTAGTTGTAAAGGATGCTGTATCTTCTAAGTTGTAATGCCGTTGATATGTTTGGCAACTTAGAATCTTTATATGCATTTCTATGGTGTTCAAAAAAAAGGGCTGCCATTTTTCGTGTAAATCAACTGAAGAGTAATTCAGAAAAAAATGAAAAAAATCAAATTCATGCAATACAACGAATAAGTACAACAAGATGGGGGTCTCACTCAGCGTCTATTAATGTAGTTTTAAAATTTCACGATGCTGTAATAATAACATTGGAAACTATTAGATCTAGTGAAGGACCAAGTGATGCTAGGGTTGGCGCTGCTGCAAGTGGATTAATCGACTATTTTTCTTCCTACCGTTTCCTACTTGTTGCCATGTTGTTTCAAAAAGTTTTTTTTATTCTAGCTCCTATAAATAAACAGTTGCAAGCACATGACTCTGATATACTTATTGCGACTCAATTGATTAAAAACGCCAAATTAGATACAGAAAATCTTAGAAGTAGAGGCGTCGCTGAAATAAAACGCGCTGCTGATGATTTTGCTAAGAACAGTAAAATAGAATTTGAAGATTTGAAAGCACCAAGAAAGAAACGTGTACCAAGAAATGCAGGTGAAAATTGTATTGATGAACCACTTGATAACCCTTTGGACAATTTTAAAGTTAATACTTACTATGTTGAGTGTGATACTATAATATCAGAGCTATGCCAAAGATTTGGTGATTCCGGTGGCCTATTAAAGGACATATATCTATTGTCGTCAAACAGATTGAGAGAAGTTGGTAAAAATCCAAATCTTATTCCAAATGATGCTTTTGTTGAAGTTTGTTCAATGTATACAAATTATCTGGATCGCTTTCTTTTAATAGAAGAGTATCAACAATTTGTTAGAAACTATGAAGAAATTGAAAGTACAAGAAAATTACCAAAAACGTTTCGCTCATTACATTTATGTAATGAATATAATGATGATGAATTTTCGCAATTAGATTTGAACTTGGAAGATGAATATGAAGACACAGAGAATATCAATCAAGATAACGTATCAAGTAAACCAAAAAATATGGCTACGGTTCTTGAATTATTTCAGCTGTTTTGTTCCGCTAATTTAAATGCAGTATTTCCTACATTATATATACTACTCAAAATATGTGTGACTTTGCCGGTTAGTAGCTGTAGCGTAGAAAGAAGTTTTTCAAAGCTTAAATTTCTGAAAACTAAACTAAGATCTACTATGTTAGAGTCCAGATTAGAACATTTGATGATTATTAATTGTGAACAAGACATTCCGATTGACAAAGAAAATGTGATACAAACACTTTGTACTTTTAGTTCATCGCTTTCAAAATCCCTTGTACACTAATACTAGATTGAAGAAATAAATTGATCTCTATCAAAACAAAATGTTATTTGATTAAATATTTATTTAGTTTTATTTACTTATAGTTAACTCATATATAAATTCTAATCTGTATCAATTTATTGTTTTGTTTTGAAAATCTATTAAAAGTGAAGTCATTGTATTTGTGTTCTTAAATTTTAACCAATTTGTATTGTAAATTACTATATTTTAAATAAACTACAAAGTTTTGATTGTATGGGGGTGTGGGGGCATAGCCCCCATGGGTTTGGTTGGAATAATTTTGGTGGGTGGTACCTTGTGAAAATAAATTTGACAATAGTACTTTTTTTAGAGCTCGGCTCCACTGGCCAGAAGGACAGGTAATTTTTACACCTTTACGTTTTGCTGTGAATTTTACTTATTTTTATTATTAGTTATTTCAATTTATTGTACAGCAACCGTAGTTAGGGGATCACGGGGGAATTACACGCACTCAAGGAGAAATTTGTATGTCAGCCTCAAGTATGTCACATTGATTTTAAATAGTTTCTATTTCCTTTATTAACATATATATATATAATAATAAAGTAATAATGTAAGGTATAATTACCGATATATTGTATAAATACTGAAATTGAAATTTAATATTTTTTGTCACAACTCCATATATTTATAATGTTATTATTATTACTATTACTTTTCTATGTCTTACAGTATCATTTATGTACACTCTTTGCCCGAAAGGGCGTTAATATATATAAATAAATAAAATAAATATATTTGTTTTATTGAATTACTGGGACTTAACTCTATCGTTATTTTTTTTTGAAAATTGAAAAATAAAAAAACGAAAATGCAGAGGGTAATTATACGCATTACCATTTTTTTTATTGGGGGGGGGGGAATTATGCGCACCATTTTTACTATTGAAAAACATAGGGAGAATCGTACGAATTTATTATTTTCTAACGTTTTAGTTAATAATTTTATTTTTATTTTAATTTTATATTAAATGTAGTTGTTTGTATGATTTTCTGAAAAATACGAACTATAAGGAAGAAAATACATTTTTATTATAAAATCAAACAAATTAAACCTATATTTTATCATATTTACAGTCAATATATACTAAAATGACTATAAGGTCCGGGCCACACGATGCGTTTTTGCCGCATGCGGCGAGATGCGTTATCACCGCATGCGTTGGGTTTATTTACATAACGTATTGTTTTATATCGAATGGGCCACACGACGCGGTGTTGCCGCATGCGGCGAGTTTTCACCGCAACATGCTGCGGTGATGCGGAAGCGCCGCACGTCGTTATCAATACAAAACACGTTTATTTAAATTATACCGACCACACGACGCGGTAGAAACGCATGCGGTGAAAATTTGTTGACTCATATATTTTTAATTTTGATTTGTCAAAAAATATGTTTGACTTCGAAAAATTAATAATTGAGGTAGAGTCAAGGCCTTGTTTGTGGGGTCTTGGCTCTAAAAATTACCATGACAAGTCAATAAAATGTTGGCTTGGAACTCAGTAGCTGCAGCTTTGAACAATAATTGGGAGGAATAACTGGACAATAACTGGACAAAAGGAGGAGACAGGTAGAATATTTTTAATTAAGGTGAATTAAGACGAATATTATTAATTGAAAATTGAAAATATTTAAAAATTTCAATTATAATATCTGCAATAAAGTATATGCCATTTGCCAACGTCATATCTTAATAACACAATATAACATATTTCAAATCCTTCGTGCACTAATTACATTATAATTATTTACATCAGTATAAATATTAAAAATAAAAGACTTAACATACTTGATAATTAAAAAAAATATTTTTATATAAAATTATTCAAAATCTTAAATGATGAGTACTAAATGGTAATAATAAACCAAATATTAATCGATACTACTTCTTACTATTTTACTAATTATTAATTTCTAAAAAAAATTTATAAATAACTGATAACAATTGATGAATTATACTAACTAGTAAATTATTAATAATTTAAGTGTCTGTAAATAAACATAAAAACATCAGAAATATTTTATAATTATAATACGATTAATATGTATTCAAATATTACTCGCTAACGTTGTTTTTATATTTTGTTATACTGGAATGGTACTGACCCAGGTCCCATAAAATATTCCGCATAAAAATCTCTGACCTCAATTCCTTGAGATCGTACTCCTGATCCTCTATTAGGTAAACCATCCACTTAGTAACTTGTGTCCATGTCTTCAAAATTATAACCATCTCTTTTGCGGACAAAGTTGTGCAATACACAACAAGCTTTTATGATATCGTCCGCAAAGTCTGGTTCAACCAACAAAGGGGTATGTAACACTCTCCACTTATTTGAAAGTACGCCAAATGCACATTCTACTGCTCTTCTCGTTCTTGAAAGCCTATAATTAAATATACGACGTGTATTTGTGAGCCCGCGGCCTGGATAAGGTCTCAGTAAATTTTTATGTAGTGAAAAAGCTTCACCGGCTACAAAAACGTATGGTTGAGGAGAGTCATTGGTATTCGGTAAGCACTAAGGTTCAGGAATATTTATTTGATTAGCATACAATTTTTCCCGAAGCGAGACTGTTTAAATACATTTGAATCAGATTCGCGCCCGAATGCCCCAACATCAATACATACAAAACTTAAATTTGAATCCACCACAGCCATAAGAATGATCGAATAATACTTTTTATAGTTGAAATAATATGAACCTGAGTTTTGAGGATTCTTACACCGTATGTGCTATCCGTCAATACTCCCGAGACAATTAGGAAAGTTAGTACTTGCATAACATTTTTCTGATATGTCAATCCATTTTTCCATTGTTGGTGGAGACATTTCTGTTGGTTGTAATACTGTCCAACAAATTTGACAAGTATCTTTAACGATTTGGGCTATAGTACTCTTTCCAATGTTAAAATCAAATTGCAAAGCTTTAAAGCACGTCCTAGTTGATAGATATCTAACAATAAATTTCAAAATGTATTAGTATGTTGAACGAATTGCATTTTTAATTTTAGTAAAAGATTTAAAGGAAAAAAAATGGAGACAGGTACGCGACAATTATATGAAATATATTAATCAGGAGAAAAGTATTAAAAGTGGTTCTGGAGCTACAAAAAAAAGAAATGCCACTTTGCTGATATGCTATCGTGTTTGAAACCCAATTTAGCTAAAAGAAGGTAAACTTATTAACATCACAATTAAATATTTTATTTTATTTTTCTTAAACGATTATCAATGAAATTATAATAAACGACAAGTTTGTTTTTAATCTACTATTAAATTTCAATAATTAATTATCATTATTTCACATGTTATTTAAATAGTACGTCAGGAAATTTTGTTCAAAATGATTTATACTTAGAAGGACAGATGTCAGATACTGACGAACAAGCTGAAGAGCACAATAATACATTAGATCCAGAGCACCCATTACAAGTAGATTCGTCCATATACACTCAGAGCACCCCACCGAATACTTCTAAAATAAATAAAAAAAATCCTAAAATTAATCTTTTCCAAAGCAAACTTTTAGATTATATAGAAAAACAAGAAGTAACTGACGGGGATGAACTTTTTTTAAAATCATTACTACCCGAAGTAAACAAATTAAGTGAAACAAAAAAATTAGAGTTTAAAATGTACGTACTACAATTTTTCCAAAATGAATCGCATTCTCATCAAACTGCATTTAATCCACGTAATAATGTTCCACATTTTCATCCTGGATATTTTAATTCGTTTCATTCATCATCTCCAATCTCATATCAACATCAATAAGCTTCTCTTTCTCAAATTCCAGTAGAACACAACGTATACTCTGAATCAATCCCTTATCACCATTTTCGACAGCCTCCTTCTGAAAACATATCTCCTTATACGCCAAATCAACAGCATTTTCCTCCTTTACATGATCCTCCAGATGGTACTCAGCATAAAATGTAACCTCATATTTTTCTTTTCATAAGTAAGTCCACTATAATATATATATATATATATATATATATATATATATATATAGTTATCTATATATATTTATCTATATATATATATATATAGTTATCATCAATATATATATATATATATATATATATATATATATATATATATATCAGTTTTAGCCTTTTTCATACATTCCGAGATGGATATTTTACTATTTTAAAATAAGTCATAACAGTTTAATTATTTGTATTTATTTTATGAAGTTTAAAACTTTTTATTTTTTTATTATTATATTTGTACTATTTGTATTTGATGTATTATGTACAACTAACAGTTCATTTTTTTTTATTTATTAAAATGTTTATATCGGCCTTCCGACCTTAGTGAAGATTGGAACATAACAATATTTTATTTGAAATTTTAAATTTATAAGTTTAGAGTTAAATATCTATGAAATATATCTGATTACTACACAACGCATGCGGCAATAACGCATCGTGTGGCCCGGTATGTCATTGCGGCGTCACCGGAATTTATTTCGCCGCATGCGGCAAAAACGCATCGTGTGGCCCGGGCCTAAGTAACCAGTGGCGGACTGGGTTCCTTTTTTTTGGTCGGCTGGAATTTAAAAGGGCCCCTGACCAATGAGACTAATAGCAATGGCTATGGGCCTTTTTACAGTTTTACATTTTTAAAGATGCCTAATTATTTTGAAGTTCTAATACCCCCCACCTCTCCCAAAAAAATGTATATGTAACTATTTTTGTAAGTACCTTATTTAGGTTTCGTTTAAACTTTTAATTCTTATGCATTATAAAAACAAATAACAAAATATCTATAATGTTACCTATTCAACATAGTTGTTTATCCATATCATAGATACTATAGGTACTATAAGTATTTGTATTCTTATTACCATTAGATATAGCTGTTGCCTGTTGCATGAAGTCTACATACCGGATACTTCATATTATAATATGTAAGGACCTGGTTAATATTTTATTTATATTAATTAGTGTGTGCTAAACCAATTTTAAGTGTCTACCACCGCATTGTTTATTATATATTGTTTATATTATATAATATTAACTGTGATATTAATTTTAACGACCCTGGAACTTGGCCACCAATTACCTCATCTACAAGAACATTATCGGTAGAAAAGGGGCCACAACATTATGAACCAAACAATGTACCAAGTGATGATAAAGGTCGGCACTTCAGTAAAAAGTGGTTTTATAGAAATTTGTTTAATAGAGAGAGAGTGAGAAGACAGTGGCTCATGTACAGTGAACTGAAAAATTCTGTATTTTGTTTTCCATGTTTATTATTTTCTAATGACAATAGAACATGTCCTTTTATAAATAATGGTTTTGATGACTGGCAGCATTTGAATCCATATATCCCAGATCACGAAAAATCTAAAAGTAATTTAAATAATTTTATATCTTGGAAACAACGGGAAAAAAGAATACATATGGGAGTAACAATTGACTGTTAAATTGAAAAATCTATGGAAAAAGAAAAAGAAAAACGGCGTAACATATTGAGAATTATAATTGATGTTATACTTTTTTGCTCAAAAAATAATTTGGCCCTTAAAGGTACTCCTGAAAAAATTGGTGATTTGAACTCTGGTATTTTTTTTAAAGTTAATAGAACTTATTAGTCACTATTCTCGGCGCATACCAGTTGGGTCCCATGAGTCAGATTGTTCACTAATTGGGTCCCGTGTAAAATAGTCTACTGTACGAGTTGGGTCCCGTGTAAATAAGTCTACTGTACGAGTTGGGTCCCGTGTAAAATAGCTTACTGTACGAGTTGGGTCCCGTGTAAACCAGTCTACTGTACGATTTGGGTCCCATAATTTTTCTTCCCATTTTTACAGACTTAGGACTGTCTATAATAACATTTATAGTTACTACAGGTATGGTTAAAAATGTTTTTTTCTAATTTTTCCCGATTTAAAATCGTTTGTCGTCCATATGATTTTTAGTGAATAATAATATTTTAATTTAATGGTTGAAATTTATATGACATAGTTTTTACGAATTCGTAGCAATTCATTTTTTTAAATATTTTTTGTCATTTTTTCTTTTACGAATTCGAAAATATACATCTATTTGTATATTTTTTAAAACGTGTATAAATTGATATATATTTGGGTGAGCAGAATAAAACATAGAATTGAAGTGTGAGTGAAAGGATTCACATGCGTTTGTAGTTCTTATTGAACTAGGCTTAAATTCAGACCATAATCTTGGAGGGAACTTAGCGTCAGGATGTATATAATTGTTTAATATATATTGAGTGAATATTTGTATTCGTTCGTCATCTGGTTGAATACTTAATAAATCGTTTGTAACTTCGTTTGGCGTTAAGAATGGAAGTCCAAAAAATATTTTTAGGTATTTACCTAATTTTGTGTTTTTGTTATAATCGCTACTTAACCTAGATTCTGGATCTTTCGCCACCAGTTTTGGCCAAGATGAAATCTACAACCTTTAATATTTATTTGTGGCCAAACATGATTTGCTCGTTCTTTTTACACATCGCCATCGTTCGATGTCATTTTTTAGATACTTATGAAATGAAAATTTAAAGCCACCAATAACGTTTATACGCTTGCCTTTTTCACTAAACATAATATTTTTAGTTTTATCCATTATGTATGGAATGTGAACACATGTCACATACTGACGTACTATACTGTGGTATAATCGTTCATTGATTATTATTTCAACGGCAGAAAATACCTTATCTAAATTATTATTTTTGTACTGTCTATTACTACGATAAGATATCATTTTATTGCTAGAAAGTACGTCTTTAATCCATATTCGTACTTTATAATATTAGTAATTAATACAAAATAATTGTATAAATACGTGGACCCAATTCAAACGCATCATTTGATACACCCGGACCCAATTCAGACAAAACATTTTATTCACACGAACCCAATTCGTACAAAACATTTTATTCACACGGACCCAATTCGTACAAATCATTTTATTCACACGGACCCAATTCGTACAAAATTTAAAACTAGTATTATTTTCGGACCCAACTCGGATGCAGCCACTATTCTCCCATACTAGCTCAACATGTCCAAGAAGTTAAGCAATCTAATTTTTCTACTAGTTATTTTTCACCTTCAATTCAAAATGAAATTATCGTTTTACTAGGACAAACAATAAGAAATAAAATTAGTAAGTATGCTGACGCACACTGTCGCCGGTTCAAACCTCGGTCACGGGCGGCTCTCTCTCTCTGGGCAGGCGACTGTCTAGAGAGAGCGGCCGCCATCTCCCCTGTGCAGAAGGCAACGGGAAACCACTGCACAGTACAAACCCTTCCCTAGTAACACCTTCTTCTAGGTGCAAACCAACCCTCGGGTTGTTGACCCTAAGAAGTTTGATTGTACACCTGATATATCACATAAAGAACAAATGTCGCAAATAATTATAGTCTATTCCAAATAAGACCAGGCTACGGCGGCGACCAGATCTCGTCGGGCGGCGGTCAGGCTCCACCTATTTTACTGATAACGTGTACTGACGTACGTATGTGATTATGTGGTGCGCGACTGCGCGAGTGACGGTACGGAAAAATACATCGCGACGTACCGCTCCGCACTCCATCTGTTTCAGAGTATACAATGCAATCTAAGTTATTTGTTCAGGTCGCTGGTTTACGATAGACTAATTACGTCGCGGCGGTCGCTCTAGCTGTCGGGCCGCGACGGGTAAACAAGAATCTAACATCATGTTGGTTTGCGAGCTCGTTTCCTAGGTTAGACTTCAGATCATAGGTAAACGTAAATCCACGATGTAGAGTGCGTAACATCGTGCATAAACCCTATTGGCACCGAGTGTCAATAATTCCATATGGTTCTGTGTCTCTGTGATAAATATTAAATACTGATAATAGTGATAATACCGATACCGATTAATGATGAACAATAATACAATATTAATTAATTTTTCTCTAATCGACTAATCATATTCTTTTGTTCAGACTAGTTATATTAATTATTTTAAATTTATATTTTATTAAATTAAATAATGAGTGAAAAACGAAATATAAAAGATAATAATTTAAAAATCTACAATTTCTTCCACAAAAAATTTAAAACCAATGATATCAATGATGCTAACCACAGTAAGTATTTTAATTACCTATTTTTCTTAATTATTTTACCTAAATCTAAATAAAATATTTATATTTAGATAACACTAATATCAATGATCCAGACAATCCAGTTCCATTATCTGATTCATCAAAAGAAGGTAAAAGAAAATATTTAAGTTTTGCTTTTTAGCTTTCTTTATGTTGTTCGAAACAATCAAAACTACTTTTTCCTATCAGTTATTTTGTAAAATACATGCAATATAATAATTATCATTTTTATTCCATACAATAAACTTGTTACTATAAATTTTCTTTTCCTACACAACATAATTTGAAATTGAAATATACTAACCTACATTTTATTTTAGATAGTGTTTGCCGAGAACCAAATTCCGTTTGTTCTTATGTAAAAGGTAAGTATAAATATTTTATTTTGTTTTATAATAATGAATTAAAATTGTCATATTGTTGTGCTATTTTATGCTAAAAAAGAAAATGAATTTCAGTCATCATCAATTTTGAATTTGCAAGAAGATAACACTATCACAGGTATTAAAATATTACTGTTTTTCTGTGTTTCTGTTTATAATGTCTGTAGTTAGTGTTAGTCATTAGATAAAAGTATTAATTATTTACATAATTAATTTATTAATAATTGTGATTTAATCCTAAATATTAATTTGTTGTGTTATATGTTTTAGGTATTATTTTAAGTATTACATTTTATGTACCAAATTTGTACCTTAAAATTGAAACTTATTCATATAATGTATCTAGGTTTTATTTTTATAAAAATGTTTAAAGTAGGTTTACAAGCATACTTTGGAAGCTGGATTATTGGGTATGTGTAATGTGTATATACTTTTTTAATATTTTAATATGTTTGTGGATATTTTGTGTACTACCAATGTTGTAAAGTTGTAAGTTAAATAACGTTTTCATTTTTGCATGCCGTTTTTCTCTTTTGTATTCTGTATTAAACTGCTTTTAAAATATTAATAATGACATGTTACACTAGGATCAATTGATACAAATTTGGAAATGGAAACGGCTATTGTGTTGTAGATTTGATAATTATAATTTACATTTAATAATATATATTTATGAGTGAATTCAAAAATTATTCAAAGTTTAAATATTTCAGATACAACTCATGTTAATGATCCTATTCGTCCTCTCCCAAAAAATACCCTGGAGTTCAGAGAAAGAATTAAAATGGGTCCTTTTCAACCAGCTTATGAAATTTATCCACGAACAAAGCAAGGTAACAAAAACCGTGCTTTTCAAAAAATATGGTATACTCAGTATACCTGGCTAGAATATAGTCCAGCTATTGATTCAGCTTTTTGTTTCCCCTGTCGTTCGTTTATGGGTAATCAATTAAATAGTGGCCAATTAGATGATGCTTTTACTAAAAAAGGTTTTAAAGGATGGTACAGGTCACACTTATCTTTTGTTAATCACCAAAAAACAAAGTCTCACATGAATAGTGTAACGGCAATGGAAAGTTTTTTGAAATCAACACCAATAGATCAAGTTTTAGATGAAGAAAGAAAATCCATCATAAAAAAACGTGAAGCTGATCGATTACATAATAGAGCACTCATGACTCGTTTAATAGATATTTCTTTGTTTCTGGTTAAAGGAGGTTTGGCTTTCCGTGGCCACGATGAAAAAAAAGATAGCTTTAATCAAGGTAATTTTAAAGAACTTGTAAAATTGTTGTCAAAGTATGATAGTATGCTTAACACACATTTAGAGAATGGTAAACAAAATGCACAATATTTAAGTAACCGTATTCAAAACGACATGATCACATCACTTCACACTGTACTACTTAAAAAGGTCAAATCTGATGTGGAAAATACAAAAATATGTATAATTGCTGATGAAACCAGTGATGTAGGACACCATGAACAGTTATCCATTATTATCCGTCATTTTGATTTACAAAAGAATCGACCTGTTGAAACTTTAATTGGACTAAAGCGCATGACATCAGTTGACGCAGAATCAATTTTTAATATGCTAACTTCGGTGTTACAACAATTTTCTAAAGACTGGTCTACAGTCTTAGCTGTTTGTTTCGATGGAGCTAGTACAGTGGTCGGCAACCTGCGGCTCGCGAGCCACATGTGGCTCTTTCGGTCTAAAGTTGCGGCTCTCCAGCTACACACAAAAATTAATATTTTATGTTCAAAAACAATATTTTATAACTATAAAATAATTTGATACAGTCCGCATGGAGCACAGTCTATCGTTGTAAAATGTTTGATATAGACTAATCGCGATACTATGCACAACTAATTATTCTTACGCAGTCCCTATTATTAATTTTTTGTTTTTTTTTTTTTATTATGAATTTATCATATTATTATATATTAATTTTGTTATTATTATGTCTATTAAAATTTAAAAATAAAATTATATATAAAAAAATTACGAAAATTTTTAGTGGCTCTTTAAAATCTGGAAAATGTTGTGTATTGTAACTTTTGGCTCTTCCGTCAAAAAAGGTTGCCGACCCCTGAGCTAGTACAATGTCCGGTAGCATATCTGGAGTGCAAGCAAGATGTAAACAAGAAAATAATAATATATTTTATATCCATTGTTATGCTCATTGCTTAAATTTAGCATTGATTGATAGCATTTGTGAAAAATCTAATACTAAATCAGGCTTAAAAAATAGTTCTCTTATTTTTGACTTCCTTGGAACAGTTCAGTTTGTTTATACTTTTTTGGAAAACAGTCCTATTAGGCATGCTGTATTGGAAAACATAGCAAAAGAGTCTGGCCAGCGGTTTTTGACTTTAAAATCACTTGAGTAGCCCATCAGGTCAAAATATGAATTTGTACTATAGTAGGAAGTTTAGTTCTTATAACTGCACCATTTACGAGTCGGGAACGCAAAATGCTTATGCTTATTTATGGGGAGAAATAAACGGAAAAAGAGGATGTAATGAAATTGTGACATGTATACACAACTATTAAACCGATATAGATATCAAAAAAATATATGAATACGTAGCTTTATATTGTGACTCGTGCACCGGCCAAAACAAAAATCGTGCTATGTTAGCTATGATTTCAAAATCACTCAAAAGTCAATTCACGTACATTAAAGAGATAAAAATCGTTTTTCTATTGCCGGGCCATACTTACATGCCGGTAGATTCAGTGCATGCATCAATCGAACGTTTTGTTAGGGACAAAACTGTTTGGGCATCAAGTGAATGGGCTACACTTATTAGAAACGCACGTATAAATCCTAAGCCAATAGAGGTAAAACAACTTGCTTATTCAGATTTTTATAATTGGAAATATGAAGCTGATAATAGTTATATACTCCCAAAAGTTTTAAAAGATATCGATGGTAATATCATTCAAATTTCAAAAGTTCGTTACTTTGTTTTTTCACGTTTGAATTTGGATAGTGAAGATGATAATTTGCATTCCACAAATATCCATGCATATTTTTCATATAATCCTGATTGTGAACCAAAAACATTAAAACTTAAAGGCGGTCAGAACAAGAAAGAATCTCGGTCCACTACAGAAGTCATTGCAAAAAAGTTGTATAAAGAAACCATTGCAATCTCGAAAGAAAAATATAATGATCTTATTAAATTGTGTACATCTGGAATTATTCCAAATGAGTTTCAGGAGGAGTATCTGCAAATGAGAAATAGTACGAAAATCCAAGACTGTTTACAAGAAACTGACGAGGAAGATGAAACTGTCAGTTTAAAGTAAGACTGATAAATTATCAAATTTTATTTACTCATTTCATCATTAAGTATTATAACTTAGTTGGTTACTATTATAATTATATCGATTTGTTTTTAAAAAAGTTGTTTTATTTTATTTTAAGGAAGATTTTACTGTTTTTTTTATGTAATAATTAAATACGTCATGTTATTTAATTTTATTTTGAATACTTTTTACTAAAAAGAAACGTTTTATTTTATTAAAAGGAATATTGGACTGTTTTTTTATAATGTGATAATGAAATTATACGTTATTTAATTTTATTTTGAGTACTTTTTATTGAATTATTAATATTAAATCATATGTTTACGAGTAGGGCTGCGCGATTATTTTATTTCCATATAATCGATATGTAGGAAATTATTTCGATTATAATCGGTATAATCGGTTATTTTTTTACACATAAATTATGATCGATAATTATCAGTCAACAAATTATAATCGATTATAATCGATACTTAAATTAGTAAAAGAGCGATTATAAGCTATTAATATAAATACTTGAATAATACAAGCGACTCCATGTATCGTAGACTGTTATGAGGACATTGTGTAATTTAGTAATCTATAAATAATGTCTCGGGCCCTCGGCTATAATTTATTTTCAATTATAATCGACTTGATTATAATCGATTAATAATTAACTAATCGAACGTCGATTATATCGATTATTTTTAATGGACAGAAAATAATCGATTAATCGATTAATCGATTATAATAATCGATTATATAAAATAACCGCGCAGCCCTATTTACGAGTTCAGGCGTAACCAACAATGACCAGGTAAGTTGAGAAACAATGGGCGTAAACGCCATATTATCGTTTATAAGCTAATTTTTACCGTAATTAGCGGTAAATTTCATAGTTGTAAGTAAAATACATTAGAAACATAATCAATTAATAGATTGATACAAGAATTATACCTGTAAGTGATATTTAGATAGAATAGGACAGAAAAATGTATTGTATTTTTATTTTGGCTTTCCTGTAAAATTACGAAAATGTCGTTTACGCCCTTTTTCCCTGTAGCCGTCGATATATACATTAATAGGTATGTGGTATTTACTGACTTTATGTATATTTAATATTTAAGTTTTTGAGAATTTGGCAATTTTTTTCTTATTTCTATTATCTTTTTTTTTCTTATTTTCTTGTTGTGAAAATTGCCTCATTCTCATTCTAATATAATACATTACAGTAAACGAAATTACGTCCCCCCCATGAATTGAACATGGAAAATTAATTGTATTTTCAGACATTAAGTCTGTGACGATGAGTTCAAATACGTGCGTAGATGAAGAATGCTTGTTAAAACTATTTTCAATTTTTTTGATGAAATCGAAAAAGAAAATGTTTGGGTGTATCAATCGTCCCTTAGTTTTCATGTTAACTAATGCAGCACACATTTGTTGAGAATAAACTTGTGGTGTTACAAAAGCTGACTTACAAGTAGTGCAATCACCCAGATAGCAAAATTATGTTTTGATAATATATTCAAAATATTTAATTAAATCTACTTATATTTTCATAATATTTTCATTTAATTTTCACATAATTGTATTTTGATGTTCACAATATGTTTTGGCCACAATCTCAATATTTTTACAAAATTTCTCAGAGATATTACTTCAATATTCATATACAATATTTTTAAAATATAACTTTTGACATACCTTTAAAATATCACTAAAGGTATGTTTCCAAAACGTAAACTTCAATCTATTTCTACAATATATAATATATAATTTTTTCAAAATATTTTCTTATTTACTTACTGTACAGTATATAAATAAATATACATATATATATATATGTATATACTATATATATATATATATGTATATATATATATATATATATATATATATATATATATATATATATATGTATATACTATATAAATTGACATTATCATGAATCTTTTAAAATATTTACAACTTACTAAAACAGAACATAACTCATAAGTTCATCTAAATCTTTGTTCATAATTCACACATGAAACAATACATTTCTGTATATTATTAAATACAAAATAGTTTATAAACAGAACAACTTTTAATTAATGTATATAGAATGATTTATTAAAACTGGTTAGTAAGATATTAAAAAAAATAATAAATAAAAATTATTAGTTTTACAAAATATAAAATTAAAAATAATTCATCCCTGTATTTTGAAGTAATTCTACAAACAAATGGTTATAACTTTATAAGAATAACTGTTTTATACATCATTTATGATAATATTATATTAAAAATAAAATATTGAAGTAAAAATAATTGTACAAGTACTTATGAACCAAATTAAAATATAAATATTATAAATAATACAACTTTTTGATAACATAAAAAATAAAAATAATTATCCATAACAAAAAAAATACTTAACTACAAAATAAAGCATACAAATTAGGTATTATTAATTAAAGTATTATTTTGACAAGACGATGGTGAAACCACATTGTTTTTCTTTTCCTTCTTGGAAATACGTGCTGGGGCTTGAGCCAGCCATTGTTTAACTGGATTTCCAATTAGATCATCTGTTGAATCTTTAAACTTAGGCACTTTCCTTATAGAATCTAAAACAAATTTTATAATTTTCATCAAATAATAAAATCATGGTCCACCCAACATGTTTTTAAAATAAACTTTGTAGAAAATGAAGTATGTTTTATATTTTTACTAACCATAAATCAATGAACAACAGCGAAGTCCAGAGAAATTTAATTTTCCTTTGAACCCAATGTATGAATAATTTGAAAGTAATGAGTCTGTAAACATACGTTTCATAATGGCTCTCACTGAATCCTTGATATCTTTAACAGTGACTCTAGCTAAAATAACCACCTGCAAGGATACAAAAATAATTTGTAAAAACAAAAACAAAATTATTTATTAAAAATTTTCTAAAATTTAAGCTTAGAACATACACAAGCCTTTTTATTTTTGCTTTCTTCCAACCATATCTCAAACTGATGCAATTCTTCAACATTATTGATCGGCCATAAATTATACAAATTTTCCATAGTTTCCTCCTCAAAATTTTCAAAATTTCTTTTCCTAGTATCATAACCATTTTCTAATTTGTCTAAAATACTTTGACACATGGATGTAATTGTGTCAATTTTATAGGCCTGACTCTTTATTTCATATTTGATACAAGTAAATGCTGATGAAATATATTCTGGATTTTCTGAACAAAATATTTCAATTTGAACAATAATGAATAAATAATATTATGTAATAATTGACATAGTTTATGGAGCGGTAGCCAGGAATCTGAGGTAATAGATTATAACTATACAGACCGGATGTTTATGTTTCACATCTTTGTCTAAAAATATATATATATATTTTTTTTTTGTGGTAATATAAATTGTATCAATGAAAATAATACTTTTTACATTATAGTTAATGATTTAAACACCCCATTAAACATTTTGTGATAGTTGAAATTTTAAAAATCACCAACATATTCCTGGGTACACAACTAGTTAATTATATTAAGTGCAGTATGCAAACATTTTAAATCAGACATTGTGTGTTAAGGTTGTGTCTATTACCTGAAATAGACTTTTTAGAAGGTTCAGACAAGAATAAATTTCTTTTAACTTGAGTTTGTGGAGTACAACCTTGATTGTTTGGTAAACCTTGCTGAGATAGTAAATTAGTATTTTCAACCATGATTTTACCAATTGGAGAATTCATTATAGTTATATTTGGATTGTTTATCAAGTGTTTATCTGGTGTTTTATTAACTAAAACAAAGTAAAATATTATATGGGGATTAAATATACTTCAAAATTTTGTTTATTACCTGGAAGAGACTTTATAGAAGGTTCAGATAAGAACAAATTTCGTTTAACTTTCTTTTTTTGAGTTGTACATGGATTAGAGAGATATTTTGATGAAGCCTGTTTGAATAATGAATTTGAATTTTCAACCATGATTTTTCCAATGGGTGAATTGATTGTGGTAATACTTGAATTAAATTGTAATTGTTCATTTTGTAATTTATCAACTAAAAAAAAATACTCAATTACATTTATACATAATAATAATAAATTATGAACTGGTAATAAATAGATAATTTAGGTAAATAACCATACCGTTCTTAACTGGAGGCTCAAACTCAGGATCTTTGTCAGAATCATACAGAATATCATCACTTTCAGATTCAGATAAATTTAAATGTGTGCATTTGTTGATCATTTTTTCTTTATCTACTATAATAAAAACAATAGTTTTCATAAATATAGAATAATAATAAATGCAAACTATATACTAATAAACAACTGAATATAATTTACTTCTAATAGTATACAATAATAATAATTATTCATTATATAAGGTAGGTGCACTAAAAATAATAATAAGAATGAAGTATATCACATTATGTTTATTTTCTTAAATTACTTCTTACAAGTCATCATCATCTCTTCTAATCATCAAATAAATAGTGTACCACTTGCAATTTTTGGGTGAATAAATGTTTTTTTTTTTTTAAAGCAGAACCCATTTCCTCAAAAATAACTATGTATATTTTAGTAGCCCAAGCTGATAATAAATGCTCATCCAAAAGATTTTTCAAGAACTTTAATTTTTAAAATCATCAATAAATTACACTATCTACCTTATATATTAAGAATATAAATTTCAGACTATAGCATGTTAAAAAAATTAATACATACCAAATATAATTATGTATACATACATACCAAGTTAACTTAATAATTGATAAATTTAATTAAATTTAAAAAAAGTTATACAATAGTCAGTTTAAGACAATTTCCCTTTTAATACGCAATCTAGTTTATATAGGATATAGTCTATCTAGTTTATATTGCCTTCAACAGATTCTACTGTACTATAAATTATTACTTGTTTTTATAGTTGGAGGACTTGGTATAATACTTGAAGTTGAATTTTTATTATTTCTTAAGGTCTTAAATTTTCCATAAACTGTATCATACTGATCTTCATTCGCTGAAGATAAGTCAGTTAAAAATGTAGCTTTAATTGCTTTTGCCCGAGCTGCTTCTAAACTTTCTAAAAAATAATTATTAATTATTAACTTAAGTATAAAGGTTAGGAGATAGGTACTTTTATTACCATAATTTTCACCAAGGACTCTAGCTGATAACCAAACAAAGTCTATTTCGTTAGGATTTATTCTTCTTTCTATACTTTTTTTTACTGTGTTTTTTGTTAAGGGCCATGCACATTTTTTATCTTTTTTTCTATACCAAAAATTAGGGACTGATTCAACAGAATTATCTTTAAGAAAATGAACTACAATCCACATTATTATCAACTGAAAATAAATAAAATATCTATTAACTGAATTTAATTTAAACATAATATCAGATATGTATTAACTTACAATGATTATTATACCCTTTTAGTAATTTATATCTACTTGAGTATTCATTTTAAAGCCTATTTTGTAATTCTACCTATACTTAAATGATTTATTTTGTAAATGATTTATTTTTGTACTTAGCATTTTTAATTTAACTATTAAATTATATTATTATTATTATTATTATTACGGGAATGTTTAAAAAAAGTTATGATTCTGGAACTATGTTGTCAGTCATCAATAACAATTTAATTTATTATTATTTTAATTATTATTTAGATTTTAATTTATGAATGAATAATAGGCATTGCTATTGATAATCCATTGTGTACTACTATCATCATTTTTTTTTTAATTTCTGAAAATTTCCAAGATTTTAAATTGTTTGAAAGATCTTTTACAATAAAAATATCAAATATTGTTGAATCAACTGGTTCGTCATACAGCATTGATATTTTTTTAAATATTTTTCCAATTAGTATAATTGCGTTATTTTGACAATTTACAATGTTCAAACACTGAACAACTTCTTCATTATGAGTTAAAAAATAACTTTCTTTGTCCGTTGATGTATTTATTTTTATTTTGTTCAAAATCAACTGTCTATACTGTATTCCTTTAAGATTATCAACCAAAGGTCCATTACTATGTGGATGCGACAGCATTTCGTGTTGTTTATGATTTGCTGGCAAATTAATCAGTACTTGATTGTATATTTCAGTATATCTGTTGATGAGTTGTTCTAGAGGTTTATCATGTTTCCTAACTTTTGATTTCAACTCCTTCATGTAACTTTCAAACGCAAAAGCACTACTGTTATCAAGGGGTCCAAAATAATTATAGTCTTCTGCCAAATGTAATAGTCCATGGATATTGTGTGAAATATGTTCACAACCATAAATAATTTCAAAGGTACTCACAAAGTAGTCTAAAAGCTCTTTAGCATAAGCCCAATGACATTGGCGATCTGGACTTAAAAGAATTAGCATAGCAACATGTAAACACATAAAATTTGTAAATACATCTGCTTTGGTGATATTTTTTAGTACAATTGGTCCAATGTAAAGTAAAAACAACCTTAATTCAGTGGCCTTCCACCTGCCAATTTCTTGTATTTCCCTAGTTTTTCTAGCAAAATCTGAAGGAATAAAAGATTTAATGTCTAATAAAGACTTAGTTAATTTATGAACATCACGATTAGGTAAACGAACACTTAATGGTCCTTTGCTTAGCCATAATAAAATAAGTTTTCGAACAGCTCCAAGACAAACTAAATGTAAATAGTCGAGAGAAAATGTACGAACTGAATCTATTCCTGTTAACTCCACTAGAATTGACAATTTATTTCCAACATGATGTTCTTCATTTAGCATGTTAATGTAAGCTTCATGAGTTCTTTCGGTAGCTTTATCTTTAGAATAAGGAAAACACACTCGGTTTTTATAATATAGTCCCTCTTGAGTACATCTGGTACAAGAATAAAAACCCGAATGGCCTTTGATTTTTTAAATGAAAGCTTTTGCCGGTGAATCGCAAACTATAACATGAATAGATACTTTTTTAACAGTATTATTAAGAACTATACCGTTCATCAAAAGATCTTTACTTTCAGACACAAAATCTGCTAAAAAGTCATCACTGTCTTTTGGTTTGGTATTTCCATGATAAACTCCAACAGGAAAAACTGTTTTTGATGAATCATTATCAACAATAAACGCCAAAATTGGCCAAAGTTGGCTATTACTGCTCTTAGCTAGAGGCAACCCATCAATGCCAATGGCAATTTTGATCTCATTTAAATTATGTGATGCATATCTCTTAATACCTTCTGCTAATCCAAAATGATAATAATTTCCCGGAATAACACTACGAATATTAGCTGTTAGTGATTGTGGAGTTGCTAAAAGTGTTCGACAATCCCATGGTAGGTCCACAGTGTTAATATTTTGTCGAATTTTCAGTATTTTCAATAACTTATTCATAGAACTTTTATTATTTAATTAACTTTTATTACACTCTATGGCCCAAGTACTCAATTCTTCTTTGAAAGATGTATATTCTTGTTGGATCACATCATCGTTTTCTAAAGCTTCATTTGATGAATTAACAGGAGGTAATTCAATGGATGAGGTAAAACAAGTACTTGGCCCCTGTATATCATTTGAGCAAGATGTTTTTGAAGTTAAAGGAAGTTCTACAATATTAGTACAATCAGAGGAAATAACTTCATATTCTAATGATGTGTTAATGTCAGGACTTGTATCTTTTATTAAATATGTTCTTTGAATATCATTTAGTTCTTCATTAATTTTTCTTCTTTTCGTTCTTTTACTCTTAATCATAATTACCTAAAGAAAAAAATTACTGCTCTCCCATATCAAACTGAAACGTTGACCGATATAAAAACTAAATGATATTATATTTTTTTTCAGTTATCTAAAATGTATAAATGAATATATGTGTGTGATACAATTGTTAACAATGACTACCTATATGTACCGTACCAGAATTAATAGAATACAGAGATAAAAACTTTGCTACCTAACTATTTGTAATTTTATCATTTAATTCAACTAATATTTATGTAATTTTCTTGACCTATTTTGCAATGTACCTTATTTTTTTCACCTCAATACAATTAATTACTATTTCAAAGTTAATATTTAAATTGTAAGTCAATATAATTATATTTCTATAAAGATGTAACAAATAATATTAATAAAATATATACCTACCTACTTGACTTCAAAAATTTGTATCAAACATTCCATCGAATTTATAATTTTAAGGAAGTTATATAATATATTTCAAATTATTATAGTTTAATATACTAGAGGTATGACAAATTTCTGATTTTGAGTGCATTACCTATGCCTATTACATATTATAGCATGTCAAAGAGTTATCTATTACTAATATTTGGTTAAATAATGTGAGGTAAAAGTATAAAACCACTTGGTTAAGATAGGTAGGTACCACATGTAATAAGTAGTTTTATATGGTACATATATTTAAGTAGTAATAATTGAAAATAAAAATTGTTTACACTACCTATATACATTCATAGTTTTATAATCAACACTGAATAAATACTTGATAAATTCAACAGTTATACACTAATATTATAAAGGTCAAGATTAAAATTGTGTGCAGTAAAATAGGTACACTTAATGTAATCCAAAATTTTAAGTATTAGAAAATGTTTACAGTGTTCAAATTATTTAATTTAGTAGGTACCTTCTTAAATAGTTAATTAATTTATCATTATAATTTTGAATTTAAGTTTAATTGATTTTGTATATTAAATAATGCAACACAATAATAAACAAAATAAAACTACAACTGTTATTACCTATAACAGCATCAATAGTACCATAATAATTTTATAAAAAAGGAAATTATGCCTATTTATCTAAATTAAATTAATTAGGTACTTACCTTATAAATGTAAAATAAGTAGAAACAGAAGAAAAGCCAAAAAGTACGCAAACGAAAATACAAAACGTGGTTAGCCGTGTAAACTGTAAAATCGAATATTATGTAACTTAAAGTTATAAAATATAAATCACATGGACTATAATAATACTGATACTGATAACTGAATTTAACTGGAAAGTGGAAAGGATCGCGAGTCGCGACAGCGTGACCGTCTCAACAATAATGAATAATTATACATAATTTATTAATCAGTTAATAAATCTAAAAATAACAGCCGCTTGACGGAAAACATAAAAACCCGCCACCGACGGTATCGCGAAAAGTACATATAGTTGGTGCGGACGGGTGCGGGGTTCATTTGTAAAGAAAATAGAAATATCGGCCAGATTGTTATCTTGAAAATATTTTAACGTACATAATACATTGATTTTATTATATAGTATATACTAATAATGTATATGTAATCAATGATAATACATTATACATTATTATGTTTGCAAACTGGCAATGTAATTATGTAAACCTGCAGTAATGAATAATTATCTATTATATTAATTATTTTTACATAGGTAGGTACCTATACGTATAGTACACGGGGACACGGGGTGGCCATTCGTCCCGATTTTGTCGGGACACTTACCGGCTAGGTTAACGAACCTAACTATATATAATATAATATACATTATACTGTCCCGATATCTTTCTATTTCCAGATGGCGAAGTATGGGACGAAGTTAGTACCTGTTTCTAAAAATTAGTCACGACTTGTTCTTGCACGGAGAACTTGAAATAAATTATTATCGGAAATCATTTAACTGAGGACCGATAGGAAGGATTTTACAATTTATAACTACCTAATGTATTTATTGTTAACAGCAATTATACATTTACACAATGAAATTGACGATTTTCATTCTTCAGTCTTAATAAAAATATGCTTATGAAATTATGACATACGTCCTACTTTTTACGTTGTGATCACCGATCACATATTGTTTCATCATTTAGTAAATTTAGCTTCAATTACTTATTTTGTGGTATAGTTAAGTAGGTACTTAATTTATTATTTGTTAACGGGTAAATTTTCCGGTAAATGTGCGAGGGGTGGGGTATTTGTGCCAGTTTGTACTATTACTAGTAGGTTATATGACTTATTGACTTATATGTATAAAATATATAATGCATAATTTAGGTAATGGCTGTTTTAAAATACAAAAGGTTTTATAAATAGTAAAAATAAACTTGAATATTTATTATTTCAACCTTTTTTTTTTGGAATACTGAAAAAATATATCTAATGCTATTTTGAAATAATATATTTATCATATTTTGCTGTCAATGTTGTTAACATATTTTAAGGAAATCATTTTAAAAATATGTTAATTTAATGTTAAACAATATGTTTTCCCCAATACATGTTGAACACATTTTAACAATGTATGTATAGCAATATTTTCGAACACATTTAAAGAAAATATTTTTCAAACATAAATATGTTTAATCTGCTGTCTGGGCACCAATATATTTTAACATTTGTTTGGATAGATACCCTGCAAATGTAATTAATTGGTTTGTAATATTTTATATTATAATTAATGGTAAATGTTTAATAATATTTTGTTACATACCAGTTAAATAATATATTAGACAGTCTATCACCACAGCCTTAGATCATATACTATGGATGGAGCCACTGCGTATTATTTTGAAGCCGACATTAGCGACGAGTCACTGAATTAGGTGATCGATATGCGCATGCGCGAAGCAACTCGTCGCCTAATTATCAATAGATTACTATCACCACACAATTGAATAATAATTATCACCTATCCGGGCATCGGCTAATATTTATTAGCTAATATTTATTATTTAATATTTTAATGCTTAATAATTAATAGTTAATACTTATTTTATTTAATTATTTTACTAATTAGTAATTATAGTAGTATATACTATATAAATATAATATATAAATGTAGTAGATACCTATTATACCATTTCTTTTTTTAAATATATAATTGTTAAAACATAGTAGTCAGTAGTCACTGAATCGTTTGTCATAATAATATTTATTTGAATACATTTTATTATTTTCATCATTATTATTATAATAATTAATAATAAATAAAAACAAAATTGTAATAATAATACATAATAATAATATAATAATACATTATAATAATTATAATAATTATAATAATTACAATATCAACAATTAGAATTATTGGTTATGAAATAAAAATTTGATTTGTATAGTTATGCCGTATGAGTTACATAATATAATATATTAATACAAACAATACCTAATAATTTAACTAACTTTTTAATATGCAAAGTAGGAATTGCACCATGCTTCAGAACAATTTTATTTAATCCAGTATAGCATTTTTTTTCAAAATGAACTGAACATAGTTTACGCTTAGGATAAATGTCTGATTCACTAAATCCACAGGCCTCCATCCATTTTAGCCGTAAAGCTTGGTCTTTAGGAAAACTAAACATTTTTAGAACATAATAATTACTTAATTAACACTCAAACTTATTTTTAGATTCTGAATGGATTGATGAATGTATGAAAAAGGATGGGCACGCCTGGTTTTTCGTATGCAATGCTACCTATCATTACATTCAAATTTAACACTTCAATAATATAATATGATAATGATAGTGTTCCATACGCCCCATAATGTACAGCAGAGCGATACCCACTTCGCTTTTTACTAATTTACTTTACTTACTTATGTAAAGATAAATCTGGATGTAACTTAATGGACCGTAAGCAAAATACACATGCATTATAATTACCCACTTTCTTACTCATAATTGAAATATTTAATATTTTAATGGTATGATTTCAATTTGAATACTTAAAGTAGGTGTAGTATTATTATATTTCGTTTAATTTATTCAATTTTTTTTTCAAAATCATAGAAAAAGAATAATAATATAATGGTCAAAATTCAAAACATACTACATAGTATATTAGTATGGTTATGTGATAACAAATCATCGGCGGATAAATTTGCGAGAAGTCGCGTTGCGCATGCGCATATTGAACACCTAATTCAGAGACTCGTCGCTAATATCGGCTTCAATTTTTTGTATTGCTATGATACGTAGTGGCTCCATCCATAGTATATGATCTAAGGTCTAACCTAACCGGCAGCGCTTTGCGGCAACTTGGGAAATGTTTTTGCCTCATAAAGCGGAAATATTGCAATAGGCGGGAGGGTGGGAAGTTTTCCGACCTTATCTTCTGAGATAGTTCCTGAACAATCTCGATATGATAAGTGATTAATATATTTAGTCTCGAATGTTCTCGAAATATATAGATAATTCGATAAGCGTCGCGCGTTATTGATTATCGCCACAGTAAATTTAAATTAAAATGTATCTATATTCTATACATACAAAAATATGCTAACTAAATTATATATTATAGCCTATTGTAGTGTAGGTAGTTACTAGTTACATTTAGTACTATAACTAAGTTTAAATATTTTTAGGAGTCAGAGTTGTCATTCCTGCATGTGTAAACAATAATCAAATACATATTTACCCTCGTAATTGTATATAATTATTGTAATTTTTTTTATTATTTTCAATAAATAATCATACAAAGTACAATAAATTCTAATTCAACCTTAAATATTATATATGGTTAATAAAAAGGTCAAAATCATCAGTAATTTAATTTTATGACACTTTTATTTTTGAAACCTTGAATACTTTTTCAATCTTCATCAACATTTGGCTTCGGTATTGAAACTATATCGGTCGGAATTCGCAAATTGTCATCGATTGTGCTTGTTTCTGTATTTAAATTATTACCCGTTTTTGCATTAATTTTGATATTTTCAATTATAATTTGTCGCCAATTGTTTGATGGATTTTTGTAACGATTTTTTAATGTGTAACGACCGATTGGCTTTGAAAAAACCAATTTATCTCCTACGAGTGTTTTGTTTACATTATAATTGTGATCGAGAATGGCAATTATCGAACGTAAATACATTCCATTAAACTTGAGATGTATTCTTTTGGGCATATATTTCAAACGAACGTTATGGTAGTACTCCAAGCGACCAGTATGTACAAAATGTTTTGCGTGTCGTACAAATGTTTAGCCATAACAATTTTTTTTAACGCAAAGTAAGACTCGCTATTAGGATGTATCCAAAGCTTTTTTTTTGTCTTCATCGTTTAGCTTTTCGTGTTCACATTTTTTTGTTTTGCCATTATATTCCCAATTCGTGCACATTACTAATGTGGTTAAGAACTGAAATTAATTTTTCAACGAGTAATGATCACCGTTACAAGTTTGAGAGGACCACCATAAATGGTTATTTATGCTCGTTTTCCATAAATATGCATCTGGATATTTTTTGTCAAGTCCTTTCAATCTTTTCGACAAACTCTTAGACAAATGCCACCCATCAAATTCATGTTCAATTTGAGGATATTTTGTACGTAAAAAATATCGAATACCTCTATGTCGATCTGTTAGAAATAGTTCTATATTACAATTTTCTTCTTCAATTAATTTATCGATTAACGATTCGCAAGCTTTTCGTTCCAAATCCCCAGAAGCCACACCTTTTTGGACTAAAATAAAATCAATTATTTTACTGCTATGTAAGTCCATTACTGAGTAAGTGCAATATTTTGCGCGGAAACCTGTTTGATTAATTTGATTAATTGCCCATCTCCGGCCAACCAAATATTTTTTCAGAATTTTTAATTTCATTTAAATTGTCTTTTCGGTGTTCACGCCACATATCATTAATAACTGGGCCTGTATGTAATTTAGTAATAAAGTCGTATGTTGTACGTGAAAAAAAAGCTAGATTTATTGATCGACAAAAAACTGATTTTTATATTGATCAAAAAACATTTGATCGAATAAAATTCCGGAAAGCGTTAAAGCAGCTCCAATTACAATATTCCCTTCTGGGCGTTTTCCAGTCTTTTTTTTGAGAAGTCCATTGAACATTGTAGCCCTCTTCGCAAACTGTAGTAACAGACAACAATTTTCCTTGGATATAATGTTTCATACATATATTTCTTGTTGAACATTCTTCACAGTGTTTAAACAAACATAACATATTTTCCCAAAAGATTATAAAACAAGCATCGTCGCCAATGTTTGGTTTTGAAATTAAACCATTATCGTCAACACATGAATCAATATCATCTTCATCACTTCATCATCTTCAACACATTTTCTTCACTGATATCTTCATGTAATTCAAATGACAATTCGTTATAAGTCTTCAGTAAATATTGAGCAACACTTTCGCTACCTAAATCACATTGGACACCAATATCATTAACATTATTTTCATGTTCTTGAATAAAATCTATAGAATTGTAACTTAAGTCAAAAGAATGTTCATTTTGCGTTTCCAAAATGTTTAGTTCATCTTTAGATTTTTTGACTGGTGTGCTTGATTTGAATGAAGTTGATGCGAATTGATTTTCTCTTTTTCTAATCTGTCTTTCACATCTACTTGTAGATTGTAAGGTACGAGTAGGGTCGTCAGATTTTGTTTTGTAAATGGTAGGGAAAACATTAGCTTTTAATCTGATCACTACCTTTGTGTCTGGCATAAATTGCTTACGTAATACATCAGACTCATTGAAATCATCACTTTTAAAATGAGACGAACAAATTCTATTGTTTTTTCCTGGTGTAAAATTTTCACGTTCACAAAAATTTACCCATACCTTATATCTTTGTGGAGATTTTTCACGCTTTGGAAACCTATAAAAATAAATTTTTTCTTTGTGGCTATAACACGTACAACCGAAAACTGAACACAACATTTTAAGTTTAACAATAATTATTATAAAAAGAAAATCGAAAACGAACTATTTAATAATTTTCTGCTGTCGAATACGGGTTACACTACGAAGTAAATCGACGACTGATGTCTGATAAATGATAATGAACCGAAAAATATATTTATAAAAATTGTATTAGTGTACGTCGTACGGACAATACAAGTTTATTATTAAATAATAATAACTAAGATAGTTGGCAGTCAAAACATTGGAAAGTGGTAGATATTATTTAACATGACGGGCTGGTGAAATAATTATAAAATAGAAACAAACGAAAAGACGTATAAATTAAATGTTTTCCATCTTTAATAGTATAATATTTATTATTTCAATAGGATGTTAGACTCATGTTGTAGGAATATATCTATAGTCTATTCCAAATAAGACCAGGCTACGGCGGCGACCAGATCTCGTCGGGCGGCGGTCAGGCTCCACCTATTTTACTGATAACGTGTACTGACGTACGTATGTGATTATGTGGTGCGCGACTGCGCGAGTGACGGTACGGAAAAATACATCGCGACGTACCGCTCCGCACTCCATCTGTTTCAGAGAATACAATGCAATCTAAGTTATTTGTTCAGGTCGCTGGTTGGCGATAGACTAATTACGTCGCGGCGGTCGCTCTAGCTGTCGGGCCGCGGCGGCAAAGTTTGAGGTCCGTGCTCGTAGTGAAGCCACGCCCATGCGCACAACTTGGTCGCCGTAGCCTGGTCTTATTTGGAATAGAGTATAAGGTTTTGTAATATAAAAACCGCTTTTCATTATGAGTCTTATAAGTTGATATACCAATAAATGAATAAAGACGCGTCGAGGAAATGCGTGTATTGAAATAGGCGGGCGGCCGACCGATGGAACCTGTGACGTCACGCGTCATTTTAAAACGACGATAACGATTAAACGGAGTGATGGATAATATTTTTAACGGTACCCAGTGCCGTAGCTAGAAATAGATGGGCCCCGGTGCAAATTAAATTTGTGGGTCCTTATTTTACATTAATGTTTACTTTAAACATAAATAAAGAAAATACGTATCATTATCACAATTCAGAATCAAATTACAATTGTTTTATTAATTACAGAATAAAAATAATATATTTACCTAAATACATTATTTATCTTTAATTATTTATAAATGCATTAAAATTAATTTAGTACAAAACATATTTTTTTTTCTGGCTTTAGCAGAATATTAAGAATGGCAATGTTACTTAGTCTGTCTTGAGACATTGAATTTCTTAAATAATTTTTAACAAGTTTCAATTTTGAAAACGACCTCTCTGCTGAGGCCACAGTTACTGGAATTGTGAGAAATATTAAACACGCAGTCAAGACATCAGGGAAACTACAAGCCAAGTCATTTTGAACAATAAAATTAATTAGATCTTTTATATCCGATTGTGCTGGACCAATTAATGTTTTTATTGATAAAATTTGTCTTGTAAAGTCAGAACTTAAGTCAGATTTATATTTTAATACAAAGTCATATGAGCACTTGATTATGATTGATTCTTCAGACATTTTTAATGATGGTGGAGTAAGCAATTCAAATGTATTCACCATTTTATTCAATCCACTAAATCTATTGTTCAATTGTGCTAATGCTGTATCAATAATACGTAGGTAAAAATATTTTTATTTTAAAATTATCCTGAGACACATTCAATCGTCTGTCTCCATCTACCTCATCAAAATTTAATTTAGCATAACGTTGCCGTTTACCAACTGACTCAGTGGTAATACCCCATTTATTACACATACATTTTGCTGTGTCTAAAACCGAGTAATAATTTTCACGTAGATTTTCAAGTGTACCAATTGGTATCTGAAGTAAATTACAAGCATTTTGTATGCCAATATCATTAGACTGCAAGCATTTAGAAACTTGTTGGACTGACATTAAAATATTTTCTCAGACACACAACAATAAAACAAATTCCAATTTTTAATTTTTTTTTGCAAACATTTGCTAAGAATAATCTCTTCATTTTTCTTACTGGTGAGATTAATTATTATTAGAGTCTTAAGCACATCAATGAATCTTTCTTTGAGAGCAAATACTACATTGTGTCGTGCTTCCCAGCGTGTAGCACATACTTTTTTCAAAACCTTCTTACGAACTGTTGATGCATTATCTTCACCAAGTGCCAATAGTGCCCACCTTGGGGCACTTCCACCAAAAAATTAAATATAGACTGTACAGTTTCAAAAAATCGCATTCCTTTTTCAGAAATCTTAGCTGCGTCACAAACCACCAGATTCAGATTATGAGCGCAACAATGAACATATAATGAACATTATAACATTCGGTACAATATCGTTGATTTGTACGCCAGAATAAATTCCACTCATTACACTAGCGCCATCACAGCCTTGGCCTTTGCATTTATTAATATCCAAACCTAAGTTTTTAAGAAGTTCAACAATTAGATTTTCATAATCGCCAGCGCTATGATGATGTATTTCGAAAATGCCGAGAAATGATTCCTTAATTTTAACTAAATGGTTTTCAAAATCAATTAGGACATAGCGAATTATGATACTAACTTGTTCAATTTTAGTTATATCCTGTGTTGAGTCCACGATAATTGCAAAACAAGAACATTGCATGATCTGGTCACAAATTAATTTTTGTAAACTTGATCCCAAAATTCCAATTAATTAATTCTGTATGATTGGGCTCAAATACTTAGTATGATATTCTTTATTATTTAATAATGTTCGTAAAACTGGATCAAATTCAGCCAATAAATTAACTAATCTGAGAAATTTCCCATTAGAATATTTTTTACACTCATTTCGACGTAATGCTATGTATCCAGCTGTGAGTGTTAAAATTATTTTTATTATTCTTGTTAAAATATTCCTCCAGAACTTTGCTTCGTTTGAAATTTGATTTTCAAGTTCTTTATCAATAGTTCCATTTTTTAACCAAACTTTTTTCGTCCGGGATACGGGAAGGAATCGCAAGACGAATATTTATTACTAGTTTATTTATTTATTTTATTTTAGTTTTAGCACAGCTTACATATATATTAATAATCTTGGTTTGAGCGTATGTCGATATGCTCGCGTCGACTCGACAGTGACAACTAAAAACAAAAAGAATAATGACCTTCGTTGGTCTGGGCTACCTATTATCAGTAAAGATAAACTGACATGAAGTCGATAAATAATATGAGTAATAATAGATAATAATAAGCGTATCGAACATACCGCCCACCTTGGAACATTAAGTTACAATAATAATTCATAAGTAGATAAACAATCAATGCACACGAACATTATTATATACGAAATAAATTTACAAAATGAATAAAATACTAATAGTAGAGAAATTATAGGTGAATGATTATAACAATAAACATACAAAGAAAAAAGTGCATGATAAGATAATAATATTTAGCGCAAAAATTAACAAACATTAATAACAACATGTATGCTTGGAGCAACGGTTAATTATTTTCAAAGGGCAGAGGACCTATGATTACGAACGCTTCGTGTAATTTCACCTCCCTTTGATTTTACTCGAGCAACTCGTACTTGATTGTCCGAGCCACAAACGACCTCCATGACTCGACCAAGGGACCATTTGAGAGGTGGGGCATTATCATCACGAATTAGCACGACCATTCCACATTCAAGTTTAGGCTCAGTAGAAGTGGTCCACTTAGTCCTCTCTTGTTGCTGGGTGATATAATCTTTGGCCCATCGAGACCAAAGATGTTGGGTAAATTGCACGACCCGGTGCCACCTCGACAGTCGATTGGTGGGAGTATCTCTCACGTCTCGTTCAGGTAAGGCCATCAGAGCATCGCCAATCAAAAAGTGTCCGGGAGTAAGGACAGACAAATCAGAGGGATGTGTGGACAAAGGGATCAAAGGACGGGAGTTTAAAATTGCCTCTACACGCGTTAATTCCGTATTCAATTCTTCAAAGGTCAGGGAAGCATTGCCTAGCGTTCGATATAGGTGCGATTTTAATGATTTTACGGCAGCCTCCCAAAGGCCACCGAAATGTGGTGACCTTGGTGGTATAAAATGCCATTTAATACTAGACTTTGATAAGGTATTTCGTATGTTGCTTTGATGTTCGGGAGATTGAAAAAGTGCTCGTGACTCTTGAAGTTGACGATTGGCCCCGACGAAATTCATCGCATTATCAGAATATATATCAGTACATAGGCCACGCCTATCGCAGAACCTTTGCAGTGCTCTTAAAAGTGCTTGAGTGGTTAAATCTCCTACCAACTCTATGTGTACCGCTTTAGTGCTAAAACAAACGAATAAACATGCATAGGACTTATTTAGCGGTGCTTTACGCCGTAAACTCGCTTTGATGTAGAATGGGCCCATGAAATCAATGCCTGTTTTTTGAAAATCTCTTGACGTCTGTACCCTAGCCTCTGGTAAGTCACCCATTATGGGCTGCATGACCACTGGTTTGTATTTAAAGCATTTTATACAACGTTGCACCACGCCACGCGCGATATTCTCCTCTACGCTTAAGGGCCCAGATAATTTTTCTTTAATACGTGAATTTTGTACATATCGATGGCAAAGCGCGATAACGCGTATTAATCTCGTTAACGATGAATACCTTTCTACAATAGATAAGTCGTATTTATTCATAGATATCACGTGAGACACAATTATTTTTTCTAATAAAACTTCATCAGCTTGAGAAGTAGTATTATGTAATTTTGGCCAATATAAACAGTCTTCAGACAACCACCACGGCCCCCGCCACCATAACTCTAAACTATTGATTTGCGAAGGGCAGCAGCCGCGAGAAACAACATCCGCGGGATTGTCCTTAGAATTAACGTGACGCCATTGAGTAATAGAAGTTTTCTCGTGTATCTCACCGATTCGATGCGCTACGAAAGTTTTCCACCTGGCGGACTCTGAAGATATCCATGATAAAATTACGGTGGAATCTGACCGGTTGACACGGCTCGCGCATGCACATACAAAAGTATATGCCACCGGGCCGATTATTATCAACCGTCCGATCCATCGTGCGATTAAGCTCGGTCGAAAATACACCTTCCCACGACGAGTACGCCGCGCGTGACGTTCAAGGTCGACAGAGCTCGGGACTAGGCCAGTGACAGTATTTATATATTCCAGATAATACCCCAATTAATGATTTGCATAATGAGGCTACCAAGTCAATACCTTTGCCCGTTAATTAGATACGAATTATCTGCATATAAATATCCGATAACGATTCCCACAGTCGACCCAACTGATTTCATTAGGACTTCGAGTTTGACCGCCGAACGATTATTAACGTTTCTGCTTACGAGCAATTTATAATTATTTTATTAAAATTTTGTTGAATAAAAATGTATTATTATTTAAAAAAATCTTTTGCGTTACGACCGGGTGCTGTGTGCCGTGTGGCAAACCCAACAGTTATTACAGTTATTAAATCATCGCGCAGTTTTAATGCTTCTTCCTTTGAAACAGCTCCTCTGAGGTAGTCGTCTACGTAAAAATCGCGACTAAGCGCCTGACACGCCTCGGGGAAATTTGACATTTCTTCATTTGATAATCTCTGCAAACAGGCTGTCGCTAAGTAAGACGCGGTGACTACGCCGTACGTGACTGTTTTAAGACGATATCCATGAAGTGGCTGGCACGGATCTTCGCGCCACAAAATGTGTTGATAATCACGTTGGTCGTACGACACCCATATTTGTCTATACATCTTTCTGATATCTGCTGTAAATACATAGTTGTACATGCGAAATCGTGTCATTATGGATACTAAATCTTCTTGTACGCTAGGACCCTTTAAAAGTACGTCATTTAAACTTAGGTTCGTGCTTGTTTTCACCGACGCGTCGAAGACAACACGCAACTTGGTACTGGTACTACTCTCTTTACGAATGGCGTGGTGCCATTGTAGGTGCGGTAGATAATAACAACACTCGTTCGACACAGCGTGCTGAACACGCTCCATGTGCCCGAGCGAGAGATATTCGCTCATAAAGCTTACATAATCTTTTTTAAGTTTTTCATCAGATTGAAAACGCCTTTCTAACGATAACATTCTACGAAGTGCTACATCATATGATTTTCCTAATACCATATTTTCCTTGAACGGTAACGCTACTGTAAATCATCCGTCTTCACCACGTTTTACGTTTGAATCGAAATGTTGTTTACATCTTCTTTCTTCTAAAGTGTAGACCTCATCATCCCTTATTTCCTCCAGGCGCCAAAACTCAGCCATTTGATTTTTCAAATTTACCACCTCATATGACGACATACTTGTGAACAATGACAAACTGTACAGTGCCATCTTTTTCGAAACAGGAATTGTTCCCGCGATTACCCAGCCTAAACGAGTGCCTTGTAGAATGGGTCCACGTAACATGGGCCGTATTTGTTATTTGGTAAGCAAATCAAAATATATTTCAGCGCCCAAAATCATATTATCAACAGTGTGGTGTACCGAGGACTTAATAAAGAAGATTACATCAAATATAACTGAGGGTTTTTTAAGTTTTATTACTTCTTACTGAAAACGAATTACCACATTTTTAACATAATGATCATGATAATACATACATAAAAACATAACCTTAAACTTAAGATAATATACATTACAGTCCTCCTGACTTAAGTTTACAATACATAAAAAAAAAGTAAAACATATATAATAATGTATAACATAATATTAATTAGTAATACAAACATTTTTTTTTTGTTTATAATAAAACAAGATTAATATGAATATAATAATAATTGTTCACATTAAATTATTTGAACATATATATATAAAATAATAATAATTATAAACATTCAATATTTTATAAATTTAAACGAATAGGAGGTTTTATAACTCTCTGACTTTTTCTTAATTCAACTTCCTCACTTTTATCCTCTGTTCCCATTTTTACTTCTTCTTTTATTAGCTCTTCATTACTTACACTCATTGATATGTGACCTTCAATATTATTGTTGTCATTAACATTTTGTAATTATTTTAAAACATCATCTTTATTAATTCCCACTCCTGTTTCCTCTTTACTCTTACAATCAATTATTTGGTTCAAGTGTCGCTTATAGATTTTACCATTAATAACTTTAATTAAATATATAACAGGAGATAGCTTTTGTATAATTTTCCCTTGTATCCACTTATTCCCTTGTCCATAATTCCTACACATGACTTCATCTCCAACTTCATATATTTTTTCTCTCCCACCCTTATAATTTTCTTTAGCCCTTCCTAAACTTCTTGAATAATTATATTTTGCCTTGACTATTAACCTATCCAATGCTATATTCAACTGTCTCCCAATATGTAATTCAGCAGGACTAACTCCTGTCGAGCAATGATTTGTACTATTGTAAGATAAGATAAATTTACTTATGTTATCCTCTTATGTATATCTGAAATTTTAGCACACTTTTAAGAAACATTTTAAAGGTTTTTACAGCATTCTCTGCAGCTCCATTAGTCGAAGGACTATATGGTGGAGTTTTAATATGTGAAACACCATTAACTCTTAAAAATTCCTCCATTTCATATGAACACAAAGAAGGTCCATGGTCAGTAACTAACTTTTTTGGTATCCCCCAAAACGAAAAATATTCCCTTAACACCTTGATAGTTGATACTGTAGTAATATTTTGTAAATGTTTAACATATAACCACTTAGAAAAAGCATCAATTATGACTATGAACATTCTTCCATCTACAGGTCCCAAAAAATCTAAGTGTACACGTTGAGATGGTCCCTCAGGCCAAGGCCAACTATGTAATATACTTTTAGGAGGATTATTGCTATGAGCCAAACACGCATTACAACTTTTTGTGATATTCCGTATATCATTATCGATACCAGGCCACCAAACGTACGACCTAGCCACCGATTTCATTTTAACAATGCCCATATGAGTATGATGTAACTCATTTAACAATTAATTTCTGATTTTACTAGGTACTACTATCCTATGCCCCCACAACAAACATCCAACTTCAATAGTTAACTCATTGTACGATTGAAATAAGGCTTTAATTCATCATCTACCTTAATGATCTTATCAGGCCAATTATTAGATAATACCCTAAAAAAAACTTCACGTAATACTTTGTCTTCCTTAATTTCCTTACAGATATCTAGATCAGCAATTGATCTTACATTATTTTTTATTAAATTAATAAAAAAAATTATCACATACAGCATCATTAATTTGATCCACTCCTTTGATAGGTAGTCTAGATAAAGCATCTGCATTAGGTACAGTTATTCACTCCATTAATAAATTCAATTTTATATGAATACCCTGTTAAAAACACAGCATATCGCTGAATCCTATGCGCAGCTATGGTTGGTATACCTTTATTTTCTCCAAAAATACTCACTAACGGTTTATGGTCAGTTCTTAAAACGAATTGTCGTCCAAACACATATTGGTGAAAGTACCTAAAAGCAAAAACTATAGCCAACGCTTCCTTGTCTATTTGTGCATACTTTTTTTCACATTCAGTTAACGTCCGAGACGCGAAAGCTATAGGTTTTTCTAATCCATTGGGTAATCTATGAGACAAAACTGCACCAATACCAATAGGACTAGCATCGCAAGCAATTATTAATTCCCAACTGCTATTATAATGCACAAGTACATTTTCAGATAAGATTGATTTCTTAATCTGATTGAAAGCTGCTTCTTGTTCTTTATCCCAATGGAACTTGACATTATTTTTAAGTAAAGCATACAAAGCACTAACCATAAAAGACATGTTTTTAATAAATTTCCCATAGTAATTTACTAATCCCAAAAAAGCTTTAACTTCTTGAATATTTTTAGGATTTGAGGCTTCAGCTATAGCTTTTATTCTCTCTTTTGGTATGTGTAGACCTTCTTTATCAATACGATACCCGAGAAACGTAACATTATCACTGAAAAACTTGCATTTATCTTTTTTTAAAGTTAACCCAGCATCATTCAATTTTTTAAGAACACTATTAAGTCTATTATTTACTTTTGTGTTATCTTTTCCCGACACTACTACATCATCATAAAAACACACTGTACCTGGAATGTTACAAAGCAATTTTTCCATTTCTCTTTGTAGCATGCCTGGTGCGGATGAAACTCCGTATGGTAATCTCTTGAACATGTATAGTCCTTTATGTGTGGAAATTGTGGTTAATTTTTTACTTTCTTCGTCAAGTAATAATTGTTGATATGCTTGGCATAAATCCAACGTACAAAATACCCTAGCCCCCTGGAATGCACTTATTAAATCAACTACTCTGGGAATTGGATACCTATCGACTTCCAAATATTTATTTAATGTAACCTTGTAATCTCCACACAACCTTATAGATTTATCAGGTTTAACCACTGGAACTATCGGAGTAGCCCAATCACTTGATTCAACAGGAACTAACAATTCTGCTTTGATTAATCTATCTAATTCTTTACTCACACTATCCTTAAGGGAAAAAGGTATGACTCTAGGTTTGCAAAAAAATGGTATAGTATTCTTTTTTAAATATAATTTAAAAGTTTTATGTTTAAAACAACCTAATTTTTCACTAAAAACTAAAGGAAAGTTGTGTATAACATTTTGTTGAGATAAGGAATGAAAATTGAATTGTAATGGTAATATATCAAACGTAGTCAACCAATCCCTTCCAATAATAGGTGGTCCTCCATCCATTACAATATACAATTTTAATGATTCACACTGATTCCTATACTTGACGTTTACCTTCAAAATACCTTTAGGTATTATTATCGAACCATTATAAGCTTTTAGATTAACATCAGTTTTCTCTAAATCCTTCACACAACCTAATTGAAATTTCTCAAAATCCTTTACAGATATAACTGTTACTGCTGACAAATCTACATCATAAAGGTCAATATTATTAACATTTTTTATTTTTATTTTTACATACATTTTTTAAATGGCCAACCTTGTTACAAATTGAACACTTGTAACTAATGTACTTACATGATGGTTTGGTATGTCCAGTCTTCCCACAACAATAGCACACCCAATTTTTTTTCTTACTTGAGTCGACTTCAGCTTTACCGTTACTAATTGATGATGATTGTTTGGCTTTGTTCATAAACTTTGTATACTTCTTCTTTGAAGCTTTATGGTAGTTTATTGCCTCATGGTGATCCAATTTTGAAATGTCATTATTAGCACTCTCCATAGCCAAACTTAATTCAATACATTTTTCAAATGTTAATGCACCTTCAGATCATAGTCTTTTTTTAATATTGTTGTCTCTTATTCCCCAAATAACTTGATCTCTCAAAGAATCATCTAACGCTGTACCAAATTCACAGTATTCGGACATTTTCTTAAGTCCAGTTATAAACTGAATAAAAGTTTCATTTGTAGCCTGTCTACGTTCTTTAAACTTGTACCTTTTGGTAATTAAATTCGGTTTTGGGTTTATATAACTTGTAAGCAAACTCTTGAGATCCTCATATTTCTTATCGATGGGCTTTTGAGGTGTACATAAATCTCTCAGTAATGCATAACCATCATTTCCCAACAATGTTAAAAATAACAAATGTTTTTTATGTGTATTAATTTCATTAAGTGATACGTACAATTCAAACCTCTCAATCCAAGAATTAAAATCATCTTGTTTAAGATTGAATTCAGTCAATTGTCCCATTTGTTGCCCTGTGCAAACACGTGGACTGATTTGATTTGTAGCTTTATCTTCCATCTTAATGTAATTTTATTTTACACTTCACGTAGATTATTATTGAAAATTCCCGAATTATCTTCGTCGCCAATTTGTGGTGTACCGAGGACTTAATAAAGAAGATTACATCAAATATAACTGAGGGTTTTTTTAAGTTTTATTACTTCTTACTGAAAACGAATTACCACATTTTTAACATAATGATCATGATAATACATACATAAAAACATAACCTTAAACTTAAGATAATATACATTACAAACAGCTTTAGGTATATTGAATGACGGGTCAGCAAGTTTAACGTTTATTGGAATTTTTAATTCATTTAAATTAACGGGCATTAATGGTAAATTACCTGTTAATTTAGGCAACGCAAAAAATTCTAAATTTAAGGAATAATCTGACAAACGTGATTTAATAACAGTAGACACCTTATAGAACGACGTATGCGCCGCTTCATTAATACCAACTATTGAACACGAAATTTTTGTTCGTTTTAAATTTAAACGTCGGGTCATTGACTCTGTAATGAAATTATGCTATGAGCCACTATATAGCAACGCACGGCATAAAACTGGCTTACGTTGATAATCGTAGACGACGATTTCGGCCGTTGATAACAACACCTGGCCCGGTCTTGACGGGCGTGTGCGTTTATCGACACAGGCCGTGAAATATCACTCGCCTCGTTATCGGTGCTACCTTTACCGTTCACGTCGGCAGTGGTACTATTTAATTGAACATCATCATTGATTACGACCTACTGACTGTCATTTTTTACACGCGGTAAATGCAATAAACCATTATGTTGTCGAGCACACTTAGGGCACCACCGAGATGTACATTTCTCTCCTTCGTGGGCTCGTAGACACGTTTTGCATAATTTCAAATCATTCATTCTTTTTATACGATCAGCTATAGATAATGCCAAAAACTTAGAACATTTATAAATAGAATGCGCACCGTGACAATTGTAACATTTAAAATTTCCGATGGTAGTAAACGTCATGGTTCTATCACTTGATCTTTTGAATTTAGGGGTATCTCTTTGAACATGTATGTTCAGATATTTTACCGACTCTACAGCTTCTAAAACTCGAAATTTGGATTTCAAAAACTCCGTTAATACCGACACATCGGGAGATTCACATTTTGCTGCTTCACATTCCCATTCACGTCTTGTATTTGCGTCCAATTTCGAACTTATTAAATATAGTAACAATGCACCCCACTGGTTGGGCGTTTGTCCTAGTGACTCTAACGCCTTCAAATGCCTCGATAACGTATCCACCAACGTACGCAAATGCATCGAAGACTCTTTTCTTATGGATTCCAAATCAAACAATGCCTTTACATATACCTGGATTAACACTTTTTTATTGTCATATCGGGTGATTAAAGCTTCCCAGGCCACCCTATAATTTTCAGACGTGGTCTGCAAACATTGTATGACCTTTTCTGCTTCACCACTTAAAGCCGATCGTAAATAGAAAAATTGTTGAATGTCAGTAAGAGATTTGTTATTATGAACTAATGCCATTTATATAATTTGTCTTAAAACGCAGTCCAGTCTGTGAACTCTCCAGTAAAAGTTGGTATCTCGAGTGCAGCCAACTTGATCGCTGCTGGTGTATTGAAAAATGTAGCATTTTTGGAGAGAAATAAAAAATTTCAAGTATTCAATATTTTTCTTTTACTAAATTATTGAAAACTACACTTTACCGTCTGTGTCATTATATGAATTATGGTAAGTGAATTATGGTAATACTCGATGACTATAAAAATAAAACAGACTACGTCCGTATAGTTTACATAGTGGGCCTAGCCACACTATTAATAGTCCCGTCAGTGGACAGAATTTCCGTTTTTCAACGAAATATAGTACGATATACATATCGTTCTAATCAGCTATTTCTATTACTGTTATTTCTAGTATTCAAACGAAGTCGTGTTTTACCGAGTTACTGTCGTGTGTTGTACTCCGTGCGTTTGACGTTTGTAAATAACAATTTTATTTATTTTGGTAGATACAATTAAGTCTTTTTCATCTTTTTAACATTATTCCTAAAGTTAAGCCATCATCATCACTTCGTTTACGTGCGTATATAAACGAATTTGGTGAGGACGTTTTTTCGACTAACGGAAAAATTTTGTTTTGCAAAATATGTAGTGTAAAAGTTGCGTCAGAAAAAAAATTTACGATTATCAAGAGATAAACATGTTAAAGGTTTGGAAATGAATAAAGCGAAAAATACAAAATATAAAACTCAAGCGTTTTTTACCGACATGTTAACTAATTCGTTCAATAAAGATTTATGTTTTGCCATGCTGTCATCAAATATTCCACTAGCCAAACTAAAACAATCAAATTTTCGGAATTTTTTGGAAAAATATATGAATCGACAAATTCCTGAAAAGTCTACTATCCGAAAATACTACGTAAGTACCTGTTATGATTAAACTCTTGCTTCTATTAGAGCATGCGTAGAAAACAAAAAGATTTGGGTGAGCATAGATGAAACGACAGACGTCGAAGGCCGATATGTCACTAACGTTATTGTTGGAACATTGGAAAATAATTGCCCTGGTAAAACATTTTTATTAGACTCTGTAGTTTTGGAAAAAGCAAACTTTAGTACAATATCAAAACTATTTGACAATTCTATGAGTATTTTGTGGCCTACTGGTATTAAACATGATAGTGTTTTATTATTTTTAAGTGATGCAGCGCTATACATGGTTAAGGCTGCAAAAAGTATCAGTGCATTATATTCGAAATGATCCACGTCACTTGCATAGCTCACGGATTGCATAGAATTGCTGAATTCGAAATAATTTTCCCGAAATTGATGCTCTCGTATCAAATGTTAAAACAATTTTCCTCAAAGCTCCGTCTCGTGTACTTCTTTTTAAGAGTATTGCACCCCAAATTTCGATGCCGCCAGAACCTATTTTAACTCGCTGGGGTACTTGGCTGTCAGCAGCAAATTACTATTGTGAACATTTCCATGTGATTAAGGCAGTTGTAAATGAACTCAACAAAAACGACTCTACAGCTATTAAAAAGTCACAAGAGCTTGGCTATTGGCTATTGGCTAAGCAAGAACTGGAGGCAAGTTTGGCATTCGTGGAAACCAACTACGGTAGTTTACCCACTTGCATTACACGTCTTGAAAAATCTGGACTTTCTTTAATTGACGCAATAAGTATAGTTGATGAAGCTGAAGTTTTTATTAATCGAAACAACAATGGTCAAGGTAAAGAAATACAAAAAAAACTTGAAGCTGTATTGAAAAAGAATAACGGATTTAAAGCTATTAAAAACATTAAGAACATTTTGGAGGGAAAAACTGTTTCACGAGATGAGGATACCGTTCCTGAAGACTTCACGTTTGATGATATGATCTACATGAAATGTTGGATTTTTTAACGTGACGATACTTGTTGAGTTAATTCAGATGACTAGACGATTGATTAGACGATCAGCACTAGACACTCTTACGAAACGTAACTATACGATATTATATGTAACGCTCTAAGCACGTACACCGGTACACGCTCAGCTGCTAATGCACAAACTAAAATGATCCGGTTCGAGGGACCAAATGTTTCGTCCGGGATACGGGAAGGAATCGCAAGACGAATATTTATTACTAGTTTATTTATTTATTTTATTTTAGTTTTAGCACAGCTTACATATATATTAATAATCTTGGTTTGAGCGTATGTCGATACGCTCGCGTCGACTCGACAGTGACAACTAAAAACAAAAATAATCAGTGTTGCCATAATATACAAGTCAAATAAAGCAAAACCCACATTCTGTTAAGGCTATAAAAGGCTAAATATTTATTTTTTAGAAAAATATTATAGTAGATAGCATACTCGCCGCGGAATAAGTACGTACCTAGTCGCGCAGGCGGCAAACCGGTTCCCCACCGCAACATTATCATAATTAGATATCGCCTAATTGCATACATAGCGAAAATATTAACAACTATTGTTCAACAATCTACACAGCGTTCAAGTGTCGAGGTGACACGTACGACGCGTATATGCATGATACTCTAACGGTAACGGGTCATTTAATATTTTTAATATTTATAGTATAATACACATTTATATATATTGCATAAAATTGTATACATAATATTAATATTGATAATTATTACTTACTGCATAAATGAATAAGTTGTAGTACTTTTATCTTAAAATATTTTAGACTAATATAAACTAAATAAATTAAAAAAAAACAATGTTAAGTAACAAATAATTGTATTTTGTACTTTAAACGTCAGTCATTAATATACCTATTAAAATATGTATAAATTTCTATTATAATTATATTAACAATGTTAACTATTTATATTGTTATACCCAACCTTAAATAATACTAATTTTACAATATTTACAAAATGTATTTTAGAATATGATACATACAAAATGTATTAGTCAAAAAATATTTAAAAAAATAATAAGTAACTATTTATCTCTTTATCGAGTCATAATGAAACACTCAGTATATTATATATAATGTACAATATTTATTATAAAGGATTGCATCCCATATCATCGTCGTCGGATGATGAGTCAGACGTATCACCTATGGTAAGAATGTAATTTGGATCAGTTTCAAGTTCGTCGGTCAGCTCATCAGATATGAAGTCAATATTCCACAATTTTTGTTCTTCGGTCTTCACGTGAGATATGAATTTTTGCCAATCCTCCGGTGTTACCCTATCAATGGATTTGTGAAGCAAATGCTGTACGTCAATTGTTTTAAAAGTAGTGTTGTTCGCTTTGACATGTTGTTTCACTTTTGACCAAACAAGTTCTATGGGGTTGAGTTCACAGTGGTAGGGCGGCAGTCTTAAAACAGTTTTTCCAGCTTCTTTTGCAATGTCGTCAATCACGTAATGGTTATATCTAAAACAAAATATTTAAAAATCATTTATTTGTGAATTTGATCAATGTTAAATGTTTTATAATTACTTGGGTTTTAGACGCTTTACTAATTCCATGAAATCATTTTTAACCATTTTTGTGGTATCAACTTATTCGTTTTTAGAAATTATCCAATTCACAATATCCGCCTTTTTCCAGCTCATATTTGGAACTTTTTCGGATTTCACCGAGTGATACGGAGCGTTATCCATAACAACTACGGCGTTGTCCTTAAGTAGTGGCAATGTGTCTTCAAACCATTCTTTGAACGTCTGCCCGTTCATCTCATCATGGCAATCAGATGTATTTTTTTTAGACTCGAAGCATAAAAGTCCACCACGAACGAAGCCATCCTCGGATCCAATGTGAAGGATAATCAATCGCTTTCCTTTGCCGGTTGGATTTGGTGCGCCGGTTGATAGGCCTTCCAGGAATGCCATTCGATGCGATGTTACCGTTTGGTCAACCCATACTTTGCTAGCACAATCTCCAACATTTATCCACGTCTCATCCAAATAATAAATAGGTCTTCCTTCTTCTCGAAATTGACGAATTGATCTTAAGTAATTTCTACGCCAACTAACAAGGTCACTTCTTTTCGTTAAAAAACTATTTCTCTTTCGTTTGGTAAACTTGAAATTTAAACTTTTTAGCACGATTCTTAGTGAGGTCTCTTTTAAGTTCGGTACGGAATCATCTTCATTTATAGCCGATAAGATGTTTTGAAGAGTAGGTAGTTCTTTATTCAACCAAAATGTATGAACTTTTCTCCGAATCGCGTTTTTGTCGAAGTCATCTATTTTATCGACAACACCCGGTTTATTTCTCTTCCGATTGGGCGATTTTACACATTTCGAATTTTTGTAATCAGATATGGTTTTACGAACTGTGTGATACCCAATCCCTAGACTTTCCGAAATATGAGTTATCATCTCACGAAACTTCATATTGGTGCCATTGGTAAGTACCGATTTATAGTGGTTGATAATAATCAACTTTTGACCACTGCTAACAGGCTGAAAAATTATAACCAATATTTAATTATTATTTCAATAAAGGTTTTCTATTGTAAAACAAAAAAAAGGCCGAGTCCCCCCATAGCTCTTATATTATTTTATTTACTCTTAGCTTATTTTTGTGCGTCTATGATGAAAGGTTTCATGAATTACCTCCCGATTTAAAATCAAATCGACACACCTTACAATTTTCTGAAATTTTGACGTACTTACAGAGGCTTTGGAAATGTATAAATTTTTAAAAAGAGAACTCAGCTTATCTAAATTGTTAAAAGAATAATTACCAGCCGGATACACAATTTTAATATTTAATTTTTTTATAATTATTTTACCTAGCATTTTTAATATATTTGCTATAACTATTATATTTTGGTAGGATATAACAATTTAATTTGAATTTGGATAAATATAATAAAACGCTTCGAATTAACATTCTTCAAAATTGCTCGTGTCGTTGTATGCGTCCAATTGTCTCGGTTCGACATTTGTGAATATACCTACGTCATTTTGACGCGCGTCAAATGGACGTAATCAATTCAATGCAAGACAATTGAACGCATACGAAATTTCGACGCGTGCAATTTCGACCGTGTCCTTTTGACCAAAGCCGGAATTTGTATGATACGGGAATAATAACAACAATCGACATAATACTAAATGACAGATGTACATTGTAGAAGTGGTCTATTCAAGTACACGTGTATTTAAGCCCACATTATATTTTATATACAACTATTTTCTTATATAATTACAATTTTATTTAATCAACGAAGAAATTCGAAAAAATAATTGTATTTAACATCTCGTTTCATTTTTATTATATGATCAGTTGTATTGATTAACATTTTAGATTAACTAGTATGCTCGTTGTGAAATTTGGAATGAATAATTTATTTATATAAAAAAATGAATCGATACATTAATACATTTAACAATTTATGTAATATTGAAAGTTGAAAGACATATCAAAATAAAAAGGAGGATATCCTACAATTTTTTTTTCAAACAAATTTTGCTGATGTAAATGCCTATGAGTAAAAACCGGATTTATATTACCTTAAAATACCTAAAATATGATGTAAACACTAAAAAACCTACAAATATTCTCATTACATTCTATAAAAATTTAAAATATATCAAAAATATTCAATAAACATCTATATATGCTTTAATGTACACTTTTTAATTTTAATTTTTAATATTATAATTAATGATAAATACATATTTTTTCACACAATTTACAAAATATTCCAAAATATGCAAAAAAACTTTTTATACGAACTCAGAATTAAACTAATCGTTCATATTTTTCACTCTCATAAGACTACAGAGACCCAGTAACGATGTGTAAAAACATATAAATCCGGTCTTTACTTATGAGTTTTCGTGTAAAAAAATATTTTTACTTACTTTTCCCTTGGGATTTTTTTTCTTTGGAGTTACGATTTGTGAAAATTCTTCATCTATGGAAGTCATTATTAAGCAAAAAGCTAAAAATTCAAAACTCAAAACGATAAAATAACATAAACTTGAACGTAAACATAAACGTGTGGACACAAACGTATCAATTGAATTGAATCACTACAACACTGTGTATGATGTGTTCATTTGGGACAGCGCTGTATGCAGCTGTGGCTCAACTGACCGTTAATATGTAAGCCAATCAAAACCCACCTGCGCGTCAGTAACCGGATTTCGGTCCGCCGCCCGGGTACGTACCATTGACCTATTATAAATGGACTGAGCGTTTCGTATCTTTCATGTGTAATAATCTTGGGCATAGAATGAGATAGAGCTAGTACTCCTTTTTGGAAGAAAAGAAAAGTAATTTCTTTTGTTCCATGAAAAAATACAACTTGTTTGTCTTCTTAAATTGTTTTTTTTTCACAAATCGTCTGATAATTAAAGTTTACAATTACAACAATACAACTTTCGAAGTACAAAATATATATGTATATAATATTATAATTTATAATAATGTATTAAAGTAATGAATGTTTAGATATTATTATTTATTTTATTAAATTTAAATAAATGCATAATTTTTGAAATATGTTATTGGTGTTTAAAATGTATAATTTTTGTAAACGCTGAACGAATTCTTTGCTGAGGTTGTGATTGATTTTTATTATAATGATGAATACGAATTTTGAAGTAGTACAAAAGAATATTTTTGATCAGCTGAAGTAAGTGGTTGTGAAGAGGAGACTGGTTTAATATGTGGTTATTTAAAGTTTGGAATAGTTTGTTTATTTCTATTGTTGATGTGGTTTTGACAACTAAAGTGTTTATTGGGTTGCTTTTTTGTTTTATTAAAACAGTATTACTTTTAAAAACTCTTTCGGCTTTGATACATATATCTGTAACATCTTTTGATGGTTTTATTAGGTAACCTCTTGTTTTAATATCAATTAATGAACAGTTATTATTTGTAGATAGAACTGCAGCACATTCATTGCATTGTATAATTTTTTTCATCCTTCGTACAATTGCCCCTGCAATATATTCTAATACATCATGTGTTATTTGGTTATTAATGTTATCCACAATATTGTCATAATAATCGTCTTCCATTTCAATGTCTTCTCCACATAATATATCTAAATAATCTTCTTGATTTTCTTTTTTTTTTGTACTAAAAACATGTAATATTGTTGTTGCGTCTTGAGGTAAACTTGATTTGCTCCAGATGAAGTCATTATTTCGGTATGTACCAATATTCTCTTCATCGCTGCTTCAACTTGGGTTGCTGTCGGGTTGTTATTAAATCCATTACGTGCTCGTATAGCAGAGAAAAGAATCTCCAAATGGTCCTGTGAAAGTTTATATGTTAATAAAAATTTGAGCTTTCCACTTACAACAAGTTCATCCAATAATTGTTTGACACTTGTTAAACATATTATCAATCCCATGAATCCAGTTTTTCTAGAACTCAGTAATATCGGTTTATGATCTTTATCTTTTAAGCTTTTTAAATATTGTATTGAATCAGATATAAACTTATGACAAAAGTCTATATCTTTTAAAAACAATGGTTTTTTATATGGTGACTTACTAAGAAAATTGCGTGCATTTAAAAAATCAAATATGTGATCTATTTGTCGGCAAAATGTAATGGTTGAATCACAATCTGTAAATGATATCATATTTAATACTTTCGAACAATATTGAAATGCATCAGCTACACTAGAGCTAAGAGTCTGAGCAGCGAGCGAGACTTTCATTTTTTCTTTATGATATAGTATATGTCGTTTTCGTATATTTGTCCCCAAATGTAAGCCAATTTTCTCTTGTATACTCACTAGTTCTTTGAAATACTGCCATTTAATAGGTAAATCGTTTTCGTCATATAACAATTTATGGTCCCCTAACGTATTCCTACAGAGTTTTAACATATGTGCTGCATCTAACATTATAAATATTTTTTCTTTTGTAATTGGATGGTTAAAATAACTCTGTAGGTTTGGAAATTGTAAGTTTGCTCCTAATTCTCGAGCCATTGACATATTTGAGGCTGCTCCATCAAATGTTAATGATTTTACCGTTACCCCAGTTTCATGTATAATTTTAAGGCACTGATTCACAAGATTTGCTTTTTCAGAGGCTGTTAGTCCATTGATTAAAAAGTATGCTACAGGGACTTTCCAATTCGAATTTATGGCAACTAATAAAAATACTATAATATCTGATGCCATTGGTAACCCATCACTATCATTTTTAACACCAAAGTTAACATATCCAATATTTCTGTTATTATTAAAATGTACATCCTTTTTAATGCTCATTTCATCCATCATTAAACTGCATATTAATGTCTGTTTTGTTTCTGCCATAGAATTAACTTTAATTTTTACTGCATTTAATGCCTCATTTAAAAATCCAGCTTGACCATCAATAACTCCATACCATTTTCGTAGTGTACTTGGGTGAGGCAAACAATTATTAAATTGTTTTCGTACATAATTGTATGCTGATGCTGAATAATAATTAAGAGTGAGTGCAAATGATCTTAGTTCAGGAGATATAGTTTTACCAGTTTTAATATTTAATTGCTTAAGTACTATTTCTTGTTCAGCTATAGGCAACACCTCCTAAAAATGATTTATTAAATATTTGAATGGCAACATTAACCTTATTTAATAAATAAACACAACACAAACAAACAAACAAATATAAATAAAACCATTTATTGTACAGATTAAAAATATTATAAGGTATACAATTAGTAAGATAGACACAACTTAATATAAGATTATTATTTTGGCATTTTCAGAGGCTTTTTATAATATTTTAATTTTAAAGTGAATATTTTAAAATTGTAAATTGTTTGTACACCTTAAAATACTCCCAACTTGCTTAAAATTAAAATGTAATAAAAAGCCTATGACATGTCCACACACACACTTGTAAGATGGAGATCTTAATTCAGGAGATATATGGCCAGATTTATAGACGATACTTAGAAAAATCTTAGTATTATCTAAACTAAAACTAGAAATTGGTATTTATAAATCAGACTTATGATATTTACTAAGAATTATCTTAGTTATATTTAAACTTAAATAAATCCTAAGTTTTGATATTTATAAATGGTATTTTGAATAATTTTAAGAAAAACTTGAGTGAAAATGTAGAAATATCTAAGGTACCTACTAATCATGCTTAACAGTCACTTAACAGACACAAAATTAATAACTTAGTGTAAAATAGTTACTTTTATACTATTAAATTGTTGATCGATCTTTTATAAAAAGTTGATAATTTTGTTAAATTTATTTTTTACTATTTTAAAATGGATATTAACTATCTTGATTATCTTGATGATGACTTAAACTATGAATTATGATTGGCTAGAACAAACTATTCGTGTTCCTAAACGATATTTACGTGATATGCAAAACTCCATTGAAGGGTAAGTAATTTTGAAATATTTTTTAATAATTCCGCTTTACAAATATTTATTAGTAAACATTACTAGATTTTCAGATTTGAAATTTTTCCAACGGTTTAGGTTTCCAAAATATATTGTTTGGAAATAATTTTACCTATGATTTTCTTCCATATTTTTTGCTTTGTAGCTACTGTATAAGAATCACTTTTTTTTCAATATAACATCTTGGTTTTTTAAAACCAAATCTTGGAGTAACTCTATTTCTTCATAAATAAAAGCTTTTGATTTTTTTAATGTGTTGCTATCAGAATTCATTTTTTTAGACTACTTACTAATTACTTAAACAACTTTTTATATATAGCAAGATGTAACGAACATTCAAACACTAAAATCACTAAATTAATTACTAAAGCAACTAATGTCATTAATAAGACATCGTATTAGCAATATTTGATATTATTATCACAGATAAGACAGCTAATCTATGGCAATAAAATAGTAATTATGCTGATAACAATAAAATTATATATAATCTCCCGAACATTTTGCTTTTAAGAAATATTTTTACTTGAAATATTCTTAGAAAAATCTTAGCTAAGAAATAACTTAGTACCCTTTATCAATACCACTTGTGAGTTAGTGAAAAATATTTACTTAGCAAAGTTGAATATAAGTAAAATCTTAGTATCGTCTATAAATCTGGCTAATTGTTTTACCAGTTTTAATATTTAATTGCTTAAGTACTATTTCTTGTTCAGCTATAGGCAACACCTCCTAAAAATGATTTATTAAATATTTGAATGGCAACATTAACCTTATTTAATAAATAAACACAACACAAACAAACAAACAAATATGAATAAAACCATTTATTGTACAGATTAAACATTATAAGGTATAAGGTTAGTAAGATAGACACACAACTTAATATAAGATTATTATTTTGGCATTTTCAGAGGCTTTTTATAATATTTTAATTTTAAAGTGAATATTTTAAAATTGTAAATTGTTTGTACACCTTAAAATACTCCCAACTCGCGTAAAATTAAAATATAATAAAAAGCCTATGACATGTCCACACACACACACTTGTAAGATGGAGACAACACTTGCAGGTGCCACTTCCTCTTATTATTTATTTGTAGTTTTTACCTTAATTACAGAATGACAGTTGTCTGAAATATAATTTGTATTTTTAAGGTGATTGATTAGTTGTCTATAGTTTTTAATTTTATCTAAAAGTCTTTTATTCTTCTTCTTTGTTAAAAGAATTTCTCTTTTATACTTTTTAATTGTATTTTGTGACTCTGACCAATACCGTAATCGCTTTATTGGACTATTTAAATCCTAGACATTAAAATCACCAATAAAACATTTTCTTTTTCTAAAATAAAACAAATTATAATTTATTATAATCCTATAAAATATTTAACAAAGGTTGATGAATGAACAATTTCTCAATTTCGGATTTGGTTAAACGAGAATGAATTATATAAACATAAAATTATAACTTACCGAGTGGAACAGGGTTTCTTAATAATTGCAAAATCTTGTTTTACATCGGTTTTTAATGGTGATTTTGAATTACCTAATAAAATCATAAAAATTAATATTGAATATTTTTTGGAAAACTTTCCTACAAAATCTAGTAATCTACTAATCTACAAAATATACTGGAATGATTGTGCTTACTTTTCATCAACTGTAATGGATAACATTCCAACTCTTCTGCTAGATTCTTACTAGTATTTGGATCACCTAAAACATTATTAATTTATATCACAATATGAGTATAAATTAATGAAACTTCAAAATAAATTATCTTTTATTATTAATTTTGAAATACTAACAAGGAACTTGAGATGAAAAATTACTACTGTCCTCAACAATTGTAGAAGGCATCAACGTTTTAACCTCACCTATATGTATTATACCAAAAATATTAAAACCAAAAATTATGTGTCTATAAACAGATACTAATTGATGAATAATTATTATTAATAATACTTATTGATTGTGCTTACTTTTCATCAACTGTAATGGATAACATTCCAACTCTTCTGCTAGATTCTTACTAGTATTTGGATCACCTAAAACATTATTAATTTATATCACAATATGAGTACAAATTAATGAAACTTCAAAATAAATTATCTTTTATTATTAATTTTGAAATACTAACAAGGAACTTGAGATGGAAAATTACTACTGCCCTCAACAATTGTAGAAGGCATCAATGTTATAACCTCACCTATATGTATTATACCGAAAATATTAAAACCAAAAATTATATGTCTATAAACAAATACTAATTTTTCATGTTGTACTAAAATGACTTACTAAAAACAGACGGAACAGCAGTTTTTTTTAGTAGGTTGTTTAACTCATAGTCTGTTGATAAAAAATGACATTGACAAACATAATGTGACTTCTTCATTATATATGTCGGTTGAAAGTTTTGGATTGATTTAATCCATAGTGTTTGACGATTTTGATCAAGCGGAAATCTAAATAAAAATAAAAGGGCTAGAATTAAATTTTATTTGAGTATAATACTTACTTGTGAAACTTAAGTTTGGATCCTTTATGTCCTTTAGACTCGCAGAAAGGAATGCTGCAACTCCAAACCATTGTAATAATCGTCAGTAATTAGAATTATACAATTCACTAAATTTTTTTGAAAAATGTCGAATTAAAACCTTGAAAATTGAAAAGTTGTAAATTTTACCGGCTTTATTATCCCTGTAGATAATACTTATCTATGATTATCAGTTATCACTGTTATTAACATAGATAATTATTATCTATGGTTATTAAGTGCTCTTTATCCACAGATATCAATATTATACTAGATAAGGTACTCGGGGCGTTGCACATAGGAAAAAGTGAAGCCAGATTTCAAGCGCTTATCAGTGTATTATCATATGGGTGCCATATTGCTGGTTGGCAAAACATTCGAATACTCTATAGGAACTTGCATAATAACTACATAAATTCGTTACTTTTTTACATAATTTATAACTTATAACTTCAAATTTTGGGTCTGTTGTGTATTTACTATAGATGTAAGTATGGTACTAAGCAGAGTTGGCACGTATTATACTATGCATTATACATTTATACGTATAATACATCTATATTTTATACATCAATGTATAATATTATAAAATCCAATTATGATATGCATAAAAAATGTTTAATAAAAATTTTAATATTTTATGAAAAAAAAAAGAAATAAAAAATTACTAAGTATTTGATGGCATTTTTTATTAAGATCAAGTATGTATTAAAAAGTAAAAACTCATCTTGTATAGTTGTTTATTAATATTTAATCTAATTTTTACATAAATTCATGTCATAACACAATATAATATAATATAACATACATATAATGTTATTGATTGTTGAATAATATTAATTTGGTGAATAAGCGACGTCTACTAACGTCTGCACTTGTTTTCAACTTGGCCACATAATGAAGACGAACTTTCAGATATTGCTTGCATATTAAAGTTACCAAATTCAACTTGTGGTTTTCTAAAAAACCGTCATTTACACAATTTAAACAATTAAAAATACTATAATTATATACATGATTTTTAACGGCAAGAATAACTTTTTGACTTAAGCCTGGTAATAATGAACAAAAATTAGATGTTAATTGAATTAATGTACTTTCAATAAATTTAACAATTACAACCACATCCTTTGAACTTTTTATTAATCCTCCTCTATTTTTAACGTCTACTAATATTGAATGGGGATATTTATGACTATAATTATGTTCAGATTCATTTTCAATCACACTGTAGGCACAAGTTTGACAGTCAATTTTTTTATAAACACTTCTAACGATAAATCCACAAATATAATATAAAATATTATCTTTTACCAAATCAAAACTATCAATATAAGGCAGAAGATTTGATATATTTTCATCTTCTACTTCTTCGATAACATTGTCTACTAATGTTTTTTTTGCCCAGCGTATCTCAAAAACACTTTCAGAACCTGTGTTATCTAGTGCAATACAATTAGCAGCATACGAAGAAGAAATTGAATTTTTTAAAAGAATTTGTTTCAATGCTGTTCTAAGTTCTAAAGCATTTGGATTATTATTGTTCCCAAAACGCTGCCTTATTTTTGAGAAAAACATTTCTAGGTGGTCCTGGAAAAACTTGTATGTTAACATGTATTTATATTCAGCAGTATAAAACAATTCATCTGCTATGCTAAATATTGATTTTACTGCAGTTGCCAACCCTAAAGGAGAAATGTAATCGGCATATCAGATTTTTCAAAACAATTTTAATAGGTTTACATTTTAAACAAATTTATATTTACCAAGAATAAATGTTTTACGTGGAGTTAAATAAAGAAACTTTCCTTCGATATTTGTAAGTTTTAATAAATACTCAATTTGAGGTATAATTATACTTCTCATCCTATCAATATCATTTCTGTACAGGGGTTTTTTAAAACCTTTTCCAAATGGATTGCGACTATTTAAAAAATCAAATATCCTGTCGATTACTCTAATAAATTTTTCAGTTGGTTCACCTGAAATCCAACAAAAAATATTTAATTTGACATTTTATAATTTATTTATAGTAGTACTTAAACTCAACTGTCTTTAAATGTAGGTTCATTTATATGTCTAAAAAATTCAAGAGCATCAGCTGCTGATGAGGATAAAGTTTGCGCTGCGAGTTTCACCTTCATGATATTTTTCTTCCAATCAATATGGGTATTTAATAGTTTATATGCAATATTTAACCCTATGGTTTGTTGAACTGAAATAAAATAAAAATATTTAATGTAAATGACAAATGTTATTAATATAATATAATTTATACCTGTATTTAAATTCTTAATGTATGACCAACTAATAACATCGTCATTGTATTTAAATTGTTGATAAGTAGCTAGTGCATTGCGAGCAAGTTTAATATTATGACAAGCATCGGGCACATAATATATCTATATATTAATTTTAAAAAATGCATTAATATTAATGTTAAATTAAGTTCAACAAATTAATTGTTGTATACATTATTACCTTCCAATCGATCCCAGGTATACTAACTGATTCATGTATTTCTTCATAAGAACCACTTAGTTTGCACCGTAAGTGTGTCATAGTTGACAAATTGGTCGTAGTTCCATCGCAAGTGACACCCCAAACTCTAGCACCTGCTTCTTTAGCCATTTGAATTGCAGTTGTAATTAGTCCAGCTTGTATTACAGCTGTACTTTTCGCCTGCAAAAAGTATCCTATTGGCCATTTCCATTTTCCATTAAGTCCAACCAACATAAAAAATAATGCTTCGGTTGCGGGGGTCTCTTGAGTTTCGACTTGTATGCCACCAAAATCACAATACCCTACAAATTTATCTTCTTTTCCATCATATACAATTTTGTTTCTTATTGACATGCTATCAAATACTAGGTTGCAATCCTTCTCACTAGCTGGAATTAGTTTAATACTCTTAAAAACTTCTTCGAAAAAACCAGGTTTCGCATTTACTGTTGAGGTCTAATTAGCAATTGATGATGGATTAGGATGAGTTAGAATAGTACTAAAAATTATACATAAATAATTATAATAAAACCATAATTGTATGCTTCTGGAAGATTATAAATATAGAAGTTATTAAAGACTTGTGTGGTTGCCATTTATAGTTTTCACTGGGCATAAGAATTAGCTGCTTAAAGTAAACAAAATACTATCAGACGAATGTGATCACTATAAGCGTTGGCCACTGTATATTTTAATAAAAATGGTCATTCAAATTACTAGAAAAGCATAAATTACCGGCAGAAGTTATAAGCTTTTGGTGAATAGTAATGTAAGGTTATGGCAAACTCTTTCATTCCTTTTGTATAGCGACAACCTGTACCTTTTTTACTGTTTTTTAATTCATTTTTAAATAGGTCCAATATAGTGCCAAATGAGAAAGCATAAGATATAAGCCATTAATTAATATTAAATGTGCAAATGCCTGCAAACAAGTGCTTAGAAGCAGAAAAAGCAAGCAAAATTTAACAAACAAAAAATATAACAAAATTTTAAACATTGATATTTACCGCTGAAACTATTTTCTATTATATTTACTGGTTCACCATCGATTAAGCCTCTACTTTTCAAATCGTTTAATAACTCTTGCAGGTTATATATGTTTTTATTTTTTCTTCTTAACTTTTGCTGTAAAGTTCTTATTTTTTTTTTCAATTAAAGTTCACTGGTATAACTATCAACTGTTTGAACTTCCTTATTATTAGTAGTAGGAACTATTTTATTAAAGGTTTCAACTTTATCATCTTCTAATTGAATGTCATCAGAAGTTCCAATTTCGTCATCAACTAATGGAATGTCATATTCTGCTAGATTTGAATTAAATATATTTTTTATTGTCATTAGATATAAAATTAAATAAAGTTGTAATTTATGTAGTTTAATTTAATTTAATAAGTACCTGCTGCATTTAAATTTGAATTATCAATTTGAATGAGATTTCTTACAAGCGGTTCTTTTCTTGGAACTTTGGACGCCTTTTGGTAATAAGAAGGAAATGCAGAGAACACTGTCGGCACAGCATCTTCTTTTAAAAGTATGTTATTATTATTACCCAGTTTTACTTGATAATTTTCATTAACAAAATGATCACTTCATATACGGCTCCATTTCGTTGGTGTAAAATTCTTTCTTTTAATAGCTGCAATCCATTTTTTATTTAGATCAACATTGGCTAAAGGAAATCTATAATATTCAAAATATCTGTATTAAAATAATTATTCTCAGATGCACAAACTATGTATACCTACATGTAACTAATCATAGATAAACTTACCGAAAAAAATGAATATTCTGACCAATTTTATATCTATTTGTACATCCATACGCAACACATGACACTGGCATGATTATATTTAAAATACGAAATACAATATGTAAAATAATATAATCATTATTGTCAAAAAAATTTCAAATAAATAAATTCTAACACGCATAAAACCATAATATTATAGGTGTAAAAGTGTAATCGTAATGCGAATTCAAAATGTTTTGCCAACCACGAAATTTGTGATAACGAATTATTACTATTCGTTAGGCTTCATACGATAACGCGAGTACCTTATCTAGTATATTATAGATATCAGTGTCTTTATCATACGTTTCAGAATGGAAGAAAATTTATTATAAGAATATTTTCTTCCAAAAAGGAGTACATCTTTTATCTCATTCTAGGCCGCGGTTTCTCTTTCTACGCTCAGTCCATTTATAATAGGTCAATGGTACGTACTTATTCCGCGGCGAGTATAGATACCGCCATGGGATAATAATTATTTCATTTCTCTGATATAGTGTTATCAGTTATCCACCACGAACGCGTTAAACTGTTGAATAAGGCGATTAACCACCGACAATAATGATAGCCATCTTGTTTGTCCCGGGTATAAAATCTTATGTGGTTTAATATTACAAAAAACCTGAAACTCTTTAAATTCAAGGAGTCCTTTTGAGCTATTATTTAAGTAATTGTGCACATTTCTAGCAAAATCTTCTACAAAGCGTGGCAATTTTAAGCAAGCGTAGGAAGCGCACAGATGAAAAGAATGGCAGATACATTTCATAATGAACAAATCTGGCACATCTTTCATCAAATTGGTAGCTAATGAATGATGTTTGCCCATCATATTGTTGGCACCATCTCCAGCATAGCCAATCATATTCTCTTTATATGGAATTTTGTTTTTAATAAAGAAGTTTGTAACTAACTCGTATAAAGCATCAGCAGTAGCTTTTTCAACCTCTACCAGGGTAACAAATTAATCTCTTACTAACAGATTAGGATCAACAATTCTGGCAATTACTGCCATGTGCTTTATAGTAGATCTGTCAGTGCTTTCATCAAGTATTATGGAAAACTTGTTTTTTTTCATTAGTTCAATTACACTATTATTACCTACTGCACCAATGACATTGGTTACGATACTTTCTGTTTTTGTCCTTCCGCATTTTAATTTCAAAGCTACTTTTGAGTCAGGACAAACTTTTTGTATTAGCTTTGGTAAGTGTTCCATAACTGTATAAAGCAAATTATGTTCTGCAATAAATGCTGCCAAATGCATTTCACTAAATTTAACCTGGAAGAAATATTATTATATTACATAATAGGAAGTCTAGTAAAAAATTCTGTTGAAGAAGTATTGAATTACTAATACTAGTAATCGCATAAAGTGTATTAAAAATAGTGACTACTTTTCAGGAAGGGCATAGAGTAAATATTTACTTATAGACCAACAATAATTTTTAAGTCAAAATATTGGCCCAAAAAAGAAATGCATGTAGCAGTCACAATGTCACTTCAATTCTTTCTAATTTTAAAATTGTTATTATTTATTACATAACCATATTTTTCATATTTTGTAATATTTATAACAATACTAAGAAAACTAATAATACAACTAATACTTAGAACAAGTATCCGAAGATTTGAATACTTTACAAGACTGAATTTAAAGCAAATATACAAAATATACTTACAGTATTTTCAAGTTTTGCATGAACAGAATTGGTTATAAGTTTGTCTATATTTTGTTGACTTTTACATCCTTCAACAAGTTTTAAATGTTTTTTTTCCATTAGCGTGTTTTAAAATTTCAGATTTACCAGCAATGCCATCAAATTGACATGCGGTACAATGAAAAAAAAAACAGACCCTATAATCAAACAAATTGTTAATGATTATAGAAACAGTATTCAAACAAAAATATAATTTCAACAAATTAATTAAAAATAAGATTCATACCTTTTTTACTTCTTGTTAGCCATCCTATAAACTTCACGTCATTTTCCCAGGACGGATTATACTTTTGCCTGTAATACGGTTTTTTGGTTTTCTTCGGCGATACACTAAAATTAGTAGACATGACTATACTGCAATAAGACTTCAGTAGATGAGTATAATGTAGATCAAGACTGTAGCGAAAAATAGCAGCAAACTACTCAAACTAGAACTAGTGAACTACCTTATCAGTATAAGACTGTATACTATATTTTGAAAACCGTGTTGGCAGTTATGCTTATAGCCGAGTCCACACAATGATAGTTACTCTTGCGATAGTCGATACTATCGCCGCGTGAACGCTATTGTGAAAACAGCTCTCGCACTATCATACATGCATGATAGTTGATAGCTACTATCACGATAGCGACTCTTGGGGGAGTAACTATCATCGTGTGGACCCGGCTGATATCACTTATCACTTATGCCTCACAAAATAAACAATACATTTTCCATTTAATTTTTTTTCACGGAAACGTTTTTTTTTTTTTGTTTTATCTAACTATTCAAGTATCATACACTATTATTCATACACGATATTCCAAAAATGTCCCTAGATATCATGATTTTTGATTAAAAGTTCCCTTTTTCCCTAAACAGTACTCCATTTCCCTAAATCTAGGGAAATTTCCCTGTTGTTGGTACCACTGCCTGCCCTTACTGTTAAGATACTATCTAATAGCTTACGGCCCATTCTGTTTCTGAGTTTGGTTTTTACTATGTTCATTTAACTAAATAACCGTTCGACCTCAGCATTAGACCAAGGTAGTACAAGCAGTCTTATTGCAAGAGAAGAAAGTTCAGTAAATGGATTCAAACCACTTGCATCAGTGTAATTGAAGACTTCACTCCAAAAACTAATAGTATTAGACTTCTCAATCCATTTTACTCTATTAAGGTTAGCCCACTGTACATTAATTTTATCTATTGTACTTCCATCTAACATAAGTAATTCTGCTAAGGGAGTAAGCGGATCTTTTATACATTGCAATGCATTTTTAATTGAAATTAAACTCACTTTTTCTAAAACATCAATGTTCTTTGGTATCCGTTGTTGCAACTGCTTTAATAGGACTTGTAAAAACTTAAGACACCTTTGTTTTAGTTGTTATTTATTTTCTTCAGAGGATTCACTTGATTGTAATATCTGTTCAAACTCATAACCAAAATAAACATTGTTCACAGTATAACTATCTACATTTGCTGTTAATGGATTGAGACGACATTGTGGGTTGATCAATCGTTTAGCAATTGACCGCACCATATTAGTTAAATCTGTGAGTAGTTTGCTTGGTTCAGTAGTATTCGATTCAAAAGATTCATTGACTTTTTGGATTTCTTCCAAAATAGGAAATAACAATTTTAAATAAGCAAAGTTGTAGTATCAGAGTACATCGCATGAAGAGTATCAGCCATGTAACATTTTTCACTGTTTTTGGCAATACCAAATAAAGTTTTAAGTTCAACCCACTGCATTAAAATACGACTTACTGCTGTTTCTATTGATAACCATCTAGTAGCGCATGCCTTATCTTCAATGGATCATGACCATCATTTATTGCTTTAAACAAATGTTTGTATTGTACTTGTCTCAATGTAGAATGTGAGAACCAATTATATGTCTCTCTAATTAAAAAATCAATATTTCGTGGTAAGGTTTCAGCTGCTGCAGCTGATACTGCTAATTGAAGCGAATGGCGTATACATGGGATATGTATCAATGATGGTATTTCTTCTTTCAATTTTACATAAACACCATTATTGATGCCTACCATAACTGAAGCATTATCTGTACCAATTCCACACACATTTTTTATATCAAAACCTTTACTATGTAGCGTCGTTTTTACACCATTAGTCAACGCTTCTGCATCGCAGGACTCCATTTCTACTAATGATAAATAAGTTGAAGTCACCTGTCTCATATCTGTATCAAAATACATAATTGTAATTCCCAAGAACTTAGTAACGCTGATATCGGTTGATTCATCAATTAATATGCTAAATGGACCATTATTAATTTTATTTTTTAATTCATTTTGAAAATAGGGAGATAATACATTGCAAATTATACCGGTGCATTTAGTTCTATGCAGTTTCAACGAATCAGCGGCCTCAGATGATTTAAAATAATTATTACATAATTCTCCTAAATGATCACATAATAATATTGAGCTATTTGCTGCAATGAATAACATATTGCACCTTCTGCTTGAGAAGTCTTGGTAGTAACAGGTTTAGTGAATTTTGTTAAAGTACTCGATGAAGAAAAGTTTTTAGAAGTTTCCAAATGTTTTTTAGTTTTTAAATGTTGATTTAAATCATATTTTTTTGTTCTTATGTCACACTTACAAAATCTACAGCGCACTTTAGTATTATCATTTTCCAATTCCACAATCCATTCTTTAAAGTTTTTATCTTTTAGCCATTCGTCACGAAACTTTTGGGTATATTGCGGTGCCATAATTTAAAATAGGTACATCACAATTATTAACAATTAAAAATATTGGGATAGTACTACTACCTACGCACAGACACGAATTAAACTGTAAGAACAGTTGTTGTTAGTATTAAACTATAGACTGTAATGAATAATAGCCATTACTATTTTAATATTAAATGTTATTAATAAATAATAATAATTGTCGACTAAAATATAATATCTTATTATAGTCTACAGCATACACTATACACCATAATACTTATTTATAGTCTATAGTCAAACGACTATAGTATACACCAATAATATTCAGTGCAATACAAATATACAATACAACGTTGATTGGCCTATCGTATATGAAAATACATTACACTATATAGTGAGTACTATTATAAAATTATCAACAATAACAATATTATGTTTTATGTACGTAATATATCGTAGCCAATATTTACATTATATCAATACCTACAATTTATTTTTAATAAAATTATCTATAAAAAAATAAATATATATATAAATTTTTTTTTTTGATAAATAATAATAAAACTAACAGATTATGTACAGAACTATAAATGGCTATAAATTATGAATAAAAAAAAATCTAAAAAGCTAGTAAAAAGGCCAAAGGCTAGATCCCAATTTCTATGGCATTCTGGCCATCGAAAATGGCTATATATTGCCATAAAATGGCCAATATGGCAACACTGATCGCGACTGAAAATTTGGAAAGTAGTACCTAACCGGCTAAAGTTTATTATTGCGTGATATAAGGTACGACAAAAATAACTACTTCGTTTGATAAGGCTGTAGATTAAGTTCAAGTGAAGATAAAGTAATGTAATTTTCATCGATATTAAGCTTTATCTATGTCATTTAAAATATTTATCATGACTTGGTCGGGAAAACATATAGTGTTTGTTGAGGAGTTTATTTTAATATCGGCGGTTCAATATTCGATATCGACCCAACGTGCGTTAAAAATAATATATAAATTGTGCATTTTAATATGTATTTAAATGATTATAAATTATATAACTTTTATTTTCTATATTCAATAACAATAGAGTTTTCTAGAACTAAATATAAATATTAAATCGATTGTTTTACTTATTAATTAATAAAGAATATTTTATATTACTTCACTCAGAGTCTAAAGGTATAACGTTATTTTTATATTTTATCGTGTTTTGCCTTATAGGTAGGTTCATTGTTTTTATTAACGTGTTAAAGTGTTTTTGTCACACAAAGAAAATATTTTTATTACCATTTATAAAAAAATCCCAAGTCGCGCTTTAAGAATCTTCATTCTGTATCATTAGTTTAGAGTACGAGTGAGGTCCTATTAAATTTTCAGAACTATGTATTTAAAATTAAAAATGTTATTAGAAATAAACTTTAAATAAATCTACAGTCTATTCCGTATAAATTATATGATAATTTACTTAAACTCTTATAAAATAAAATCCTGAATCACAATTATAAAATAAATAACTTTTATTCACTAAATTCAACAACTACAAATAAGAATTTTCCATAATTAAATATAAATATTATGTCAATTTCTTTTTTTTTTTTATTCAGAATATGGCTTCGACAGCTAGGTCATTAGCCTACAGTTATTACAAAGTATATTAATAGATGATGAAAATTAAACTATGGTTATAAGCTACTTATTTGCTAATTTTAAGTGATACAGTATAATGTTTAAATTAAAATTTTTTTGTCAATGCCGATGGATTTGAAAAAACTATGGATCAGGTGGGTATTGTGTTGTTCGAGTGCTTCCTCCATTGAAGAAGGGTGATTGAGGATGCTTCTTGAGTTGGCGTATAGTGGACAATCTAAGACTATATGTTTTATTGATAGAGGCTCGTTACATTGACTGCAGACAGGTTGTATTTCTTGCTTAATGATGTGTATGTGGGTGAGATTGGTGTGACCGATTCATTATGTCAATTGTATTACCTACCCACACAACCAAAAAAAGTTGAAAATATTGTTAAGATATTTCCTCATGATACAATTTATAACATTTATAGTTCAATGTTAACACAATATTCTAGTTATGTTAGTGCCTAGATATTAAAATATAGATTTTATGAAAACATTGTGAAAATATTCAGTTGTAATATAACTGAAATATATAAAATAAAATATTTTTTAAGTATCAATATTCATCAAAATTTAAATTTTTGCAAAATAAATGGTATAAAGACGTTTTTAAAATATGCTTCACGTATCCTTTAAGCATGTTAAACCCCTTTTTCGGCCGTCAACATTCGTAGACTTGGATTTTTTTTTTGTAATGTAAATTATTTCAAATTTCTTTTAAAATTATTATGAAAAGAAATATTTTTTCACTGGTTTGTGTGTGATTTATTATTACCTATCTGTGAAGATTCTTTGAGTATTGTAGATTTCTTAAATGGCAACCACAACTTTTAATTCAACAATCAACATTCTGAAAGGTAGAGTATATATATTTTTTAATTTTGTTACTTATACATTTTTGAATTTACTTCTTCGATCGATAGTTGAAAATCGATGAGATACCGTTCAATATTATTTACGCGACGGCGACGCATGTGAATCTGTATATAGGTACCTATTCTGTAAATATGGCACGCGGGCAGCGTTTAATACATCGTTAAATAAAGTAATACAGTAGTCACTCGATAATTCGAAATTCAGGGGACCGAGTTAAAAATTCGATTTATAGAGGTTTTCGATTTACTGAGTGTTCGAATAATCGAGGGAAAAAAAATTAATTCGAATTAAAGAGAGGTGGAAAATTGTACATAATGTATTACGTAGAGCTGGGCCGACACCGATACCCGATATTAGTATCGGCCGATATTGGTACAAATGATTTGGTAAACACAGTAAAACCGTAAACACGATGCAATCACAATTTAAATTCAATTTCGTTTAGTTATTATTTAATTATTTCTCCTACTTACCTCGGTTATGATTTTATTGATAAATAGTAATTGATAAAGATAATATTAATATTTTATAGAGATGGGAATTTCAACTCACTATGCTGAGTTGACTCTTTCAACTCAGTTCAGTTCAATGAGTTGAATCAGAGAGTCAGTTATATTTTAAACTGATAATTCCATTCAACTCTTGATTGACTCAATGACTCCTAGTTCCTACCTAGTTCATAATGTTTATTGTTTGTACAGCTAATATAATCAGAATCATAATATAGGTGTCACAAAATTAATAATAAATTTATATGTAAACACTAAAATATAAAATTATGATATTTCCTATTGAATATATTCCAATGAAAAAAAAAAAAAAAAAAAAGCCGATAAGATAATGGTGGTGGAAGTTCGTCCTTCGTCGCTTCGCTCCTCGGACAAGATAATGGTGAGGAGTGTATAGCACTTTCTATCATGGGATCACCTGGTTTACGATAGTTTAGTTGTATGGTACTTTACATTTGAATGCAATGATAAATCATTGTAAGTTAAGTACAGGATACAGTAGTTGGGTGGGATACACGAGATGCATTGCTAGATTAGGCATTATTGGATAGATTTTGGAATTATTTTATATTATAAAAAAAAAAAACGATTCTGAACGAAGATGAAGATGTCAGCCTTAAATTGTAATATGTATTTTATTTTAATATCCTAGATTGGGTTAAATTTACATTTGTCTATTCATGTGACTTCTGCTCGTGAGCATTGGACAAACCAGGATGTGCATAGATAGGGCGTAGGTAAATACCATATTATTTGCCTAAATGCACTATCGTGACGGTACCACCCGACCCCGCCGTCCATATATGCTGAATGCTCCGTGGCTACGTCTATTTAAATATTAATAATTAATAATAATATATAAAATCCGCATGTTTATGGAACTGATACACACATTAAAATAACTGGAAATTGGAAGTTAGTAACGTTCTATTCAACCATGTAAAGGTACGTTATACACCTTGTGTTTACAATCTACCAATATTTTGTATAGAACAGCTGTCAGCTACTGATTATATTATAATAAACTTAATCTATTTAATTATCTTTATCAGCTGTGATATTACATAATATTTTCATTTCTTATCTTTGAATACAAAAATTTTTATACATTTTCAACTACAAAATAATTTGCAAATATTCGTGATTTTGACAAATTTTGTCGATTTTTGAACTTCAACTGCTTATAAAAAAAAATTGTGCCTACGTATTTGAATAATTTTTGAATCACTCTTAGATCAACTTATTCAAAACCTTCTATTAAATTTTCAAGCGATTTGGTAGGGCCAAAAAATTGTTATCGACTTTTATAAAAAAAAATCTAAGAAAAATCGAATTATTCAAATGCCTATAAATAGCTAAAAAATAAACGAAATATTTTGAAAATACAACTATGTAAAGAAAATGCCTATTTAAACATTTTGTAAAAGTTTTAAGTTTCTACGACCTATACTTTTTGAATAAGAACAAATATCAAAAATCAATGATGCCTAAATTGTTATTTTACGCGATTATGTGAAAAAATTGTAATTTCAAACACTCATAAAAATTTTTGATTTTATTCCAGTGCACATTTTTTTACAGATAATTGAAGGAAAACGTATGTCAAACTTTGTACCGAATTTACAATTCTTAGTTTTGAATACTTAAAATTTTATGAATTTTCAACTGCAAAATAACTTCAAATTTTCGCGATTTTCTACACATTTCGTAAAAATATGAACTTTTTATGCTTATAAAAAAAAAATTGTGCATTACGCTTTGAACTTTTTTTTTATACCAATAAGTTCGACATATTAGGTACCTTGTATTAAATTTTCAAGAATTTTTGTCCAGTCAAATTTTTTTTATCCACATTTCAGAAAAAAAAACAAAGAAAAGTTGAAAATTTCAATTGTCTATTAAAAGCTCAAAAAAAGTCTAAAGTTTACAAAAATTGTACTACGTATAGATGATTCCAATATAAACATTTGGTGAAAGTTTCAAGTTTTTTCGACTTATACTTTTTGAATAAGAACAAATATCAAAAATCGTTGAAGGCTAAATTATTATTTTACGCAATCATGTAATTATTTCGTAAACGTTTGAACTTTAGATGCTTATAAAAAAAAATTGTGCCTATGTATTTTTATAATTTTTGAATGGGAGTTAGAACAACTTATGTGGACCCTTCTATTAAATTTTCAAGTATTTCGTCCGAGCAACATTTTTTTTATCAACATTTATAAAAAAAAAAAATAAAAAAAATCGAATATTTCAAATGCCTATAAATTGATTAAAAATGAGTGAAATCTTTTGAAAATAAAATTATATAAAGAAAATGCCAATATAAACAACTGATAAAATTTTCAAGTTTCTACAACTTATACTTTTTGAAAAAAAAACAAATAGCAAAAATCGTTTGAGGCTAAACCGTTGTTTGACGTGTTTTTGTAAAAATTTAAATTTCAAACACTCATAAAATTTTTTTGTCTGAATCCGGTAGAGTTTTTTTTGCAGATAATTGAAGAAAAACTAATGAAAAACCTTGTACCAAATTTTCAAAACTTAGTTATAAAAGAAAAAAATTTTACGATTTTTCAACAACAAAATTATTTGCAAATTTTCGCAATTTTTACATATTTCGTATAAATTGGAACTTTGAGCACTTATAAAAAAAAATTGTGACTTACGATTTTGGATTTTTTTTTATCAGTTATGGAACAACTTATAAGAAACCTTGTATTAAATTTTCAAGATTTTCTGGCCAAAAAAAAAAATTTTATCGTTATTTTAAAAAAAAATACTTAAAAAAATTGAAAATTTCAATTGTCTATAATTAGCTCAATAAAAGTCAAAATACTTTGAAAATTTAACGGTGTATAGAAAACGCTAATCTAAACATTTGGTGAAAATTTCAAGTATTTACATCGATTAGTTTTTGAGTTATAGCAAAATAAAAAATTTGATTTTGTCGAAAACTGGTTTTGCGTAAAATATACCGTTTTTTTCCTCATTTTTTAAGGGTTTTTCCCGGCGCGTTAAAAAAATATTGAAAATTTTTAACTTTTGACCCCCCAAAGTACCAACTAGATTCAATTTCCTTTCAGAAAAGTTGCTGTATAAGGCAATCGAAGCATTTTTACTGCCCCAAATCGTGTCGACAGACACAAAAAAAAAAATAATAAAAAAAAAAAAAAAAAAAAAAAAAAAAAAAAAAAAAAAAAAACACATCATAGTAAAATCAATACATTCTTCACTTCGTTCAGAATCTAAAAAAAAATATATATATATATATATACACGAGTCAACTCCAACTCACAATTTATCAGATTGAACAAATCTTGATTTGACCAATCGTCATGAGAGTTATACGAATTAACTAGATCACTAACAACTATAAATTAACTGTCATATAAAATTATATAGGAATATTACTAGAAACTTGAAATTTTCATTGTATAGTAAAAAACAAAATAAAAATCACCTTTTTAAATGTTTTTATGTAATACAATTTTTAATTTTGATTATAAGATCTGAGAATGTGTTATGGCCTAACATGAATTTTTAAGAAAAAGACACTTTAAATAATTCAACAATTCTTGGTCCGGATTTTAATATTTATATAAGCATTAAATTAAAATGTAGACAGATAAATTGTTTTTACATCTAATTCTTCCATAAAAGTTTATTTTCAATAATTGATCAATCCAATTATTATAAAAGGGTATATTGATATAAAAATATTTTTTAAGCTTTTGGTTTAATAAAATTTCTGCTATAGGAATAAGAATTTAAAATAATGAAAAAACAATAAAATATGTAAATGGTGTGTTACAGTATTACACTATAGCTTTGCTCAGAAACTTATTAAAGAGATAATTTATCACTTCTTTAAGATTCAATATGCCCATACCACTTTACACAAGATGTCAAAAAGTATTATCCTGGGAAGGGAAGTAAAACAGATTTTTCCTTAGTCAAGTTTTGATATTTAGTACATTCAATTAAATATCCTCAAAAATATTTATTTGATTATTTTATATTTGTGAGACAGTCAACAATCAAATTGTATAATATAGTATTATTTATTATTATATGAGTATTACAATTAAATTTATTTTTTTTTTTTGGCATTTGTTTAATAATAGATAACCAAATAAGTAATATAGGTATAAGTATAATTTATAATATATATATATGAATTATAATAATATGAATTTATTATGCTTAATTTATGCATGTTACAACATGTCTGTTGACTATTTTTGTAAGGATTATTATGTTTTGTAGTCTTATTTATGTGTTATGTCACATTTCACAATTTTAATCATTGAATAAAATATTGTTTTCTGTGATTTAAGTAAATTTAATTTTTAAAACATTAGTTTATTTAAATTTCTTAATTCGATTTTTCAAAATGAGTAAATCCAGTATGGTTTGGGATTTTTTTCAACTGGATAAAGACAATATTCATGTTAAATGTGGACTTTGTCGAGTAACATTAAAAAATAATCGTTATTCTACTGCTAATTTAATTCGACACATTAAAACTAAACATCATACTATTAATTTATTAAACAGAAATAACCATACATTAGAAGAGACCACGGACTAATAATAATACTACTATCTTAGTCCGTGGAAGAGACCATTGATGATCCCAATGAAATTCCATTAACATCTATGTCTGTAAGTTAAATATAAAGATATTTTATTTAAAAAAAAATTTAAATAGCTACCAATATAAATTACATTTTAGAGATAAATTTTTTTTTGCTCTTATATACAGAATTTAAATTTTGATTTTATTAATTTATACAAGCAAAATATTTATAAATAAAAATAGTAAATATATTCATTTTTAGAGTACGAATGTTTCAACAACTAATCTTGTAAACTCTCAAACTGCTGTGTCTTCCCAAATTCCATATTTACTTTTAAGATAAACCAAGAGTTCTGATCATGAATTTATGTTATGGTTTTCAAACATCCATAGGCCATGGTATGACATTCTTGATAATGTTTTATACTCAAAATTGTTTATGTAATATATTTAATATTTATAAACATATATATATCTTTTACAATATTCATTATTATAAAAACTTAAAACATTGTCAGATGACAGATTAACAAATAGACAATTGTGAAATAGACAATAGTCATTAGCAGGGCTGTGAATTTAATGCACTTAAAAACTATTGAATATGCATGCAAATATGTCCTAAAAACTGGCAAAATATGCTCTTAAAATCCATAAGATATGCTCCTATTTTCCAAGAATATGCAAAAAAAAAAAACTAAAAATAAACTTTTATTTTGTTCGTTATACAATTAATAATTATTAATTATTGAAATTTTAGTTGAAATATTATAAATTTAAAATATCATTTATTGCCTATAGGACTAATCTTGATCTTCATTGTGCACAAGACCTTAAAAAAAAAATATTATACTTAGCACAGATTTCTACATAATATATAATAGAGCAATTTTTAATATTTTACCTTTAAAGTAATTATTGCATTGTACAATCAACGACTTCTTTATATTTTCAAACTTTAAAGACCTCCTATTTAGTGCCAAGATATTTTTATATAAAGAAAATGAGCGTTCTACATCTGCCGATGTTATTGGGGCAAACTTAAAATGTGCCATATCGCTACTGGTTAAATCTTCTGGTATATCCAAACCTACGTTCTCTTCTTCACTAACCTTAATATTTTTGAAATTTCACAAAAAATTTGAAATTCTTTGTTATTTTTAAGAACTGTTTGTAATTTTTTATTAATAGCAGTTCCAGCGGTTTCTGTTAATTGACTAAACTTTGTCGAAACATCTTGTACAATTTCAATAGCTTCAGATAAATAATATATAATAATAATATTATTTCGAAAAATAGAATAATAATATATTGAATGTAATTTTAGACCAGATAGATCGAAAAAATGTATATATTAAGAAAAAAGCATTTATTTAAAGAAATTATGAAAATATGCATTTATATGCCCTTACCCACGAAATAAGCAAAAATATGCAAAATAAGATTTTGTGTTTGAATTATAAATAACACGAAACGTATTATGGTCAAATCCATTTTATTATACAATGCAGCAAAAAAACATGCGAATGCATTAAATTCACAGCCCTGGTCATTAGTCAATAAATATAAATAATCACTATATTGAATATTCACAGTTATCAGTTATATCTTATCAGTATTTCTTTAAATCATAGAGAGCTGCTGAATCATGGAGAATCATAGAGAGTCATTGAGTCAACGAGTCATAATATTTATTATTTATATTTTATACTTGGTATATCCGTGAATTGATTTGAATTAGTGGCAACACTGAGTCATTGAGTCATTAAACTATCACACACTGATTCAACTCATTCAATTCAATAGACCTAAAGAGTCAACTCTGAATCAACTCACTCACGAACTACCCATCCCTAATATTTAATAGTTACCTATTAATTATTAGTTTTAACTTTTAAATGTATAGACGTTATATTTTATAATTTATCATAATTTATTTAATACCTAACAATTAACAATAATGGCGCCCTCTGACGTCTGGATTTTTTTTTTCAAAATGCGTGGATGACATAACCAAAGCTCAGTGCATATTGTGTAAAAAAAAAATCTCGAGAGGTGGATTGAATTCTCGAGATTTTACAACATCCAAATTGCGTTTACATTTAGATAAAGAGCATCATTCAACTTATACCCAGTTTAAACGTAAACACAATGAAAGTCACAACAGCGTTGATGTAGCTGATGTAAATAATATATAAATTATAGATTAATAAGTATAACTCCTAGTCGATATACAGAATCCCCTATGAAAATGTATTATACACTTAACACTGTCGGTAAAATACACAAATAATTATTGTTAAATGATGGTATAAAAATAAAGTTTTCAACTATCAACTGATTATTAAACCATTTTACTATTTAAGTTGACAACGTTTTAATTCTGAATAACGATAAACGAAAAAACTGTGTAACGTTTTAATTGTAAATAACATAAAACGGATTTTTTATTTCAAATGCAAGCCCTGATTCTAATATTATTATTATACACAGTCCTGCGACTTTTATGTTGTTTGTATAATAATACCTAATTCTTATAGATGTTGACACGCTGACATGTTGATACACATTTGAAAGGGTGAGACATTTTAAATACTTAGGTGCAGATATTAATGAAGATGCTAATAGCCACGAAGAAGTGAAAAGACGACTAATCGCAGCAAACAGATGCTACTATGGACTATTACCATTGTTCAAATCAAAACTACTATCAAGGAAATCCAAAGTAACATTATATAAAGTTCTAGTCAGACCAATAGCTCTGTATGCAAGTAGTACTTGGGCGACGACAAAGTCAGATGAAAAAAAGTTAGAAGTATTTGAGAGAAAGATATTGAGAAAGATATTTGGCCCAAAGAAAAACAATGAAGGAGAATATGAAATACGTAGCAATAAAAATTTAGAGGAATTATATAACGAACCCAATATTACTGGGATCTTGAAAAGCGCACGAATAGGCTGGGCTGGACATGTATGGAGATCAAAAGGACTAATCGGACAAATAACTACATGGAAACCAAACGCAAAGAGGCCCAGAGGACGGCCTAGACAGAGATGGGCAGATAGAATAAAAGAAGACCTAAAGATGCTGGGAGTAAGGAATGCTGAAGAAACGGCACAAAATAGAGAAGACTGGAGACAATATGTTGTTGCGGCAATGGGCCTAAAAGGCCTGTAAAAAGCCGAAGAAGAAGAAGAAGAAGAAGAAGAAGTTGACACGCTGAATTCAAATCTATAATTAGTTTATCTCTAGCTCGTCTAGTTTTATTACAACTTCGATAACAAAAATTACGTTTTCTGTCGAAATATACAATAATACCCGTATCTTATCTTACTCGATTAAATATACTTGTATTTTAAAACTCGTGCAATTGATGATTTTTATTCTGTGTAGTAGGTACGTTTAGTTTGGTTGTGTGGTTTAGAGGAAATAAAATATCCACGTTGTAAAATATATCCCTAAGATTTTCGATATTAACTTTTTTTTATTTTCTCAATATGACGTCTCAAACCAATAAAAGAAGGTGTTGTAAAAATAATTCAAATTTGTTTTGTTATATTTTTGGAGAATATGTCATATCAAAACAACGAAACAATATAACAAATTATGTTAAAAATATATACCACGAATATTTTGGTATACAGTTAGGTGATCAAGATAAATCATGGGCACCTCATTTTACTTGCCGTTCCTGTGTTAAAAGTTTGCGGAATCGGAAAAAAGGTAAACGTATATCCATGCATTTTGGAATACCAATGGTTTGGCGACAACCAAAAAATCACATTGATGATTGCTATTTTTGTATGGTGAATGTTTCCGGTTATAATAAAAAAAATAAATCAAAACTAATTTACCCAAATTTACTTTCTGCTATACGGCCAATACCTTATGGTCCTGAATTAACAGTACCTATACCTTCAGTATCTTTAGAAACTATTTTAGGTCACGATATTTCTTTAGATTCCGATAATCATAGTACTAATGATGAAGACTTTCAACTAGATTCCATAGACGCTCCACAACTTTTCAATCAATTCGAATTAAATTATTTAGTGCGTGACTTAGGCCTTACTAAAGAAAGAGAAGAAATTTTAGGTTCAAGACTTAAAGAAAACAATTTACTTGCACAAGGTACTACATTTTATTGGTACAGAAATCGTGAAATAGAATTCAAAAAATTTTTTTCAGAAGAAGGACCGCTAGTATTCTGTTATAATATTTCTGGACTAATTCAATATTTAGGAAAATATTATGATGTAAATGAATGGAAATTATTTATAGATTCATCAAAAAGAAGTGAAAAATGAAGACCAATTGGTTACTATCGAAAAGAAAAATAATAATCTGGCTATAAAACCTCTTTCTGTGACAAAATATAATAAAAATATGGGAGCTATCGACAAGACAGATATGTTACTGAACTCTATTGAGTGTGTGAGAAAAACCATAAAGTGGTAGGTACAAAAAACTTTTTTTCCACCTCATTGATCTGTGTTTACTTAATTCTTATTCTTCATACAAGACCGTTACGGGAAAACATTTGTCTTTAGCAGATTTTCATCTACAATTGATCCGTGAAATATTGACAAAATATTCTAAGAAAATGAAAGTGAATAAAATGGGCCGGCCACGTACCAGTGATAATGTAATACCTATGCGACTACAAGACAGACATTTTCCAACGACAGTACCAGCAACAAAAAATAAATCAAACCCACAAAGTCGTTGTTATGTATGTAACAAATTGAAGAAAAAGAGAAAAGATACAACTTTCATGTGCAAAGAATGCGATGTCGGTTTGTGTCCAGATCCATGTTTTGGTATATACCATACCAAAAATAAAACATTTAGAAACTAAATACATTATTTTAAAATATAATCAAAACTTAATCCAAATAAACTATAGAAGAAACTTTTTTTTGTATTTCTTTTTTAATTTTTTTAATTTGTAAATAATTTTTTAATAAACGACTGATGTTATAATGTGTTAACGGTGTATTTATATTTTAAATTAAAATATGCGATGCGTTTGGTAACCCCTGTCCGTACAATATTGAAACTGAAATATCTATAGTCTATTCCAAATAAGACCAGGCTACGGCGGCGACCAGATCTCGTCGGGTGGCGGTCAGGCTCCACCTATTTTACTGATAACGTGTACTGACGTTCGTATGTGATTATGTGGTGCGCGACTGCGCGAGTGACGGTACGGAAAAATACATCGCGACGTACCGCTCCGCACTCCATCTGTTTCAGAGTATACAATGCAATCTAAGTTATTTGTTCAGGTCGCTAGTTTGCGATAGACTAATTACGTCGCGGCGCACAGTGGGAGGAAATAGACTATTATCGCGACAAAAATAAAAATAACAATATTAAAATTATGATAATTATGCAATAAATACTAATTTATTATTAGCTATTTATCATAAATTAAATTATAATCATACTCTAATTACGTTAATATTAATATTATTTTAAACCTAAACAATACGCTATTAGAAATAATAATCATTATGCAGCGGTTTTCTTAGCGGTACGCACGTGCATAATAAATAATTGTTTTCCATAATAAAATCTGTAATTTTGTTAAATTTGTTGTATTTATTTATTCAATACAATGGAAACTACTAGCCAAGGTATGTTGCAGTTAGATATAGTTAATAAAACCTTTAATTATCAAAATTTCTTAAAATTTTAATTACGAAATAATGTAGAAAATCGTAATATATAATAATTGAAATGAATTTTAAAAAAAGTAGCACAAATTAGCACTTTGATTTTCATTGTAATATTTTAGTAAACATATTATTTAGCAAATCTTAAAATATGGTCTGCCTAAATTCGCCTATTTTATTTGTACAATTTTTTTTTCATAGATAACATTACGTACCGTGATTTATTCGACGCGTTAAGAAATTTCCAACCACATTTAAAACCTTGTTCTTCGGATGCTCGTTTTTTTTTTATACAGTTATATCGGACAAAAAATAAATTTCTCAATTGATGAAAAATATGAAATTATTTTGAACAATAAAATTCTAGGATTTGTAACTACGCTAAATCGTAAATGGGTAGCAGTAAACCGTACTGCAACTATATTTATGACTAAAAACGAAGAATGGTTAAATACAAAATTTGTTTTGTCACAAAATGAGAATGAACCGGTTGATTGTCGTGGTCGTCCGTCAAAGTCATTTTCAGATTTATCTGAAAGATCTAAAACTCGAAAAGTAAAATCATTAGCTGAGACAACTTCTCCAGAAAGATTATTACGGGCAACGAGGGTATCACTTTTTAAACAAGGTAAACACGCAGCAGCAGATTTGTTTAAACAGTCCTCCGAATATTCTCCCGATCTTCCAGTAAAAATTAGGAAAACTTTTCGCAAATCGCAAGAAAAAACCGATTTAATACCGTATACCGTAGATGAAGCTTTGGCTCACATGGTTAATTGTCGCATGACAAATATTTGATTAGGAATTTGTATTATTTTAAAATTGTAGTAAAACTTTTTTTGATTTCTATAACATGTAGGTACATAATACATAATATTCAGATCAATATAATATTAATATGTAAAACTATAGTTAAGTTTTTATATGTTTTGTACATTATATACTTTCATTATAATTTGTCAATTGAAACCCAAAGTGAAAAAAAATATATTTTTACTAAAATACCTATAATCAAATTAAATTTTGTCGCGGTAGAAGTCTATTTCCTCCCACTGTGCGGCGGTCGCTCTAGCTGTCGGGCCGCGGCGGCAAAGTTCGAGGTCCGTGCTCGTTGTGAAGCCACGCCCATGCGCACAACTTGGCCGCCGTAGCCTGGTCTTATTTGGAATAGAGTATAAGTCAATATTATTTTTTTTCAATTTTTGATTTCAAAATATTATTTTATACATTGATGTTGGTCATTTACATAAATAAAATAAAATTAACGAAAATGTCAAATTAATTCAGCATAGATGGGTAAGTAAAAGAAAAAAAAGTTAGCAGTGAAAGGGTTAAAGGGGTTTTACTTCATAATGGTAATCAGTTAGCATCTATTCCCATTGCATATTCGGCATAAAGTTACACTTCTTATACTCGCCTATTGACTATTTTCCGGAAAATTTGGGATCATTAAGTGAAGAACAAGGAGAACGTTTTCATCAAGACATCAAGGAGATGGAAAAACGATATCAAGGTCGATGGGATGTTAATAGAGAGTTTTTGCACCATGCCGGTTAAACATTACGGTAAAAATAGCGTTCGGTTAAATCATACGTTAAATAATTAACGTTATTGTTAACATTTCAGTTTTTGCATTACCGGATTGATTTTATCCCGTTACATTTTTTTATCACAATCTAACTTTTTTTTATATCATTAAAAACATTTATGATAACTTTTTGGTTTGGTTAAGTTGACTTTCAGTTTTTAAATATATATATATATATATATATATATATATATATATAATTTTTATTATAATATGGAAGAATTGTTAGAGTTGATGTATTTGGAGGAAATTGCGTCGAACGATGTAGAATGCATTTTAATCAATGAATTATTATCATTCCGGTGTGATGTACGAGTTAGGTCTCACTCATACGGGAATTTCAATTTAGACGAACTAAATGATGAAGAATGTAGATAAATGTTTAGGTTTGAAAAAACGGATTTAGAACGACTAAGAATAATGTTAGGTATACCGGATAGGGTAACTTCACCAGTGAATGAACACTTTACGTGTTATTATTTGATCTCTCACTTCATAAAATCATTAAAAATACAATTTTTTGGCTGTATTTTTAATAATGATTTTAAAATTCTTATTAAGAATTTTAATTTTAGTTTATATACTGAAATTGTAATATATTTGTAAAAACATTTTATTAATTTAAGTATAATTACATAAATCTGATTTACCAATGAATGAACACTAATATTTTGGGAATGAACATTCAAATTCCAATGAATGAACAGATAGGTATTTTAAAATAAAAATATTTGAAAACAACTTAAAGAATTTTAATTTTATTTCTTCTGAAGGTTACCTACCTTATTTAAAATTTAAAAATTTAAAACAAAATTAAAAATTATAAAACAGAACTAAAAATTATAAAACAGAACTAAAAATTATAAAACAGATAATATTTATAACAGTTAATAGCTATTAGGTAATTAATAAATAAGAAATCGTAATCTTAAAAATACGTTGTAGGTCACAAACTTAAAATTAAATAACTATGGTAATAACTGGTACTGTCCTGGGTAGTTAGATTATATCTTTAGTAACTAGGTAACTGCTTTGGTAACTATTTTGTTTATCTCAACTCTGTTATTTCAGGTACACAGAATATTTTTTCTTCCGCGTTTACTAAAGAGGGCTGTTCGATTTTCTGTATAATTGAACTTGTAGGGTACCACAACACATCTTTGATTTCTGGCCACTTCCACTCTGCTTCAACCATAACCATTGCACTTATTTCATACATTTGTATTTTTTTTTTTACTTTTCTAATTAGACCGGGAAAATATTCTTTTTCATACTCAATAATAACATAGTCTCCGACTTTATAATCACATAAAATATAGTTTGTATTTTTCTTAAATTTTTTTGGCGGAACTACAGGTTCAGATTCAGAGTCAGATGTAGAATCGTTATCATTACTTTCCTTTTCATTTGCTGCAATTTGTTTTTCTTCGGCAAGTTTTTGTTTTTGTATTCTTGTTTCTCGTCTTTTTTTAATTGCTTCTTCTTTTTCTTTTTTCTCGGTTTCTTTTTCTTCTTTAATGTTTCTCCACTGTTCAGAAGTTATGGCATAAGGTACAGGAGGTTTACTATTTATTTTGTTAGGATTGATCATTTTAGCACTTGTTGGCCACGGCATGTGTTTTAGCCATAAGTCATCTAAACTAGTACTAACCTCCGTGTAGCAATTTCCATTGGTTTCCTGTAGATCTAGTTCATTTGTCACATTTTTTTCGGTTGGATATGTAACTTGTGTTTCTGGGGTTATATTCAATGGATCAATATCGCTAGTGTTGTATAATATACCATCAATTTCAATTGGAATGTCTAAAATATTTAAGTTTGATAACGAAATATCGGAATTTGATAGCGTATTCTCGATTAGTTGTTCCACTGGCTCTGTATTACATTCAATCATTCCTATTCTTTCATCGCATATATTTAAAAGTTGTTCTAAATAATTTGGCTCTTTTTCCAAATTATTGTTACCCATGTTTGTTTCTAATAAATAGAGTAAAGTTTTTTTTGTGGTGATAAAATCAGACTTTGTCGGTACCCAAGATGAAGATGCTACTGGTTGTTCATTGCTATTTAAGCTATCGTGTTGACTATTATTACTGCAGACCTCTTTAAAACGATTAGAAATGCATTTGTTGTAATTTACGGCATCAGGATTAAATGGGTATAGACCACAAACACGAAAACCATTTATAATAGATTCAATAGTAATATTATCAAATGCTTTTTTAAATAGTGTTCCGAAATTAGATTTAGTTATAATTTTCGCGTGTCTATTAAAGCGTTCTTCATCATTATCTTTTTTATTTTCACGAACAACATTTTTCCAAAATGATTTTAATGGCTTGAATATTGATACATCGCATGGTTGAAGAATGTGTGTGGCATTTGGTGGTAGACAAAAAATGTGTATTTCTTTTTTAACACAATACTCAGATAGTTCTAGACTAAGGTGACTTTTATGCCCGTCAAGAAAAAGTAACACAGGAAATTTAACTTGTCTTTGAACCAGATTATGATAGAGAGAATTAGCAATATATTCGAAAAATGCAGGTGAAACCATCCAACCGCTATCAGAACGACCTATGACATAGTTTTCGGGTAATGTACTTGCAATTAATTTTGGTATCCTTTTATAGGGGAACATTATCATTGGTGGAAATTTATAGCCATCTGCGGAAAAAGTGCATAATACTGTTATACATTCTTTTTCTGAACCTCCACATATTTCGTAAAAATCTGGCATTTTTTTAGGACAGAGAAGTTTACCACTAACAGGACATGTTTGCATGCCTGTTTCGTCACAATTGATAATTCTAGCAGGGTCATCAAATATATCCGTACAATTTTGTTCAGTTATAAACTTTTGGACCTCACAAAACCATTCCCTTATCTTTTCTTCAGTGACTGCAGCACGAGCTTTCGATATAATTTCGGTATTTCGTTTGGTTATTTCACTATGTCTTTTCAAAAACAGCTCAAACCATTTAGAGCCAGGACGATTATTTTTAAAGGGATTAGGTCTTTTACATGCATTTAAAACAAGTTGAACAGAATCCTTTACTTCCTCTGGATGAACCGGAAATCCAACTTTAGCAGTGCTAACTATCCAGTTTACTATTCTAGTCTCCTCTTCGCAAGTTAAAACGGTTTTTGGCCCTAATTGACGACTTAAAGGTACTTTTTTATTTATTTTGTTACTCAGGGTACTCTTAGGAATATTATACAATTGAGATGCTTTATTTAAAGACAAATCTTTACTACTCACTGCATTTATAGCTACCAACAAATCATTTTCAGTGTAATTAAATCTACAATATTTTTTTTTTGATACTGGATCCATTTTAAACTAACCTCTAGGTATATCTGCCTACAAATTAAAAAAAAGAGACAAAATTTAAAAATGATTGTATATAATATATATAATAATATATATATATATATATATATAAATAGCTACCTAGTCAAAATGATTAATTACCTACCAATAAATAATTATTCATAAATTATAAATTTTGAGCAGGCGTGTTCATTCATTGGAAAACGTAATCGTAATGATTTTCCAATGAATGAACACCCTGTTCAATCACTGGCTAATCATCATATACAATTCTTTGTGCGAACACGCAAAAAAACAGTCAAAAAATATTTAAATCATTAATTTGAATGCAAATTCAAACTCTACGGATACAATACTACAAAATGGTATACTATTTCTTACCTTTAGTATTCAATTAACGGTAAATAATTACGTTTATTTGAGAACAAGTTTCGATAATCCTTATAAGAAACGTTGATATGTGAAAGTGATAAAAATTGGAGGGAAAAAAAGTAATATCATTATTTCCCAAGGATTATTGCCAAAGACTGTCGCACAGTGTTGCCATCTTTGAATATTTATTTATATATTTAAATTATCGGTTTATATTAAATCACTATGTACACTTAGTTATAACAAATAATTGCACAAGGTGTTCATTCATTGGTATTGTTCATTCACTGGTGAAGTTACCCTATAATAGAATCCAAACAAAGATATCGTGTGTCAGGTAGGTAATTAAATAAAATATTTATGATTATTTTTGGATTTCAAATATAATATTATTTATGATGTGTCGATGTACCTACTTAAAATCTTTATTCTATTGTAGGTTTATTGGGATTTTGTGTTTATCTCCGTCGACTTACTTACCCTAATAGGTTATGTGACTTAGAAAGAATCTTTGGATTAAGTTCTCCCTACTTAAGTGTTATATGTAACAAAGTTATATCTATCATTCTAAGCAATTATGGATATTTATTGCAACATTTGAGAAATTTACAATGGCTCAATGAATCAAAACTGAAATACTATGTGAAAGTATGAATATTTTCAATTATTTTTATAATATATATATAATTAAAAAATTCACAAAGTCTTAGTGGAGTATGCCATTCATTGTAGGTATTCAATTAAAAGTTAAATTAAAATAAATTTGTTTTTAATATAATAGGCAATTTCAAATAAGGGTGCTCCAGTGCACAACTGCTGGGCTTTTATTGATGGCACTGAAAGGCCTATCTGTAGGCCAACAGTTGATCAACAGACATATTTTTCAGGACATAAACGTTAACACTGTTTAAAATATCAGAGTGTATTGACTCCAGATGGTATCATTGTAAACCTCCGAGGACCATACCCTGGCAGAAGGCATGACGCTGGTAAATACAAAGAGTTTATTATCACAAAATATGATTGAACCCTACTATTAAGTTATTACTCATCAGAATTTCAAATGTTTAACTTTTTTAATATTTTTATATTAAAGGTATGCTGCGAGATACAGCATTGTATTCAGAATTATTAATGCAGACTGCAGTATAATATAGTGATAGAAAATATGTAATATATGGTGATCCAGCATATCCAATGTCAGAATTGATTCTTAAACCTTATTGTAGTAGAATACTTACACAAGAACAGGCTACTTTTAATAAAGCAATGAGTTCAGTACGCCAAGCAGTTGAGTGGGGATTTGGAAAAGTCATTACAGAGTTTGCTTTCTTGGATTTAAAAAAAAATCAAAATTTTTTTCTTCAAGAAGTAAGCAACATGTACATGGCAGGTGTAATTTTATCTAATTGCCATACATGTTTGTATGGAGGTCAAACATCATCTTATTTTTCTACAGATCCACCCACGTTGGAAGAATATTTAAATATTCAAAATAATATTATTTCATTATAATTTATTAAACTTTTGACATTTGTTAATAATAAAAAAATAAATGAAATAATAACACATTAAATTATAAGTAAAAAAAAAACCATGAGCAAAATTTTAACATTTATAAAATTATTAATCAAACAACTTTTTAATTTTTAGATAAAAAAAATCAGTACCTAGGCACCTAACTTTTAATATTTCTTTGAGATTTGTTTATATATTAATAATAATAATTATACAATAACAACTAATAAGCCAATTAAGTATTTCAAGTTTTATAATAAAATATGTAATTATGTAAATAAAAAAAGTATATAATTAACAATTTAACTATGTCTTTTTAATAAGTTGTTCCAACATTAATTTTAATAATGTTTGTTGTTGACTAGCAATTTTTAATTTTTTTACTTTTAACTTAAGTTTTTCATATTTTTCTTTCTTTTCAAAATTTAGTCTTTCCTCTCTCTCTCTCTCTTATTTCCAACCTCAGTCTTTCTTTTCTTTCTATTTTATCTAATTCCAATATTTCTAATTTCACTTTGTTTTCAAACTCAAACTTTTCAGTATCTAATTTCAATCTTTTGGTTTCTAATTCTAGTTTATTTTGTTCTACAGCTCCCTCAAATGCTTTTCTTCTAAATAATGTAAAGTTGATTGTCTAAGAGGCTCATTAACTTTTTTCCTTGTTTTACTAACTAGAAAGTAAAAAAAGTATATTTAATAGTTTAACTTTGATGCATTGAAAACTGTAACAAAATAATTTTATATAATTAAATAACAGTTTATTAAGGGGTTTTCAGACAAAATAGATTTTAAATAATACTTTATTTTAAACTAGTGGTCGTGATTATAAACGGGTATTAGAATACACGGGTGCACGGGACCGGGTACACGTGCTAAAAATATATTAATACCCGTGTTCTTAATACACGTGTATTTAATACCCGTGTATTTTTTATCCGTGTATTCAATACCCCGGACCCCTGGCTGTGTATAATTGCTCTGTGATTGGTCGCCATTCGTCGGCTGTCGACGACGGCACCGATTGTCGCAGTTGCCGCCGATTCCGGGTATTAAGAAACACGGGTATTAAAATACACGGGTATTCAAATACACGGGTATCACGGGTATTTTTATTACACGGGCTTTAACCCCGTCATAGGTAAAAACACGGGTACCCGTGTAGTTCATTACACGTGTAATGGCGAGCCTTATTTTAAACAGTATTAAAATGCAGATTGCAATTTAATTATTTTACCTAGTTTTGATGTAGATTAGGATGGGATCTCAGCACATTTTTCTGTTTGAGTTTCATATATAACTTCTATTGGTATTATGTCTTTTTCAGTAAAAAAATGTAATTTAATTAATAGGTAAACAACAGTATTTGAATTATAATAGTAACTTATTTCAATATTTAAATTGTTTGGTCCATCTCCAGTATCAGCTACATAAAATGTAGTGTAATTATTAATATCTGTTATGGTGTCTGTAACTAATTTATCTTCTATTATACCTGCAAACAAACAGTAAAAACTCAGAATATGTTATAAATTAAACATTATAAAATAACTTAATATTTAAAATACCTTGAGTTGCATTTATTCTTGCTTTATAACCTTCATTTTAACGAAGCTTATTTGAAATTGGATTTTTAGAAGGTTTTAATGGATTTTTATAAAATTCCCTAACCATGTCATTAATTTCTTGCAGTAACTGGCATTTTTCTCCATATTCCTCTTCTGCTCCAGATCTATTAAATTGTATATAATGTTCAAAAAATCTATGTTTCATATAAATTTACAAAGTGTTTCTTATAGTTTTGAAAATAATAAAATATAAATTATTGAATAATAATAATTTATTACTTTTTAACAGTAAAAAGATCACACATGGACTGATCTACCAACGGCCTTCGTAAATACACCACTTGACGCGGCACTCACTGCCTCGGTAGTTGATGCCGGTCAAGTTTTTGGTTCGCGGCACAATATCACGCGAATCGCGACTGTTTGGATGCCTCTTCCGTATGAACAAGGAAACAACGAAACAAAAAAAATAAAAAAAGAAACAAGTACCGTGGACGGAACGTTATATTCGCAATACAAAGAATAGAATATATAATTTTGGTGCGGGTTTTAGTTTGGGCGTACCGTGCAGACTCGTGGACTCTACCTTGTCCCGGTGATGGTTGATGGCAGAGAGCGAGCCCGTCCGCGGTGCGTATCCACCGTGTGTTGCCGGCGGCTTCCCTGCTCCACCTCAGCGCCTATCGAGGCGGTAGGTGGGAGGTTATCGTCGGCACTGTCGCGGCCTTTGGTGTGGTTGGACAAGAGAGTGAACGCGATACGTAATGGTCGGTGTACTATTGTATCTACGACCACTACGGACCGTGTCATACTCCCCCGCTAAGCCACACAAAGTGTGCGACCCACGGTGGACGACCTGGTGCCTACTGATGAGGTGACGAGGGCGGGGTTTCCTCGAAGAAAAGAGGGTCCTCGTCACCTTCCTCGTCCGGTAACTCCGGAAGTGGTGGGAGTGTGGACCCGAGGTAGATGTCTTCGACATCTCTACTCAGATCCTCCACCGCGGCCGACTCGTTTGAGCTTACTGGAGTGGCAGCTCCAGGGCTCGGCGGGTCGACCTCCATCACCTCCGGTAGTGTACCGGTGGTGGTTGGTGTCGTGGTGGAAATGGTGGGTGGTGCCAGGGTTGAGGGCTTCTCCAGCCGATGTTGTTGGCTGGCCTTCCTCTCCTTCCTCGCCACCATCTCCCGGAACCTCTCCTTATTTTTTATTTGCTTCCTCGTCAAATCCCTCTTTGTGGTCTCCACGACCGCCTTCACCGTCGATGGCGGTGGGACGGCCGTGGTGTTGGTCGGGCGGTACGGCGTGCCCGGTGTGAACCGGAGCGCGCGGTTCCGCTCGGCCACTGACCAGCCGGAGGGAGTTGGTGGAATCTTCACCGGAAGTGTGGGGGTAGGCCGGCCGGTGGTTTTTGCCACCGGTGTCGGCCTCGTGGTGCTCCTCTTTGCCGGTGTCGATCGCGGAGCAGGTGGGTCCCCCCTGGCCGGTGGAGGTTTCGGGACGGAAGTCGTTGGCGGCGATGGCTTCGTCCCGGATGTTGTTGCAGGCCTCTTCCTTTTGTTTTGGTGCCCGGGTGTCTGGAGGGTGCGCTGAATGGCTGCTGCGCACGCATCCCAGCCTCGTTGGAACGCCGCCTCCAGAACCGGGTCCCGACGCAGCATCGCCTCCGGCATCACCCGTACCTCCTCCACCGATGGTTGTTGGCCGCCGCTGGTGCGTACGGCCTGTGACGCCTGCTCCAGCATTGCCGCGATTTGCTGGAGGGTGAGTGGTTGTGCTGGTGCGTCTGACGTTTTCTTGTCGGCCATATTTCTGTAACAACTTAGGATTAGTACATGTTAGATTTGAATGGTGTACCTAAGGCCTCCTATAGTTGTCATGTGCGCGTTTCAGGCATGACACATGGATTTTCCGTGGTGGGTGTTGGTCTGTTAGGAATACACCCTTTCCAACCTTTTTTGCCAAGCGGACCGGTCCCCACCATTTAGGTGCGAAACCGGCGTGAAAACCTTCATGTGCTTTTGACAGGTGGTGTGACTTGTAGTAAACTACGTCGTCCTCACTAAACTTCGAGTTTTTGTGCCCACCTGCCGTCTGCTTGATTCCTAAAACACGCTGTTCACGCGCTGGCCGTTCACCATTCAAATTTTCGATGTGAACGTGCGTAGAATGTGCGATGGCCCAGTCCCCGGGTCTTTTGCATTCCCTGCCAAGAACAAGGACCGCAGGGGTATACCCAGTCGCCTCATTACGCCTATTCCTAAGCGAGAAAAGAATGGGAGCCAGTTTTGTGTCCCATGAGCTGTGTTTGCCTTCCACGAGTTGTGTGCGCAAACCTTTTTTTAGCTCTTGGTTACGGCGCTCAACCGGATTGGCCCTCGGGTGGTATACCGGAGTTGTCCAACCGATCGCTCCCCACTTGTCCAATACGTTAACCATTTCGTTTGAGACAAATTGGGGTCCGTTGTCGCTGAGACACACGCGTGGGTAACCGAAACGTGAAAAAAACTCGCGTTCTAGTGTTTCGGTTATCGTTTTAGTGGTGGCGGTACCTAGTGGGTAGGCTTCGGTCCACCTGCTAAAGCAGTCGGTCGCTACTAGTATATACGATTTTCCCCTACTTGTACGAGGGTAGGGGCCCATGAGGTCTATACTAATAACTTCCCAGGGTTGTCGGGGTGTTCTGGTAGTTATCGGGTCGTCAGAGCGCGCGTTGAGTGGCTTAGTACACGCACACACAGGACACGCGCCAACGTATTGACGTACGTCGTTTTTCTGACCTTTCCAATAAAACCGTTGACGAACCGCCCGATACGTTTCTTTCCAACCGGGGTGGTTGGCTAAAACGTGGTCATGATACCTCCAAATGATTTGTTGTGTTTTGGACTTTGGTATCACGACGAGTTGCTTGTCGCCGACATTTACACGTAGAAGTCCGTTGGAAAAGATATATGAGTCAGTTCCCGTGTTAGAACTTCTAGTGTTTCGCTCGGGTATATCCGAAGTAATGTTTTGGATGACTGCGTGTGTTGATGGGTCTTTGGATTTCCACGTCGCGAATGTCGTGACTGATGGTGGTGTGTCGTTATCGTGGTGAGCGAAAGTAGAGAAAAGGTTATCGGTTTTGGGCCGACCGGTGGTGTAAGGTGTCATGGGAACACCCACCAGCTTTTGCTCGAGGACGTCCTCGTTTACTGGTTCGCCAGGGGTAGGATCATGCGATAACAAGTCGGGTGCCTCGTTGAGCTTACCCGGGACATGTGCCGTGGTAAAATCCAGGTTCGATAGTTGTAGTGACCATCGTGTTAACTTGGAATTTTTATCCTTCGCCCTATGTAACCACGTTAACGCTGAGTTGTCGGTAAAGAGTTCGAAACGTCGGGATTCTAGGTATGGACGAAACTTATCCGTCGCCCAGATTATAGCCAAACACTCGCGTTCGACCGCTGAGTACCGTTTTTGAGTGTCGCTAAACTTTTTGCTCGCGTACGAGACTATGCGTTTGTCCGCCGGGCTGTCACCCCTTTGGAATAGGATTGCTCCCGCGCCAATCTCGCTCGCGTCAGTTTGAAGACAAAACGGCGCGCTAAAATCTGGTGGAGATAGTTTTGGTGACGTGTATAGTGCAGTTTTGATTTGATCAAAAGCACGTTGTTCCGTACCTGTCCATTTCCACCTATTACCTTGTTGTAGTAAATTCGTTAGTGGGGCGATGATGTCCGCGTAGTTGACAACAAACTGACTGTACCAGTTGCAAACCCCCAAGAATTTATGAACGTCTTTTACCTTTTTGGGAACCGGGAAATTTTTGATGCAGTCTAATTTCTCCGGTTGTTTGTCAATGCCATTCGCGTCTAAAATGTGTCCTAAAAAGGAAATTTCGGAAGTACCTACTCTACACTTTTTAGTGTGACACGTCAGTCCGAACCTTTTTAGACGTTCAAGAACTTTGTCTAAGTGGGTGAGATGGTCGTTGTCGCTATTTGAAAAAATCACGATGTCGTCTAAGTAGACCTGCACGAACACATCCAAAAACCCTCTCAATACTTCGTTCATGAGTCTTACGAAAGTCATGGGACTGTTTTTGAGACCGAATGGGAGAACTCTGAACTGAAAAAGACCTCTACGCGTCCGAAAAGCCGTATATTTTCGCGCCTCGCCATTAAGTGGCACTTGCCAGTAACCAGACATAAGGTCAAGAACGCTGAAAATTTTCGCACCCCTCATCAATCGAATCATGTGATTCAGATCGGGCATAGGGTATGCGTCGGATTCGGTAACGTCGTTAAGCCGTCTGTAGTCGACGCAAAGTCGGGAGGTGCTTGGTTCGACGAGTCCCTGCATTTCCATATCTCGCACCATATCGTCGATTACAATTTGTTTTTGTAACGGGTACGGGTATGGTTTGAGCGCGATGGGTGTGGAGCTCTTAAACAGAATGTCATGTTCGATTAGTTTGGTGCGGCCTACCTTATCGCTGAATACTTCCGGATATTTATTCAATACTGCGGTAAGTCTCGCGCGAGTTTGTTTGTTGCCCCCAATTTCTAATGAACATAAATCGGGACTTGAACTGGGTGGTTGTGGTTGACCCTTCCAGCATGTTGAAGTCCTAATCTGTGAACCCATGTGAATTGTAGTTGCGGCGTAGTCCCAAGAGTCTTCGTTATTCACGAGAAAGTCGTGTCCTAGTAACACGTCGCAATACAATTTGTCTAGGATGATAGCTTCAAATGAAATTTTTAAAGCCCCGATCCTAGGTTCGAATAAAACGGTGCCACTAGTTGATGTGGTGTGGCCGTCCGCCAATCGAACCGTTGATGGTAGTCCGTTTAATTGTTTGCCGAATTTACGGGCTATAGTCGGATTTACATACGATTTTTGGGCCTGCGAATCTAATAACGCTGTTACGAAGCCTGACGGAAATTCGAGCTCAACCGCAGGGGTTGGGATTTCGTCCGGGCGTGTTCGATTATCGTTACTAGACGTAGGTAGTGGCGGAGAGCGGGACAAGTGGTTCTGAACCGCGCAGACAGATGTATGGTGTACGGTGTTACCCGTCGGAACCAAAATATCCGTGACGATTGCCTCTGTGCTCGCCCGACTACCTATTTTCGCAGACTGACCTAACGCGGGGGTGTGCGACGTGATGTGTATCGCGCCTACGTTACCCGTGGTGGTAAACGCCCCTTTCTCTGTTGCCTTTGTCCCGTATCCTATGGCTGCCCCTACAGCCGAGTGATGTGGACGTGGCATACCACCAATGGGGTGGTATGCGTCCGTGGTGATGGGGTGGTATCGGTTGGGGGTCTGAGAATGAGCGCCGTTAGGTGTTGTGTTGTCCGTGTTGAACGTGGTGTTCGCGGACGTGGCGGAAAAAATTGTGGAACGTGTGTTGCTTCCCGAAAAACTTTTCCCGCCCGTAATACCGAAACTACATGATGATGATGGGGGGTTTGTGTTGGAGTCGTAAGGGTGGACTAAACCCTTCCGGCTCCCCCGCCGTTTCCCGACGTGGTCGGGTTGTGCTGGCACTCGCTATGCCAGTGTAATTCGCCGCAGAACTTACTCGGCCCCGGCGGTTTTCTTTGAGGAAAATTCGCACTCGGTTTTTGTACCGGAGGGCCCTTGTGTAGCCTAACCACCCCCTTTTTACCGTGTGGGGTAAACTCCCGTGCAGGAGGTGGGGTGGGTGCATTCGTACCGGGGTTGCATCCGTACTGAACGTAGACGGGCGGTGTAGACGAATGTGCGTACGGAATGACTCGCGTGTTAAACCGGCGATAATGTGGACTAACTCGGACTCGGATAGTCCCGTATTAACGCGGCGCGCGAGCTGATATTTTTGCAAAATAAATTCCGTAAGCGTTTGCGACGAATTTTGCGGTGTGGACAGTATATCGGCGCGCAATCGTAGACGGATTTCGTCGTTGTCGAAATTTTGTAAAAATTCGACTCGAAACTCGTCCCAGGATAGGTCCAGGACTTTGATGGACTTCCACCAAGTCGCAGCTGTACCCTTTAATTGCGGCTCGACCGCCCTATACCAACCGGAAATGTGTATGCGCGCTTGCTGTAGGACTGATTCCGTATTCGTGAGAAACCGAACGGGGTCCTCCACCCTCGTTCCGGTAAACTCGGGTAGGGAGGCCCTTGCTGCGCGCAAGTCTTCGTACGGAATTAATACGGAATGCTCCTCTAAGCGCGACGCATATGGTTGATAGTGGGACGCACTATCATTTGGGACCAATCGATCGCCCGTTAAATCACGCGTGTGTTGCGGTGGATTTAGTGCGGCGTGAGCGCGGTTCGAGCCAATGTCGATGGTCGGTTGTGTCGCGTGACGTTCGTGCGTTCGAACCTGCTCGCGTGCTGGCGACGGTGAACGTGGTCTCGGTCGTTCGTGGCGAGGAGCGGATACGTCGGGCTCATCCCGGCGTACTCCCGACATGAATCGACGCTGTTCCTCAAAGAAACGCATCATATTCACTTCCAACGCCGACAGTCGTTCCTCGATCGACGGTTTGTCGGTCGAGTGTCCGATTGATCGTCGTAACGAACCGAGTTGAGCCGTGGCGGCTTTAAAAACGTCAACGCTGTATGTCGGATTTGAGGTGTCGAGTGGGTTACTTGTCGACTGAAAAAGGTTGTGTTCCGTCTGAGCTCCAACGGGAGGCTGACCGAGTAAAACGATGCCGGTCAAGTTTCTTTCCACGGGCACAATGCACCACGCGAATCGCGACTGTTTTTGCGTACACTGTTTTGAACAAATGGACTTTAAAAAAAAAACAAAACAAGTACCGTGGACGGGAAACGATATATTCAAAAAATTACAGAATATATAATTTTGTACGGGCTTTTGTTGGGCGTGCCGTGCGGACTCGGGGACTCTACGTGTCACGGTGAAGGTTGGTGGCAGAGAGCGAGCCCGTCCGCAGTGCGGATCCACCGTGTGTTGCCGGCGGCTTCCCTGCTCCACCTCAGCGCCTATCGAGGCGGTAGGTGGGAGGTTATCGTCGGCACTGTCGCGGCCTTTGGTGTGGCTGGACAAGAGATTGAACGCGATACGTAATGGTCGGTGTACATTGTACCTACGACCACTACGGACCGTGTCACACTGACATAGTAATGGTTTTGTACTTAATTATTTAAAAAAAAATAGTTTGCTCTAGTCAGATAATACATCAATAATAATATATTATACATACTCTATGGGCTAGTACGTGCCTAAATATATTATATTTATGAATAAAAACACTTACTTTTTTAAATTAGCACGATCTTCTTTTTTCCATACTTTTAGTAAATACTCAACATGTTCTTTAACATAACGAATGGAAACATTTTTATTTGATGTTGAAGCTAATGTATTTTGAATATTTGCCCACTGGCTAGCATCATTGTATGGATTTAAACATATCACTTCACGTAATAAACATAAATCGTCTATGGTTGAAAACCTTAAACGTTCTTTTTTAATTGACATTTTTCAAATAAAAAAAAATTTTACTAGAATATATATTACAAATTTACAAATAAAAACAATTTTACAAGAACCTAAAACTCAACACTTTCAAATGTATTATTTAATAATATTTTATAAGATAAGTGATAACCGATATAACGCCCGTTAAATTGTTTAACCCAGCGTTTCTTAAACTTTTTTTTCCGTGGAACCCTTTTTGATGTCCACTTTTATCGTGGAACCCCTACTATTTTTTTAAACTTTTTAGCTTTTTTTCAGGATTATTTGTAAATAAATTATAATCATATACTAATATTGTCTTAAAGGTATTTGATTCAAAAACGTGTGTTAAAATAAAAATAAAAATAATTGTATACATATATAATAATACTTTAATAATAATTACATTAATAAGACCAAGGACACATTTTAATGAGACGAATGAAATTGCTTTTTATTTTTACAAATCTTCTTAAAATTAGGCTCTGTTGATGAAAGTTGTATGATAATATGAGGTTCAACGTCAAGTATGTTGCGGTATTTTGTTTTGTTGGTATATAGGTGGAGAACACCGTTTCGATGCCAACACGGTCTTTTGTGATTATCGAGGATATTCATATTTGAAAATGCACCAAAATTCTACTATTAGTGGCATCGATTTAAATTTTTCTTGCAACGATGAATCTAGTGTCATTTCAATAAAAGTTTCATATTAATTTGCTGGCATGGCTGAAGGTCATGTATTGACGATAAATGGATTTTTAATTCACAATTCATTTTTATATTTCACCGATTGGTCATTTGGAAAATACCTACTGGCATTTTGAAATTTTGAAATAAATCATTAAGCTTCGCGGAACCCTGAAGTGATCTTCGTGGAACCCCAGGGTTCCGCGGAACACAGTTTAACCCTTAACTACACGCGCTGGTGTATTTTATACACCAACTCTATCTATAATTATTATTTATAGCACTCATAGGGAATTTTCACTTATTTTTCTAATCTAACCTTTCCTTATCATAAATATAATCGAAAACCATTATATAAAACTATTTCAGTCGTCGTTCGATGCTTGTAGCAGCATAAACAAAATTATTTTTGTGCTGGTGAATGAAATACGCCGTGCGTGTAATTATGTAAGTATTTGTTTTTCGCTTTACGTTGATGGATAATGTCATAATGCCGATCATTTTTTTAATAATTAAGTATTATTTTAGGTCAAAGCTTACGCCAATTGAAGTGAGTAATATATTAAATGAGGAAACGTCGGATGAAGAAGTTGGTGGTGATGAAGATGATGATGAAGTAAGATTCGTAAATAATAGCGATCATGATAGTAACTCGTGCTTGGAATACAGTTCATTTGACGATTCTAGCGATGATGATAATATTGAGCTCGAATATTTTATAGGTAAAGATAAAATCACAAAATGGTCTAAAACACCATTGAAAAGTAAATTCGCTAAGACTCAAAAAAGAAATATCATAAATATATCACCAGGCTCAATTCGAGATGAAGTAGAGGCTTTTCAAAAAATATTTTCAAATCAAATAGTTGATGAAATTATTCATTACACTAATAACTATATTTCAACAATTCAAAAAAACTATAAAAGAGATAGAGATGCTAAATTTGTAACAAAAAATGAAATTATGGCATTTTTTGGTTTGTTATTTATGTCAGGAGTAAAAAAAGGGAATCACACTAACTTTCATGAACTTTGGGCTACAGATGGTAGTGGAATTGAAATTTTCCGTGCGTGTATGGGCTGTAACCGTTTTCTTTTCATTTTGAGTTCGATAAGATTTGATGATAAATCTACAAGAAATGATAGAAGATCTGTAGACAAACTAGCTGCTGTAAGGTCAATGCTTGATTCATTTGTAAATAATTGTAAAACAAGTTACTGCCTTAGTGAGTATTTGACAATTGATGAAATGTTGGTTCCCTTTAGGGGGCGTTGTAGTTTTATTCAATATATGCCGAGTAAACCGGCAAAATACGGGTTGAGGAAGAGCAAAAAATAGAGTGACAACAATAAGGTGTTCTTCATGCCAGAACTTTACATGTAAAGAGCATGTAAAAACTGAAATAAAATGTGAAAAATGTGTGATAGGGGAAGATTTTAGTGATTAAGATAATAATAATAATTTCAAAATTATAAAAGCGTAAGATAACATTTTTTCTTTTATCCATTATAATAATTATTATATTTTTTACTTTTTTATTTTGTTAAAATTAATTTTAAAACAAATATATTGTTTTTTTAAAAAGTAAATAAAGTTAATTGTAAACAAATAAACAATACCATATTGATTTCAGTGTAAACCTAATTGGTGTATAAAATACACCGCGCGTGTAATTGATGAAAAAAAAATCACACGTGTAGCTAAGGGTTAAGAAACGCTGGTTTAACCGATTACGATAATCAAATGACCGTACCGATATTTGTTGCGCATGCGTACAAACTTATTTTGGTAAATAACGTTAACGGAGTTCAACGTTATTCTTAATCGACGTGGTGCAAAAACTCTAGTATGGTGGCCGATTACTGCTGGTGTTTAAAACGTGAAACTGAAAAACAAAACTATAACAGAAAATCAAATTAATTTAGTTTCTACAAACCTGCAAAAAAGAAAACTAAAAACAACATACCTATATAAATAACTTTTTTTAAATAATTTTAATTTAATTAAACTAAACAAATGTATTTAAATAAATATGTTTGACAATATTTTGTATTTCACTTAAATTTAATTTGTAACATTTAAAAACATTTCAAATATAAAAAATAACATACATTATTCTAATCTAAATATTCTCAACCCATGTAAATATAAATTGTATGAAAACTAGACGTGATAGAAACGAACTAAATTCAGATTTGAATTCAGCGTGTCAACATCTATAAGAATTAGGTATGATTATACAAACAACAAAAAAATATATAAATTTCGCAGGAATGTGTAATATTAAGACAGTCTAAAAACAAAAAGCAATTACTCAACAAATTTTTTTCTCTTATCACATTTTTAAAACTGTCAATCAATACAACAAAATTTAAAAAATAAAAGTATCAAAATTGTGATATAAAAACAACAAAATTAACTCTTTTGTGTTTATATCATTCAACATAAGAAACAAAATACACTTTATAACTAAAGCTTAAAATAACATTATTATTAGAAATTTCACAGCTTACTTTAACATTATGAAAGTCATTTTTCTTTCAATACATTTCATTGTTAAAACATGAAACAATAAACATTAAAATTAAAAAAAATAAAACTTTTTTTCCTTTCAAGAATTAAAAAATTGTCAAAGAATACAATATAACAACAAAATTTTAAAATTTTTTAATATCAAAATTGTGTTGATATTAATTAATTGAAAAAACTAATTCGTTTGTGTTTATATCATTTACTTTATAAAGAACAAAATAAACTTACAACTAAAAATATTAATATCTACAATAAGTTAAACTTTTTCAAATTGTTTGAACCTTCCTCTGCGTATATGACGCTGCATGAGGTAATGTGTCATAAAATGAATGTGTATCAATTGGTAGTACATTTTTTTAATTTCTGTAAATCTGTCCATTTAGATAATGTTAATGAAAACTGGCTACTGTACAGTTTTTCATAATCATCAGTTAGCTTTAAGTATAATATATAGGGTTTCCCATAAATTTTCAAGCTTCGTAAGTTTTGATCCCGTGAGATCCTGCTGTGGTTGCAGAAATTTGATCTTGTAAAAAGAATAGATCAGAATTTTCACCACAGCTCGAAAATAAGGATAACTGTCCTTTTGCATTGATGTGTTCTGTGCGGAGAGTTTCGTGCAGTCTAGTTATCTTACGACTGTCTGCCGGAGGTTTTGTTTGTTCCGAGACCGGTGTGGTTCGAATGTATGATTCGTTGAACTCTTCGTGAATCAACTAATTTAATACTGGAAGTCGAATTTGGACTGGTTTTCGGTTGGATTGATAAGTATTAGTAATACAGATTGATTTTTACTGTGGTAAGACAATTTCCACATGTAATTAATTCATTACAATTTTGTTTATCTACTATTATTTTTAATTCTTCGGGCTCATCGGGAGCTTTTATAGCCACAAGAGTTTATGTACGTCGTTGCAATACAATTTCAGTTTCATCTGGTATGATTACCTCCTGGGTTTGGTAATTCATAATTATTTTATTTTCCACCATAAATGGTCGTCCTAGGATACCATCATTTGGAATTGGAAATTCCGAGTGAACCACCTGAAATGTTGCGATTATTGGTCTACCTTCAAGTTTGTCCTAACGTTCATTTATACCTTTTAGATGATAAATCTTCATACATGATGGTCTGGTCTTCAAGCGAAGATATTTTTATTAGATTTAGTTCGCTTCCTGAATCTAAGAGAAGTTTTGTTCTTTTGCTGATGGTCTGCTTGATTTGGTATGTGATATGATATTTTTCTAACATTGTTTGGAGTTACAGGGTTCGTTTCCAAACTACTCTGCGGTAGTTCTCTTTTCTCCGACCGGTCATCCGCCGTTGACAACCGGTGGCTGAGAGTTTCCCTAGGAGTTATCGTCTCTTTTTGAATTTACATACTTCCGTTTATTAAAATCCTTCAGCATGTGTCCAGGTTTCTTACAGTAGAAACATTCTATATTATTGTTAGGCTTGGTAGTGTTCACTGGTTTCTGATTTATTTTAAACGCACTGGTTCTACAATCTTGTTTAATTTGTCCTATTTCACCACAATTGAAACACATTGGTCTCCTTGAATTTGTTGACGATATCGCGCCATTTGCGGCCCATAGGCGGCATCTCCCTCGAATCCGATACGGTATTATCAATATAAAATTGATTACATTCTCAGTCTGCCACCACCAATATCCCATAAACTAAGTGATTTTCTCAAATTATTGTACACAATTTTTTTTTAAGTCTCTTCATAGTCACTTGGTTTTTTTTAGAACATATCTTGCATTTAAATACTTCACAATTAAAATACTCTACGATTCACCTGTATCTCACCGGGCAGCTAGTCTATAGACTGAAGTCTATAGATTGAAAACAACGCTGTCTAGTGGTGAACATCAGCATTAACGCAGGGGATAAAAATACAGTATTAAGGCGGGTTTACACGAGGCAAGTAATTAGGCAAGTCAAGTTGCTCAGCTACTTACTTGCTACTTGCAAATAAAACTGCAGATATTGTTCACACCAATTTTGTGTTTTTAAGCAAGTTAGATATTTTTTTGGTATTTCTGTCAATTTTTTTGTTTTTGTATGAATAATTTAATAATACATATTATATTATATTGATTTTTAAATCATGAGTCGAATCAAACATCACACCATAAAACGCATAACAAAAGATGTATCTCAATTATTAATATTTCAACTCTTGGAAATTATTGAGAATGAATTTAGAGACAAACCAAAAAAAATTTGGATTAGAAATTGGATGTCAAAAAGGAATATAAATGGTGGTTCAGCATTGCTTTTGAAAGAGCTTTATTTTGAAGATCCGAAAGAGTTCAAAATGTGCTTAAGAATGTCCCCTGAATGCTTTGAAAATCTACTAAGTTTAATAACTTCTGACATTCAAAGATCTGATTCCATAATGAAAGAAGCAATACCTGCCAGAATAAAATTACAAATTACTTTGTCATATCTATCCACGAGAAAAAACTACCGAAGTCTGCAACATTTTTATCGAGTGTCAATAATTAATGCCAGAAGTATGTGATGCAATTTATCAAAAACTTAAGGATTACATAAAGGTATTACAAGTATAATAATAAGTATCTAATATGATGAAATATTAAATTTTAACAAAAGATTAAATCTTTTTCATATTTATAGTTTTATTATCTGTAATGTGTAACAAGACTGAAACCAAAAAGTACTTATTTGGAAATGTAGTGAACTTATAACTATATACTTACCTAGATTTTTTTTTAAATGATACATTAACAATAGGTAATACTTTACTTCAACAAATGTTAAATAATATAAAAATTGTAACATACTTATTTATATCAGACTTTTGTAAAAATGCATAACATACATATTTTAGTATTAATAACTTGAATTTTAAATGCAAACTTAACAATAGGTAATACTTTACTTCAACAAATGTTAAATAACATAAAAATTGTAACATAATTATTTATATCAGACTTTTGTGAAAATGCATAACATACATAACTTAGTATTAATTAATAACTTGAATTTTAGATGCAAACTTAAAAATAGATAATACTTTACTTTAACAAATGCTAAATAATATAAAAATAAAAATGAAAACTAACTTTTTCATAATCAGATTTTTTTGTTAACATATTCATAATTATCAAAAATATTTATTTGTATTTATCAATATACATTAAAATCATCAGATAAACTAGCAACAGCTTGAGTAAGTATATCAGTTGATTCATAGTTTGATGAGTAATGTTGTGTTGAGTTTTCAATAGATGTTGGCATGGAAGGATTTTGAAAAGTTTGGTTTTTAAGTTCTATCAGTCTATAGTGTGTTAATACTTGTTGAATTTTTTCTTGTGCCAGAAGAGCATTTTCAGTAGATAGTTTTTCTAACTGAGCAGACACATATCTTCCAAATATATCAAATTCTGTGTCTGTACTTGATTGATTAATGTTTTCATTCAAGTTTTTTAACTCTTTAATTGTATCTGAAATTTCACTTAATTTAACCCTTTTCTGTTTTTGAGATGATGAAAACTTTATTTTTTTATCAACCTTGTTAGTTTCATTTCCTTCATTGGCTAATTTTTGTTCTGAAGATTGGATTAAATTAGTATTTTCAAACAACTCTTTTTCATTTCTTATGTTATTATCTTGGTAGTTATCATATTCAGAAGTGATTTGAGTTTCAACTGCAGAATATGATTTATTCTAGAATAATTAAAGAAAAAAAAGTAAAAATGTAAATAATAAACATAAATTATAATAAATAAAACCATTAAACTAGTACCTAATAAAATTAGTATTATGTTTTCTTCCAATATTGTTACTTTATTATTACTTATATTATCGCTATAATAGGTCCCTGATACTGAAGAGGAATGGAGAAAAATAGAAAAAGGATTTACGTACCTACATTTTAATTTAAAACCTCAATTTCTGTTATACATATTGTTTAGATAATAAAAATACATTTAAATTCATCATAATATTTACTCAAATGTCATAATTTCATGTTGAATTATAATTTAAAAACAACAACATTTCTACTTTTTCACTTTTAAGTCGACAACGACGATCGTTCAAAATAAGTCCTGCTTTCGAAAAAATACGTTCACAAGGAACTGAAGTACCAAGGCAACATAAAGTTTGCTTAGCCAAAATATGTAAGTATGGATAGTTATACTTATGTTCTTGCCACCATTTAAGAGGATCCATATTTCTTTTTAGCATACCATCTTCTAGGTACCTTTGTACCTCAATAATTGCACGCGACTTAGATGTACCTGAAGGTATTAATTTGGCTATGCTCGTGTCAATAGTTTCCCAAATCGATGGGCTATTTGATGTGGATGGGGTGTCTATACTTATATAATCAGGTTGGTCTTGATTTTGTTCATCCAATTGATTAGATCTTTCTAAATAAATTATATTTGCAGTTTTTTCAATTATTTCATTTTTTGTTGTTTCAGATAGTGAATTATTATTATTAAATGGAATGTTTTTGAAACGTGGATCCAAAAAAGTACACCTACATAATGTTTTACTTTTATCAACGTTTTTCCATGCGTCTCGTTTTTCCATGTTATCTAATAGTTGTTTGATAATCATCAGTGTCCTTTCATTAAATTCCATTGTATGCAACTTTTTGCATGCATTTAATAAGCCTTGAGTTAATACTATGACTATAGATGCAGTCATGTATGATTCACCACTGACTGCTCTAGTAGCCTCTTCAAAAGGTCTGAGTACAGTACACAATTCTTTTATTATAGACCATTCATCACTGTTTAAGGTTTGAGGTGCCTTATCAAGCAAACCTAATGTCCCCCTTATAGGATTTTCTAGTTCAATAAAACGATTCAACATATAATACGTAGAATTCCACCTAGTCTGGACATCTTGGAGTAATTTTTTAGGTTTATCTATCCCATTATTTATTTGATAAGTTTTGAGTTTATTATTGGCTACTGTACTTCTACGAAAATATGTGACAATGGTCTTAACTTTATCAATAAGTTCGTTTTCTAAAGTAAGAGCTGATTGAACAATTAAATTTAAGGTATGAGCAAAGCATCCTAAGTGTTTAAGTTTAAGTAAACCTAATGCATTTTTGATATTAGTAGCATTGTCAGAGACAGCTAACTCTATTTTGCCTTCAAGTTGCCATTCATCATTTGGATTTGTTCACTCAAATTTATGGCAGTATGGTTTTCATTAAATGAAGAACAACTTATGAGAATCGACTGTAAACTAAAATTTGAATCAACAAAATGTATTGTGATGGCCATAAAACTTTCGTTGTTTCGAGATGTCCAACAGTCGGTTGTTAAACACACATGTTTGGCTTCCTGTACTACTAACTCTTTAACTTCTCTCAATCGCTTTTCATACAAGGCTGGAATATATTGTTTGGAGATTGAATGGCGATTAGGAAGTGTATAATTAGGGTTCAACATTTTAACGAACTGTTTAAAACCCTTGTCCTCAACTAATTTAAAAGGTTAACAACTAAACACTATTCCTATTTATCATAGATAATAAGATTTTTTTTTAGCTATGGTTTGAAATCAACCAATGTAGGTACGTCTATTATATATTATATAGAAATTTGTGTTTATGTGTTATCGTAATAAACCATTTTCATCAAAATTCATAATATTAAATATGAAATTATACAATATTGGCTTTATAATGCCATATTCAGAAATAAATACGTAAAACTAAATTTCAACTAAAAGCACTTTATTAAATATGATAAAATATGTTTAGTTAAATTACACTCATAATATTATATAATATACTTATATACATATAATAATAATAATAATATAATACATATAATATTAAGATTTCATTGTTAACAAAAAAAATTCAAATGTAAATAATATTATACAATAGCAAAAACAAAATCATCATCACCATTATCATCATTTTTGTCAATGTTTGCACTGTCATATAAATTACTAGTAGTCATTAAATTATACATTTTAATAGAAGGTTCAAATTCATGACAAGATGTTTCTTGCATGCATTGACTTGCATTAAGAAGACCATTTAATGATGGTGCTTGTAAGCGGTTACGTTGTTTAGTTTTGATGAGATTAATTTTTGAAAACATTCGTTCGCATGAGACGTTAGATTGTGGTAAAGCTAGTATAATAAGTATGAAATCAGATATAATCTTAAATGGGTACTCATCATCTCTCTCAAATAATTTTAGCTGTATCCAAAATTCTTCAACATTTAATAATTTCAAGTTATCTACGAATTCAGTCTCTAAATTTATGGTACCATTCTTACGCCAACTATCATCGATATCTTGAATGGATATATTTAACTGTTTAACTACTCTGGGGAACATCTGTATGAAAGGAATTAATGTTGTGGGACGTTTGGATGAAAAAACTGTTTTGGGATTTAATTGAGTCAATGACTTAAGAATTGCATTATCAAAATCAAATCTTTATTTTATTTGACGACAACCAGTTATTAAAAACTCCTTACATCTTTTACAAATATCTTCAACCATTGCTTCATTTTTACATATTTCTGGTTTGTTTAATAAATTTAAAACTTCAGCCCCTAAGTAGATGTCATTTAATGGTAAAAAATATGAAGTGTTAGAAGGATCTATAGATGTAGGATCATTGCATGGTCTCATGTAGCTATAAAACAAATCTTTATACAGCTCATGTATTTTACTGTGTAGTAAACATAGTACTGGTCGATCACTTTGGAATAACTTGTTAATGTTTATAAATTTAGGTAAAACCCATTGTAAAAAATTTAGATAAATAAAAATTGATGGATCATTTAAAGCTTTATAAATATCTTCGGATGATTTTAATCTATCTTTGTACCAGTTAGACGTAAAAAACAATTTCAAAGGTTGCCACTGTTCTAGAATTCGATTGACAACTATTGATAATGATAACCACCTGGTTTGTGCCGGATACAGGATTTTATGAGGTGAGACATTGCAGAACTCTTGAAACTCTTTATACTGGCAGACATGTTTGCTACTTGATTTGAAGTAATTAAAAATATCTCTGGCCAAGTCTTCGCATGATCTTGGCTATGTTTTGCAAGCTGAACTTGCACAAAGATGTAACGAATGGCAAATGCATTTTTGAATGAAACAAATAAGAAATTTGTCATAAATGTATTATTATCATTATCTTAAAACACTGGTAGTAGAAAATTTAGTAACTACGTTAGTAATTAATTAATATAAATAAAAAATATTTCTGAATCATTAATTTTAATATTTTTTTTTATACATATAAAAATGTATAGTGGTGTATAATTTTATAATAAAATTCATTAAAACAAAATTGTAACTAGATCTGTATAGTTATAACTAGAGACCGGATTTTCATGCCGTAAAAATCAAAAAAATGTGCAGTTAATAACTTAAAAATTGCAAAAACATGCAGTTAAGTGCCTAAATCGTGCAACACAGTTTCTTTAATAATAATAATGTTATATTTAAATTTAAAATATTGTATAATGTATAATATTACAGTATAGAAATAGTATAGTAATAAAAATGTATATTTTGTCTAAAATCGCTTAATACTTACCAACATGTTTTAAACATTCAAAGTACATTGATTTAAACCCTTAAATTATACTTTATTTATCCAGTTTTTTACAATATTACAGGATTAGCAAAAAACTAATGAGTAATTAATAATTAAAAGATTGATAAAAATATATACATATATATAAAAAAAAACCATACCAACAGAGTTAAGCTATTTAATTTCCCATCAAATTTCAACTCTGGGTAATTTGATATCCAGGTTTTAATTTTTGACGACAGACTAGACTCAATTTTTGGCATTTTAAAAATTTATTTATACTTCTTTACGTAAATTATTCGTAATGAAACTATCACGACACTAACTGATTCAAGAAACACTCAATCAAACACAAAGTCAGACAGAATACTAAAGTGCTAATGGCCGGGTATTCAAAATTATTATCTAACTAGTGGTTGCTGTCATTTATTTTTACCACGAAACACTAATTAATTGATGTTATTCTAAGAATATTAGCAGCTTGTGTTCACTTTTTCCTTTTGTCTAGTTGAAAACTGAAATAAACAAATATTTACTATAATTTTATATACCTACCTGACTACCTATATATATTATATAGTTTAATTTAAAAAATGCAGAATATGCAATTTCATGCAACGAAAATCAAAATCGTACAATTTAAAATAAAAAATGCAAAACGTGCAATTTCGTGCAAAATAAAACTTTGTTAAATTAATCTACTTCTCATGATTCGGATTTATAATTTGTTTTTATATGTTTTAAAGCAAAGGAAAAAAAAGTTGCAATTGCACGAGAATCCGGTCTCTAGTTATAACGTACTAAAAAAAACTAATCACCCAAGTTATTATGATAATAGTAAAACAATGAAACAAAAAATTCCTAAATAAAAACATAATATTTAAAAATTATTATTCACCTGGCATATGCTCATTGAATCTAGAAGTTGTTGTAAAGGCAATAAAAGTGTATTATCAATTATAAATCGTATCATCGCCAGAGGGCGAACAGCACACAAAATAAAAACATTGATAAATATGTCTGAAAGCAGTGGCGGCTCTAGAGTTTGATTCTGGGGGGGGGGGCCAAAAACATCACACTTTTTTTTAATATTTAATAATATATTTATTAAAAATAGTGCCACATATTACCCAAATTAGTCATTCAAATACACAAAATTGAAAATATTATACAAAATAAACATATCAAAATTACATAAAAAATAACATTACATTTTACAAAACAAAATCTAATTTTCGTTTTTATTTTTAGCAAATTTATCTATAAATTACATTACATTTTACAAAACAAAATCTAATTTTCGATTTTTATTTTTAGCAAATCTATCTATAACTTGCTCTATATCTATAGATATGTCTCAGTGAATGTGCATAAGAGCGAGACCATTGAGTCTGTCCTCAACCATTCGTGTACGTAACCAGGTTTTAAGCCGTCGCAATGTCGAGAAGGACCTTTCAGCTGTCGCTACACTGACTGGCAAAGTTGCTAAAATATGAATCAATGTATGAATCGCGGGAAACATTTCAACATCACAAACATCGAGTACTTCTAAAGCGGTTTCTGGAATTCTGCCGTTATTCATTTTCACACGATTCCACTTTGCTAGCCACACATCATACTCGGCTTCTAAAGCGTTATTCTTCAAAATACCACCGTAAATCTCTGACAATTTCATTATTTTTAGTTTGGTTTTATTTGCTTCTTCTGATTTTTTTAATGCTTCAAAATCTATTGTGGCTGGCATCAAAAGTCGTAGGTCAAAGGAGTTTAAGACATCTTCCGAAAAGCGGTTTTGTAGATCATTTATAACTGAATCTAATATTGGTATATAGATAGAAATTCTATAAAATACTTCTGGAATAGAATCTGAATTAAGTTGCTCTATAAACTGACCTTTTTACTATTCGTGGTTTTATAATTTCCACGTCTAATTTAGATGCCATATTTTGTGCCTTTTTAAATACTTGTTGAAAAACTGAATCTGCATTGTCTCGTTTTGTTTGTAACACTGATAAAACATCATTATAAGCATCGATAGCGGAAACAGCGTCTACTTTAGTAGATTGTAGTAATCGACTAAGAGGAAATGTTGTTCCTAAAACATCGGAAAGGGCAAATGTTGTAACTATAAATGCACTGGAAGTTACTGTATTTAGAAGTGAGTGTGCTTTGGTTGAAGTATCTAGAGAACGAATTCAATGGGTGATTTTTTCTAAGCCCTCACATATTTCAGGCAAATAAGTACAAAACTGAATTGTTCCGTCATGTTTTTCTAGCCACCGGGTCTCACAGAGTCCCGAAAATGACCGACCAAGAAGAGTACGAAAAACGTTAGTTATTTTGGCGGATGAATTTGAGAAAGCTATTATTTCTTTCATTTTATTTATAGTATTCTGGCAAGCCAATATATTATTAGATTTTTAAGAGAGTTGTTTAACGAATGGTTCATACAGGGACAACGTTTTGCATAACTTGCTACTTTAGGTATAACTGAAATTCTTCTTATTTAAGAAAATAAGTTTGTACTATAATGAATACATTAAAAAAATTTACTGAGAATAAAATAGAAAGTGCATTATATGTTTTTTTTTATTTTATAAAATGTTGATAGGGCCCTAAAAATGTTTTTGCACCCCGGACTTTTTTATTCCAGTCCAATCGCGCGCGCTTTACCTTTCTGTTTCGCGTTCAATCCAAGCATGTACGTATAAAGGTCAAAACTCTGCATTTTCGCGCGCGATTGGAATGGCGCCTGGCGTGTGTATATTTCTCACAGTTTTAGCGACCTGTATCTATTAGTAGTGATCGAAGCGCACCGTTGTGAAGTTCGTTAGTAAAAACTTTTTTTAATTATGTTTGAATTAAAAAAACAAAAAATTGCCATTGCGTCTATGGGTATATTATGTTTAAATTTATCTAATAGAAAAAAACGCTCAAAGTGTGTTAAAACCTGGAAATTAAATAGGGATAAATCCAGTGAAATCGTACTATTACGTGAGCTCCACCAGGACGATCCAGACGATTTTAAAAATTATCTCCGTATGGACGGTGGATATTTTGACTTCTTTTTGAAAATTGTGGGCCCTATTATTCAAAAACAAGACACTGTTATGCGTGCCAGTATTAGCCCGGAAGAACACTTGGTAGCCACCGTACGGTTCTTGGCTACAAGTAGACCATATGAAGATCTCAAGTTCAGTACAAGAATATCTGATCCTAGCTTATCAAGTATAATTCCAGAAACATGTGTAGCAATTTCTAAAGCACTCAGAACAAATTTTAGGAAGGTAAAACAAATTAATAATATATTTAAATGAATACTTTAATTATAAGAACGAAAAAAAAAATATTTGCATCTTGACAGTCTTATAGCATGATTAAATTACTTATAAGTAGTTAATTAAATGTTTTGCAATAACTTTTTACAAATTAAAATAAATAAGTAATACAATAGAGTCTTAAGGACTATTAATAGAGGAGTCGCTGATATATGTTGACGGCTGAGAATGATCATAAACTGAAGATGGTGTATTCGAATGGGACAAATTATTGTTCACAACAGTTGGTAGTAGTGTTGGAGTTGTTTTTTGAGAATTATAATTTACGTGAGTGGCGACCGTTGCTGTTGTGTCTTGAAAGTTTGTGTAGTATTTTCAACTGGATCATAAACGTCAGTTGAATAATTTAATGTTCCCAACATTCCTTTTGTTAATATTTTGTTGATAAGGAAATCAGCATAGGCGCAATTTTGACAAATTATTTGGGGGGGCTAAATATATAAGTAGTATATATATACCGATCCTGGCGCACTTTTGATATTTATTGATATTTTTCACTTAAAACTAATTTATTGATATTTTTCACTTAAAACTAATTAATTGATATTTTTCACTTAAAACTAATTTATTGATATTTTTCACTTAAAACTAATTTATTGATATTTTTCACTTAAAACTAATTTATTGATATTTTTCACTTAAAACTAATTTATTGATATTTTTCACTTAAAATTAATTTATTGATATTTTTCACTTAGTTTATTTTTAAATATTTATATTATGGTCTGTGGTCTTTTTCACTTAGTTTATTTTTAAATATTTATATTATGGTCTGTGGTCTTTTTCACTTAGTTTATTTTTAAATATTTATATTATGGTCTGTGGTCTTTTTCACTTAGTTTATTTTTAAATATTTATATTATGGTCTGTGGTCTTTTTCTCTAATTATTTATATTATGGTCTGTGGTCTTTTTCTCTTAGTTTATTTTTAAATATTTATATTATGGTCTGTGGTCTTTTTCTCTAATTATTTATATTATGGTCTGTGGTCTTTTTCACTTAGTTTATTTTTCTCTATTTTTTTGAGTTATTATTTTTGATTAAATTATTAATATGGTCAATGAAGTTTTCTCTAGATATTCCTGTTTTATAATGGCCCCAAGCTAAAGTATCAATTCCATTTTCTAATATAAATCTTTTATCATCATGAGCACTAAGTGCTGTTTTATTTTGTTCGATTGTACAAATGTCATGGTTTTTTGTTCTAAAAATATTTTGTTTAACACTTAGAGATGTGACACCTGGAGTTGTGAATTTCCCTATAACTTTCTTGTTAACTAATGGTATATTATAAATATTATCCAAAGGATAATCAGATGTATCATAATGGTCTATATCATTTTTCATATCTTGATAAAAATCATTCGTTTTAACTTCTATAATTAGAGAATCTGTATCACAATATAATAATCTTATTTTATCACCGTATTTCTCCTTCAAAACATTATAATAAAAATCATACATTAATTTTTTAGAAATGTCTAATATAGTCATCCCAACATAAACTGGCTGAAACAATTTAGTCGAAGTTCTTTTCATATGTATTGCAGCTAAATTTTCTGTGAAAATCGTAGCTCTATCGAAATTTGGTTTTCGCTAACTAATTTTTCTAATTGCGAAGCATTTGTTACTAATCTAATATCAACATGATTTCTTACATTCATCATTGTCCTACCGAAAACACTGTTATTCATCAATTTATAGAAATCTTTTTCAAAATTATTTCTAGCTTTTGTTCTTAGATTTGTGTTTAAATCAATGTAAGGTTTTAACCAAGGAGATTGGTAAATCACCAATATATTATAAATTTTCTCTATTCTAAAACCATTACGAATATCTTCTTGTAATGTTATGTAGTGGACGACATACTTTTTTTTATCATATTAATTTAGAGTAAGTTTAGGTAATGGAACACCGTCGAATTGATTTTCTGGAGCAAAAGGGAAATCTTGAATGTTTATCATGAAGTTCTTGAGGATAAGTTAAATCAACCTCGAAATATATCCTTTAGAGGAATCTACACTAAGATTTAATATATCCTGTTATTTTTCTGGATCAATCCATTTAAATCCTCCAGAAGGTAAGTATTGAGACATTGCCCATCCATAAAGATTGTTTTGCGTCTAAATATTGCAAATAAACGAATCTTTATTTTTATTAAATTTTTCCATCATGTATTTATTGTTTGCTTTGGAATATCTAACACTACATTGAGTCATCCCTCCTCTCAATCCTTTCTCAATGAATAAATGCTAGTTGTGTAACACCACAAAGGATCTAACTTATAAGTTTCTAAAGAAAGATGACGAAAATTTTCAATAATATCACTTAATAAGAAAACATCTATCTTATTATACAACATGGTGAATTCTCTGAGATTTTGTATATTAAATGCATTCCAAACTTCTTGAGCATTTTTATAATCATCGTCTGTTATATGTTTTTTTGTAAGAGAACTATAGAAAAGTTCTTTGGGAGGTAAACATGTTTCACTATACTTTTCGATGCAATCCATATACTCATAAGGATAAGATAATTTTTTAGTTATTAAATCTAGATGTTCTCTTGGAAAATGTTTTCCGAGTTCTTTAAACTGGTTTTTCTCTAGATTATTAGCTAATTCATCTAAACTGCAAGATAGAAATTTGAATGAATCTAAAAATCTTATCTCGATTTGATTTTTACAGACAATATTTGTTGTATTTTTTTTACAGAATTTATTCAAACATTTATTTTTCATACAAGCAGATGATTGGTAGTCCAAAATATTTGAAAAAGATACATATTTTTCCTCATTATCTGGAATCAAGTTTATTCTTTGATTATCGCCGTTGAATTCTTTTATAAATAAATGTGCGTCGTAACCTGAAAGGTTGTGGAATAAAACAGGAATAAATCTAGGAATTTGATGATTTAAATTACAATAAGAATGTGCTGCTCCTCTATAATTTCCAGTTAAATGATCATGGTCTCGAACTTTTCTCATATTATTTTTGAATTCAGTTTTTTTTTCCTTTTTTTTCATACTCTGTAACAATTGTGGAGGTATATCCTCCATTTTTCTCTCACAAATATGACATGTTTTTGCGTTTTTAAAATTTTTCCATTGTTTTTTAGTCAACTCTTTCATAGGAACTTTTACATCTAAATAATTTTCAGCAATATTAAGAGCTTTTTCTTTTATTTTTTGAACAAATACCTTAGGTGTATCCAATCCAAAGTATTCTTCACTTTTCTTAAAACTCCCATCAGAGTATTTTATATAAAATACGAAACTTATAGGAGTATGTTTTTGGTATGGGTTTATATACGAAGTATTATCACAAGGTTGACAATTCTGTATTTTTTCTAACATACACTCAAAGTCTGCGTAAATCGAAACAGGTACTTTTAAAGAATGATTATAATGAGAAAATTGAACAATATTATTGGAAGGTTTGGGTAAAACGACTTTGGTACATTTATTATGCATACAGTAAGTTTTATGTTCGTTTAATTTATCTAGTGTTGTATGGCTGATTAAACACATTTTACACAGAAAACCTTTATGTCCATATTTGGAAATTTGAGCATGTCCTACTAGTTTCCATAAATCTTTTATCCAACAATAATGCTCATTATTTTTCTCTTTAAGATACAACAAATCAATATGTTTCTCCTTCTCAATTTTAGTTATTTTAAGAGGAATAATTACTGGCTTGAACTCATCAATACAATACACATTTATAGAAATATTTAATCTATCAACTATTTTATGTATATCTGTTAATTTAACAGGGAATTCAATATCTTTGAATTCTTTATCAAACACACTTTTCCATTTTTTATATTTGGAAACTCTCTGCGGATCATGTTTAGCTGGATATAATGCAGAAAGTAAGGCCCAAAGAAAACATTTATTATCCTCATTTTTCACATTTATAACGGCATGTTTAAGTTGAATAAATTTTGGAAGTTCTATATACGAAGCACCTCTTAGAGGTATAAATTTATTGATACACAATTCCAAGGATACAATTTTTTGAAGACACCACTGTGATTGTTTAATTTGAAACTCTTGCATTTCATTCGTTAATTTAGTTTTCACTCCAAGATAATAATCACTTCGATCAGTTGTTTTCAATATTATTTTATTCTTTGTTTTAAAATGTGTGTCCTTATACTCCATGGTTTCTGTACCAGTAATTTTTCTCTGGTGTATACAATGCAAAATAAAATTTACTTTTAAACCATGTTGTTTATTTAATCCTTCTTGAATTTTACCTAAAACTATTCTTTCTACATGATTCATAAATTTTATAGTATCTTTGAACCCTAAATTATTATTAATTGTGAATGTTTTAACTCTGCTGTTAAAGGCAGTATCTTTTTCCAAGATAACAGATCGATTTTTTTTGGATTTATTAAAGAGTTTTTCACTGAACTTATAGAAAACTCTATGGTCTTTAGGTACTCTTTGTTTTTTAAGTTTCTTGGTTGTTGTTATTGTTTTCTTACGAATCCTTGTTGTAATTGTATTATTAGGATCATTATTTTTGTGTTTTTTTGTTTGGCAATGTTTCGACCAATTTTTATAAGCAATATTTGTGTCACAAACTACACAGTATTTAGGATGATATTTAGTATTCATATTCATATTCATATTCATATTCATATCTGTCATTTATTATACGATATATTTTTTTATTTTTCAATTTTTTTTTTTGTGCGGTGATTGTCGATTTATTGCATTTACACTTATTTCCTTTTAACTCAACTGAGTAATTATCGCTTGTATGACGTCATACAAAAGATAACGAAAGTAGGTCATCCTTCGAATTAAATACTCAGTTGTTTTTTTATAATAATTATATTAGATTAATTATTTTTTTATTATTTATTTACTTATCTACTATTTAAATATTAGTTTTTTAATAATATTTATATATTATAAATAATAGATGGTTTTAATAAAAATTAAAAATAATAGTATACATTTAGAACGTCCCTTGGTTAATTCTGGTAATTTTTTACTAGGACTTAAGGCTTTAACATTTACTGGTTTACATAATTTAATCAGAATTGAAACAGATTGTGTAATTACAATTGGCGGTATAATAGTTACTGTGGAGCCAGGCAGATATACAATTGAACAGTTAAACAAAAAAATTAATCCTGTTGTGATAAGTCTTTCAGAGGAAAATATAGTTAAAATAACATGTAATACTTACTATCATTTAGATGAGAATTTCTGCAAATATTTGAATTTAGAGTATATAAAATTAGATTACTCAAAAATAAGTGAAATAGAAATCAGGTATATTCCTGTTATCAGATTAGACAGAGATTGTATTATTAAAACGAAAGAATATAAACTTCAAGACAAAATAGAATTTTTAATTTTAAACACAGAATTTGTGATAAAAAAAGGCATTTATTCTTTAAAACAATTTCAACATGAGCTAAATAAAAATGCCACTTATAATAAAACAATAATTAAATTAGATGAAAATAATATTATACATTTTACTTCAAACATCTCTTTTATATTCGAAGATTATTTAAAAGAGATTTTAGGAGTGGAAAATTACCAATATGAATTACGACACTCTAATGTAGAAATCACTCATATTGGTAATAAAACATCAAAATTTATAAACAATAAAATGTGGATATTAGAGGGAAATATTTATATGGATAACACTGAATACAATATAAAATCTGGTTATTATACAATAGAAGAATTAAATAAAATTATACCAACAAATATGAAAATATCTCTTTTAAATAATTATACCATATTAATTGAATCTGATAAATATTTCGAACTTGATGAAAATTTAAACAAATGTTTTGGAATAAATAAGAAAAATTTTTCTATAAGATCATATATAGGTTTATCACCTATATATGAAAACATAATTATTACACCTTTAGAAATTCATTGCAACATAATTGAAAAATCGTTCTCCTCTGTTAATAATATTCACCATGTAGAGGAAGAACTTTTATTCGTGTTTTTATTTGATTCTAATAAAATATTTGTAAGACCAGAGAAAATATTTTATGTTCCTGTAAGCTTAAAAACAATTAAAACTATAAACATCAGTATTTTCGATCAAAATGGAAACGAATTTATCCTACTCAAAGATCCAATTTTTTATCTCGATTTATTAGACCTCAACAGAAAAAATAGTTAACCAATCCTGAAAATCTTCTGCTTCATTTTGGTCTTTAAAACTAATGAATATAAACCTGGTTGTCAATATTCTAACCAACCCGGATGAAAAATCCGGATTAAGAATTTTTTCAAACAAATTTAAAAAATCAATATGCATCAATATGCATCAATAAGCATTAATATGCATCAATATGCATCAATATGCATCAATATGCATCAATAAGCATTAATATGCATATTGTATTTAAAAAAAAAAAAAATGTATAATAAATGGAAAACTATAAAACACTTTTAAATTCAAACACATACTTCATCTCATTAAAAAACTTGGAACTTGGAAAAAAATATAAAGTAACAAACTTTGAAATTGTTATAACAAAGTATGGGCAAAAATTATTAGTAATTTTAGATAATAATTTAAAAGTAATTTTACCAGACCACTTTTCTAAAAAATTTACAGTTAATGATATTGAAGAAATGAACTCGAATCCAGTGAAGTTCACTTTAATTTATAAAGGTTTAGAAAAATTGAGTAATGGTTACTCAAAACATTTAGTCATTTTTGAGTAAAATACCTTTGTTTATATATATTCTTTTAAATATTCCAAGAATATTTAAAAACTCTATAATAAATATGAAAAAATATATTTTCAAGCTTTATCCTTTTGAAACCGAAACTCTAAATAAAAACGATTCTTTACTTCCTGTTCCTATTCGATGTTTAATTGTTGGAGGTTCTGGTTCTGGTAAGACTACATTGTTAAGGAATATTATCACAGAGTATTGGGTTGATTATCAACATCTATATGTGTTCTCAAAAAATCTTGAACAACTAGTGTATAAATGTTTACAACAAATATTTGATATTAATTTTAATATTGATTCGCATTTCTCTGATCAAGATATAGTACCTGTCGATGAATGTCAAACAAATATTCTAGTTGTTTTTGATGATTGGATTTTGGAAAAAGATCAATCATTAGTAAAGGAATATTTTGTCAGAGGCAGACATAAAAATATTTCCTGTATTTATTTAACTCAATGTTTTAGCTCGAGTGATTTAAAATTGATACGCAATAATTTAAATTTTTTGTTTATTTTTAAACAACAAAAACACTACGTAAGTAAAATTTGGGAAAGTTTTTATAGTTCAACTCTATCTAAAGAAAAATTTTTCAAATTTTGTGCACTTTGTTGGAAAAAAAAATATGGATACATTTCTCTGGATGTTATAGATAATCATATATATAATAAACTAGAGAAAAAACTATGTTAAAATTTACGTAAGACGTTTATGTTTAGGTTTACGTAAGATGTTTATGTTTAGGTTTACGTAAGACGTTTATGTTTAGGTTTACGTAAGATGTTTATGTTTAGGTTTACGTAAGATGTTTATGTTTAGGTTTACGTAAGATGTTTATGTTTAGGTTTACGTAAGACGTTTATGTTGTAATATAATTTAGATATTTTTTTTTTTTTAAATATATCTATTATAAATGAATGATAGTGATATTAAAAAAATTCAGAATAATCTTACAAAACAAATGAGAAAAGGAGGAGGTCTTCAAAATAATGAGATGTTTAAACCAAATACTTTAAATTATGATAAGGACAAGGAAAAAATAGAGAAAACCAAACAAGTATTAAAAATTAGAGAAAAACTACAAAATAATTTTAAAAATGTAAATCAAAGAGAAATCAACAACGAAATAAGAAAAGAAAAATCTTTCGAACCTGTAGTGAAAGTATTAAGAGACATAAAAAATGCTGTAAACAAAACAGATGTTGATTCACACACAGAATTGGTACCTGTAAAAACATCAACATTAATAGAACAACCAATCCATACAGAAAACAAACCGAAAATGATATCAAGTTTTCAAACACCAACAAGAGATGAAGAAAATCAAACAATAAAAACACCAGAAACAACACATTTAGGAAATGTTGCCGCACAGAAACTCATAGATCTAAGAGATAAAGCTTTTGGAATTTGGATTTATGATAATAAAACTACTAATAAAAAAGGTCATGCAATTGGAAAATACGCAATAAGTTTTAACGGCAACGATATTATTTTAAACAAGAATCAATATAAAGGAACAGAAGGATTGTGGAACTTGTTAACAGAGTCAAATCTATGGGATGAAACAAATAATATTATATTACCGTATACAGATGAGGATTTAAAAACATATAAAAAAATATTATTAGAAACCGACTCGATATATCAAAAAAACGATAAAAAAACAGGAAAACCAAAATCATCCAGTTCTAATAAATATAATCTAATAATTAAAAATATTTGGAATGAAATGAAAAAACCATCTGAACATGTTGGAGAAGGTTTAAAATATTACACGGAAAATCCTGTAGAATATATGTATATAAATAATTTAAACCAAATAATAAATCGATTGTGTAAAATCGCCGAAGAAGAAAGAGCAGGAAATAATAATTTTCATAATGAAAAATTAGGTATGGTAACCTTTTTCAAAAATGAAATGGAAAAGTTGATTGATTCTTCAAAAAGTACAGAGTATTTGATCGAAATTATAAAATGTTTGCCAAAAAAACTAATTAAAGGGGAAGGTCTTGTCAATCATATTTTAAACAGTAAATTTATACCTGAAATACATTGGCCTACTTATAACTACTTAGGTCCAGGTACAAAATTAAAGAAAAATAAAAAACCTGTTAATAAACTGGATGAAGCAGCAAAAGAACACGATATTTACTATGAAAAAAATAAAGATACAAAATCTAGACATAAAGCTGATTTGATTTTAGAACATAAGGCTTGGGAAAGATTTTCAGATCCAAATGTGTCTTTAGGTGAAAAATCTGCTGCATGGGTTACAACAAACATCATGAAAACAAAACGAAAATTAGGGATGGGATTAATTTAAAAAAAAAAAAAAAAAAGAAATTGTATAATAAATGAAACTTAAACTAAATGATTATCAAAATAAGAAAATTCATTTGGCTCATGAACAGAAAAAAAATGTTACAATCCTTTTAAAACCTTATCAAATAGGTGAGGGAAAACTATATAATTTAACCAATACACAAATAAATATGCTAAAAAAAGCCAAAAAAGAAAATAAAGAAGTCCGATTAGAATTGGAATTTAATCAAATAAAAGAAGGTGGATTTCTTCCTCTTTTATTTGGTGGAATTGCAGCAGCTGCTGCTGCAGCTCAAGGAGGATCTGCTATTTGGGACAGTTATTCAGAAACTAAACATAAAAAAGCAATGGAAAAAGAAACAATTCGACACAATCAGGAATTGGAAAAAATTATTAAAAATGTTAAAACATTACATATTGGCTCAGGTTTGAAGAGAAAAAAAAAAACAATCAAAAAGTAGATCTGTCTGTTAATTTCCTTGTTAAAAAATATGGAGAAAAAGCATTGACTAATTTTGATATCTTAAAATTTACTGAAAAAAATAAATATTTTAGAGGGTGTTTCATGAGAAACGAACTTCCTTTAAAACCTTGGACAAATGAAAGTGGTATATTAAATTTAAATGATTCTAAAGAGAAAGGTTCACATTGGGTTGCATGGATAAAAGAAGGAAATTTAAAAATTTATTTCGACTCATATGGAGAATTTAATTCACCTACAGAACTTGTTAAATATTTAGGGAAAAAAAACCTACTAATATCAACGAATATATACCAAGATGATAATGATCCACCTATTTGTGGTCATTTGTGTTTGGAATTTATAAAAAATTATAATAAAATGTATTGTTAATTTTAAAGAGAAAATCTTTAAAATTTTTATTCTATTACAAACTAATGAATACAAACCTGGTTTAAGATTCTTTTTTTAACCCGGATTTTTTGCCTGGTTTAGAATTTCTTTTTCAAGCCGGATTTTTCGCCTGGTTTAAGATTCCTTTTTCAAACCGGATTTTTTGCCTGGTTTAAGATTCCTTTTTCAAACCGGATTTTTTGCCTGGTTTAGAATTTTTGTTAAAAAAAAAAATATATGTATAATAAATGGAAAAAATTTTTGAAAAGTATGATGATAATATTATCCGGGCTGAATATAGAGATTTCAACCCAACTTCTGTGTTAAACCTTAATACTGAAAATAGGAAGACAATTTTCTCAATAGATGGAAGTGATTGTTTTCTAGACTTAAAATCCACAAAATTTAACATTTCCGGAAAAGTTGTACAATTAGACGATACTGAATATCCACTTAATAGCAATATAAAATTAGAGAATGGTTTTCCAAGCAAACTATTTTCCAACATCCAACTGAAAAAACATGGAACATTACTTGAGGAAATCGAAAACCCTGGTATAACAAGTAATATGAAAGGGATTGTTGGTTTTGCTTTAAATAATAACCATGGTCCTACAATAATTCAGGATATCAATCCAGATTTAAAGGAGGAGGAAAATTTAATGTTTATGGCAATTTGTCTGATTTCGGTTTGGGTTTTTTTGAGGATATAACATATCCACTTTACAAAGGAGACATTCAATTAGAGTTTACTCGAAATCATGATCATGATGCATTATTCAAAGAAGAAAATTCTGATAAAAAAATGCCAACAGATGGAAAAATTATTATTGAGGATTTTAGGATTAGTTTTCGTGTAGTTAAATATGATAGTATGAGTAAAACCCTCTTAATAAATGAATTGGTTGAATTATCAGAAAAAAATAATTATTTCTTGGATTTTAAAACTATTAAATGTATTGAAGTAAGAAAATTGAGTGGAAAGAAGTGTACTCTTGATATTACAAACATGTATAGAAATTCTCATGATCCTTTATTTGGGATTGTAGGTTTACAAACAAACAGAAATACTCAACTAAAAGAATCAAGTAATTTTGATCACTGTAATGTTAGAAATATTTACTTTGAAATAAACGGAGAAAAATATCCAGAAGAGATGTTGAATATCGATTTCAAAAACGATAAATTTGGCAATATTTACGATATGCTTGGAGACTACAAAAAAGTTTTTTACAAAACATACCGAGAACTCCCTTTAATCTACACAGATCCAGAACAGTTTAAAAATTCTAAACCTTTATTCGTTATAAATCTGACTAGACAACCTGTGAGTATATCAGGTTCTAAACACACAGTCATTTTGAATATTGATTTTGATGGAGATGTATCAGATGGTACTGTTTGCTATATTTGTCTAGTTTCAAGTAACAAATTTGTATACGATATTATACAAAACTCAATTAGAGAAATTCGATAAAATTTAAGATTGTCTATTATAAAATGGATGGTATTTTAAAAGAAATTATACATTGTCTGAAATGTAAGAAAAAAACAAAAAATATCGATGCAAAAAAAGTTCAAACGAATAATGGTAGGTGGAGAATCTCAGCAAAATGTGTTGAATGTAACACAAATAAAAGTAAATTTATTCAACCTCTTAAAGATGAAGAAAAAATTAAAAACAACCAAAAAATAAAGGCAAAGGATAAACTTTCAATAGCTCAAGAACTTCACAAACCTGTAAGGAAACGATTTCCGAAAAGAAAAATATTTACCAAGGGTATTGATGATCTATGGGCTGCTGATCTAGTTATAATGAAAAACTATGAGAAAGAAAACGATAATTATTCTTATATGTTAAATGTAATTGATACTTTTTCCAAATTTGCTTGGTCTTATCCACTTAAAAAGAAAGACGGAAAAAGTGTATCCAAAGCTTTTGAAAAAATATTAAAGGAAGCTAAAATACAAAACCATAACCCTCCAGTTTTACTCCATACCGATAAAGGACTAGAATTTGAAAATAAATTGTTTAAAGAAATGTTAAAAAAATATGAGATTAAAATGTATCATACTCAAAATGAAGAGAAATCATCAATAATCGAACGATTTAATAGAACACTCAATGGAAAGATGAGAATACATTTCGAAGTACAAAACAATAAAAAATGGATACATAATTTACAATCCTTGTTGTATGAATATAATTTTAAAGACATTCATAGAACTATTGGAATAAAACCTTGTGAAGTTAAAAAGAGTAATGAATGTGAGATTTTAAGAAAGGTATTCTCTGAGAATAAATCGAAACAGAAAATTAAATTTAAAATTGGAGACAGGGTTCGAATTACCAGATTTAAACAAAAATTTGCCAATAAATATGATCCTAATTGGACTCGTGAAATATTTATAATAAACGAAATTGTGTATACATCTCCTATAACTTATAGAATAAAAGATATTGATGGTGAAATTATTGAAGGGACTTTTTATACAGGGGAACTCCAGAAATCTAAATTTTAATTTTTTATGTTGAATTTCAATATAAAAATTTTATTATTTCAAAAACATTTTGAAATAATTATGTTAAATAATTAGAGAAAAATAAACTAAGTGAAAAAGACCACAGACCATAATATAAATATTTAAAAATAAACTAAGTGAAAAAGACCACAGACCATAATATAAATATTTAAAAATAAACTAAGTGAAAAATATCAATAAATTAGTTTTAAGTGAAAAATATCAATAAATATCAAAAGTGCGCCAGGATCGGTATATATATACTACTTATATAAAATCTATACAGACCCGCAGGGGCTTCGCCCCCGCACCCTATTACTATTTGTTATAACTTTTACGGTAATAATATATTACACAACAATTAGTTTGGTACTCAACACAAAAACAAAATACTTTATAAATTAAATACAATAATATACAACTCAATGCTAATTATTTATTTGTAATTATAATTGTTCGCGGTGATTAGACATAGCAAATATATTTAATATGTCTTCATTTTTGAGACTACCAGAAATGTCTATTACAGAAGCATTAGAAAACCTATCTTGATGCATAGATGTGCGTAACCAATTTTTTATTTTTCTCATTGCAGAAAAAGACCTTTCACATGTGCTTGATGAAACAATAGGTATATTTATCTAAATGTAACAAATACAAATTCAATCTTAAGCAATAGAATATTTACTTTATAATATTCGATGAAATATTTACTCTGATCATAGTTCAGTTTATGAAAACTATCAATAGATGAAGCCATTTTTAAGCATTCAGGTGAGAATCTTTTTTTTAAGTTAGTAACAATGCAATCTATAATTTGATAATAATCAGTGCAACTCTTACGATAAATATCCGTAAATTCATTTGATTCATTCATATTCTGGAGTTCTGAATCCATGGTTGTGAAAACATGAAAATCATTTAAATTTTTTGGATGCTTTTTTTGGCGTTTTGCACAACGACCTTTAAATTAAATGATTATATGTATAACAGTCATATGTTTAATATAATATAAGAAATAATATAATATAAGAATATATACAATATTTACCAGTACTAAGAATATATATTAGCATATGGTATCGGCATCACAAATAAGTAGAATAAATAATAAAATAATAAAATAATAATAATAATACCGATAAATCAATAAATAGATAAATATGTAAACAGATAAGAGAGTACAGGTCTAGGTAACTAAAAATAAAAGGAAATACAAAAAATTTATAGTCGGACATCTAAGTTGGCCAACCATTCTACTGCGGTACTTCCGCCTAAATGGATCCCAGGTATTCCTCCATCAAATTTCCTACGTGGGCAGGATTCTACAACGTGTCTCACCGTCTGGGTTCTCCGCAATCACAAAGCGGGGACTCAGTCATCCCTCACTTGTGAAGCAGGTAGTTGCACCTACCCTGCTCAGTTCTGATTCTATTAGTTGTTGTCCATATCGTGCGTGGGAGTTCAAAACCTGGTAGTTATTTTGTGGGATATTTGATGAGTGCCGTGTTGGCTGAGGCATCTGTCCACTGCATTAACCACTGCTTTTCCATGTCCAAATGTATATCAAGGAATTCCCAGACCGGGTTCCTTGATTTCAGTCTTTTTTCTGGATGATTGACGATATCAGCGTGAGCTGGAAGGTTAGGGTTTGCTTTTATCTTATGTAGTAGGGAACATGTTGCAGCTTGTCTTTTTAAGTTAGGCGGTGTAATGTGTGTTAAGACTGGTAACCAAGGAGTGGTAACCAAACTGAAAAGTATCCAATGTATTTAATCAAAAAATTTCTTTTTTCTTTGAAATTCTTGAAAATTTAATACAAGGTACCTAATATGTCGAACTTATCGGTATAAAAAAAAAATTCAAAGCGTAATGCACAATTTTTTTTTTATAAGCATAAAAAGTTCATATTTTTACGAAATGTGTAGAAAATCGCGAAAATTTGAAGTTATTTTGCAGTTGAAAATTCATAAAATTTTAAGTATTCAAAACTAAGAATTGTAAATTCGGTACAAAGTTTGACATACGTTTTCCTTCAATTATCTGTAAAAAAATGTGCACTGGAATAAAATCAAAAATTTTTATGAGTGTTTGAAATTACAATTTTTTCACATAATCGCGTAAAATAACAATTTAGGCATCATTGATTTTTGATATTTGTTCTTATTCAAAAAGTATAGGTCGTAGAAACTTAAAACTTTTACAAAATGTTTAAATAGGCATTTTCTTTACATAGTTGTATTTTCAAAATATTTCGTTTATTTTTTAGCTATTTATAGGCATTTGAATAATTCGATTTTTCTTAGATTTTTTTTTATAAAAGTCGATAACAATTTTTTGGCCCTACCAAATCGCTTGAAAATTTAATAGAAGGTTTTGAATAAGTTGATCTAAGAGTGATTCAAAAATTATTCAAATATATAGGCACAATTTTTTTTATAAGCAGTTGAAGTTCAAAAATCGACAAAATTTGTCAAAATCACGAATATTTGCAAATTATTTTGTAGTTGAAAATGTATAAAAATTTTTGTATTCAAAGATAAGAAATGAAAATATTATGTAATATCACAGCTGATAAAGATAATTAAATAGATTAAGTTTATTATAATATAATCAGTAGCTGACAGCTGTTCTATACAAAATATTGGTAGATTGTAAACACAAGGTGTATAACGTACCTTTACATGGTTGAATAGAACGTTACTAACTTCCAATTTCCAGTTATTTTAATGTGTGTATCAGTTCCATAAACATGCGGATTTTATATATTATTATTAATTATTAATATTTAAATAGACGTAGCCACGGAGCATTCAGCATATATGGACGGCGGGGTCGGGTGGTACCGTCACGATAGTGCATTTAGGCAAATAATATGGTATTTACCTACGCCCTATCTATGCACATCCTGGTTTGTCCAATGCTCACGAGCAGAAGTCACATGAATAGACAAATGTAAATTTAACCCAATCTAGGATATTAAAATAAAATACATATTACAATTTAAGGCTGACATCTTCATCTTCGTTCAGAATCGTTTTTTTTTTTTATAATATAAAATAATTCCAAAATCTATCCAATAATGCCTAATCTAGCAATGCATCTCGTGTATCCCACCCAACTACTGTATCCTGTACTTAACTTACAATGATTTATCATTGCATTCAAATGTAAAGTACCATACAACTAAACTATCGTAAACCAGGTGATCCCATGATAGAAAGTGCTATACACTCCTCACCATTATCTTGTCCGAGGAGCGAAGCGACGAAGGACGAACTTCCACCACCATTATCTTATCGGCTTTTTTTTTTCTTGGGAATTATTGTTCCAGCTTCGCAAAATAACCGTTCACAGAGAACACTAGTGGCCACTATGCTAAAGTATGTTTTGGTTAGGTTAATCGTTAAACGTTAATCTTCTTTTACAGATATAATAAAATAAGATAAAATATTATTTTATTTTACACTATTTGCTCAGTTTAATGTTTAATTATCCGTAAAACCGCAAAATTCCGAGCTCCGATTAATCACACCGATATCGCAATATTTTCGATAATTATTTTTAGATATCGATATCGAAATTATTAAGAAAAAACCACGATATCGATATCATATCGAATTATCGATATCGTTGGCCAACACTAGTAACAACTAACAACTATCTATTTAGTGAAGTATGAAAAACGTACCGTTACGATTTATATTTATTTTGTTAATAAATACATCCATTGATCCTATAATTTTTTTAGTTCTAGTTCTTTTTTTTCTTTTATTTTTCGTTTCTGACGACTACTGAGTGGTTTGGGTTTGGATGACATATTGCAAATTCACGTGGAGATTCCATACAAGTTACAACATGCGTATTTACAAATGTAAATTTGTACATACAAATGCGTATTTACAATAAAAACTTTGGCCTTGAAGAACCTTTTATGATCACACGTATCACATCACACTTTCAAAATAAGAAAATATGAACACTGGCCGACAGGCGCTGGACGCATATTGGTTGTTTGTTACATAAAATTTTAAATTATATAAGATAAAGGTTATTTTTAGCTTTAAAACGTCTACGCGCTATCAGCAACTACTTCACAAAGTGACACACTATAGTGATAATTATTGTCTTCAGTCGTTATCGTTTTATCCATTATAAAAATACATTTGTTTTGTCATGATCTTATTTTTGTTTTTTAGTTAAGTAATAATGATTTCAGATGTAGTATTTTTTGTTAGTAGTTTGGTGGGTACAGTACAGTATTGGTACACGTATGTGTTGGCATGGTACGCCGCTAGAGGATTGAGTGGTCACCCATCCGATTTATAGCGGCGTTGGACGGGGATTAACTGCAGTCACATTGACGTGACTGTGGCCAAACTCTCCGCACAGTCACACACGCCACCTCATGAATTTTCATTCCCATTCCCATAGGTTGTATTTCTTTTTGCCGGCCATACACGATACGGTCTACTGGAGAGGTCTACCTGTGCAGGTATGTCTGTGCAGGTCAACCGAAGCGTGTGTAGGAATAGACCTGTACAGGTCACCTAACCTGTACAGGCGACCGGTGCAAGATCAAAAATCAATTTTTTCGAGTGACATCGTACGATGTAGCTGTGCGTGTGTGCATGTATTCACGTCGCCTGCACAGGTTGCGTCAATTTTAGTGATGCTTAACTGTTATAAAAATTGATAACTGTTATAATTTGTTATTGTTACAAAAAAAATAACAGTTAAAATAAATTTTACTGTTATTTTTTGTCAATCTAAAGCACCAGTTATTGTGATGTTACTGACTGTGTGCCAAGCTAATGAAATTATGACTGTTATCAAAATACCGCCAGTAGTGAGCCCACTATCATATATTCAAATGCACATGACTAGAATAAAACGAAACCAATGAAAATATATAAATAATTCCAGTAATTTTTTACGGAAAATTTAAATTACATTTTTTTAACAAAGCTAGTGCGTCCTCGTTCGATGCCATCGTGAAAAAACTAAAGACCTCTCCGGTAGGTACACCGGAAACACGACTGACGTCCGGTATACCTGCACAGGCATGCCTGCGCAGGTAGACCTCTCCGATAGACCGTATCGTGTATGGCCACCATTACTTCATATTAGCCATCGCTAAAATAACGCTATCTATTTTTTTTTTTTTTATAGTAAACTCCTATTACCAAAAATATACAAACATATTTTCTAGTTCTGTACTTCTGTGATATTATGATATAGATACATCAGCACCTGTGTCTATATATGCCTATTATTAATCAATTATTTTTTCATGATACATTATATAATAAATTACAATTTTAGGTACTAATTAGTAATAAGTACCTTCAAATAAATTTCAAAATATTAACGTTAGTCATGATTTGTGAGGTTTGAATCAGTGCCCCCCAAGTTTATTTTGTAGGCCCTTATAGACAGGGCGTCTCCCTGTTCGCCCCCCGGTAATTGCGGCCCTGGCCACACCTCATCAAAAGTTTCAGAAACAACCTTTTAATCGGTAATTTTAAATATGGGGAAGAACTAATTACGTTAAATGACGTGAAAAAAACATATGAAATTGATACAAAAGTTCAAAAGTACGGGCTATGATAAAAATCACGCCAGTTCATCTCACGCCCAATGCATTTCAAAAAATGCCATGTAAGTTGGCTATACAATTGTTGAGTAGATAAGTAGCAGATGCAATTAAAACTTGTGTGGCTACGGGTCAGTTAAAATCATCAACGGCAATCAGTACTGCAAACTTTTTTATATCAGTTAATGATTTATTTGATTCTGGAAACAGTAAAAATCTTTTTGATAACAATCCCAATAAACGTCCTTTAATTGTAAAAAGCCCACAAATATTTTCAAATTAAAAAAAAGCAATTTCATTATTTAACAATTTAATTAAAATCAATCATCAAAATAAAAAACCGAGTACTCCACCGTGCTTTTCTGGGATAGTTTGGACTTCAACTGCATAGCTTAAACTGTATGAGTCAGAATTTACTGAAATGACTGAAAAATATCCAGGAAATACATTTTTTTTTATGACTAATCGGTTAACCCAAGATCCCTTAGAAAATTTATTTTCAATAATAAGACAAAAAAAATGGTTATAATAGAAATCCGACAGCTCGCACTTTTAGGTGTTTTTTTGGAAGCAACTGTTCACATAGTTTGATGAAATGTTCAGATAAATGCAACTGTGAAGAAGATGACGATGAATATCTGTGTTGATGTTCTAAAAGAATGTTTAATGGATCCTCGAAACCCAGATATGATAGAAACTGATCTCGATAACGAACAAAATAATTTACTGTCTGATAATTCGTCTGAAATCAGTTCATTATCTTTAGACTGTAGTCCTATATCCAGTTCACTGGAAACATGTACCATGGTTTATTTCTCAGGATATTTAGCAGATAAATGTCTTGATAAATTTAAGTGTGTTTATTGTTACTAAAATTTGATCACTGAAAAAGGTCTTAATGATGAAAACCAATTATTAATAACTTATAAAACGTTTGATCATATTATAACTACCGATACAAAAGGTTTGAAAATTCCTTCATATATTCTTTTGACACTAACAAATATTTGCCTTGCTATTTTTAAAAAAAAATTTTGATGACATCAAAATTGAAAAAAAAATAGTCACTCAACTTATTAACGATGCTACCAACAAAATTATTAAAAATACTTCAAGTTTAAACTCCCCGTGCAAAGAACATTACAAATACATAATGGAGCTACTTTTCAGAACCAAAATGTGTAAAGAATGCAAATGGATTACATCAAAACTTCAAAATATAGAAATTCAACAGGCTGATAAATTAAAGATATTCAGAAACAATCAAACATATTTAGAAGTTAGAACTACTAGTACTATTATTAGTCTTAAATGCTTAAATGATTTTTATAATAAAATATCCTAACTTTATTTCCGAGTACCTTTTTAACTGTATTTTAATAATAATAATAATAATGTTTATTCAAATAATTAATTAATTGAATAAAACGGGCCTGGGCCCAGTGGTACACAATACGACTATAAATAAGTTTTATATAAGTGGTATTGAAATAACAATAAAGGGGAAAACAAAATGAAAATTAAATAAATAACCAAGTACAAACAATAATAATAGCATTAGTCCTAACACAAGTGCAAATTCAATTTTTCTTATATAAAATCATTGTGAATATATTGTTGGTTATTCAATGTTTCTTTGCTTTTAATTAAATTGAACTTAATAATATGATTTTTATTAAACAAATTGTCGAGAAAAATGGAGGAATAAAATAGGTTACACATATAGTCTATTCGGAATAAGAAACGTAGACGGCGGCCGACTACTGCGCATGAGCGTGGCCTCACTACGCATATCGAGCTTTGGCAACGTCGCCAGCGAGAGCGTCGCCTCATTCTATTGTTGACCAGTAACGCAAACAAATAACTTAAAATGCATTGTTTACATTATTTTCGCATGCGGTAACGAACTAATACGGCGACAACGGTCGTATGTCAGCGGCCGTCGTCGGTTAAATAGACGCACAGTGAGAGAAACATCTGTCCGCTGCCGTCGAAAACTGGTCGCTGCCGTCTACGTTTCTAATTCCGAATAGAATATAGAATAATTTTTTTTTTTAATTTTTTCTTTACAAATATAGATATACTCGATAATGTCCTCAAAACTAGTACTACTCCTACTACTACTGGTATTATTCATCAGCCAACTAACTGTATTAGTGACAGTGAATCTCCTGAATGCTGGGATATGAAACAAATAAAATATTTTTGTGAAGAATATCCTTGGATATATTTTAAAAATAAAAAATTGGATTGTAAATTATGTGTAAAAGTGAATTTAAATATTGAAAAGAAACCAGAGTCTCATGTTCGTTTATCATAGGAATAGACTCAATGTAATATTGCTCCATCTGGGGATACCATTGCCAAACAACAAACTAGTTTAAGGAAGAAAATTTCGAAACATAAAAGTAGTCAGCCCCATATTACTGCCGAAAGCATAATTTTACGTAGTAAGAAAGAAACTTTTGAATTGCAAGTTTTAAAAACCACAAAATTGCAATTTGAAACTACATAAAAAATATTTCGCACTGCTTACTTTATTGCTAAAAATCAGCGTCCATATGTCTACATGCCAAAATTGGTTGACCTACAAGTTTTAAATGGTATTTCAATGGGTAGAGTTTTGCAAACTGATAAATCCTGTGCCTCTATAATTGATCATATTGCAAATGAAATGAGGATTAAAATTTGTAAAGATATCATTGAAAATAATAGGAAATTATGTATTATAGTCGACGAATCAACAACATTAAGCAAAAAAACAATGTTGGTAATATGTTTACGGTGTGCTATTGGAGATCCTCTTGAAGTCAGAACTTTTTTTTTTTGATATAGTCGAACTGAATTGTAGAACGGCTGAATCGATTAAAAATGCTATACTTTGCAACTTATCTAAATACAATATTGATTTGGAGTTTCTGAAAAAGAATTTGGTGGGCTTTGTTAGCGATGGAGCATCTACTATAGGAAAGCTGGAGTTGGTGCTTTACTTCTAAAACATTTTCCTGACCTTATTTTATGGCATTGTTGCAATCATCGATTAGAACTTGCAGTAAGCGACACACTTAAAGAAGTACATGGTGTCAATCATTTTCAATGTTTTTTTGAAAAATTATATTCTCTGTATCACCAGTGTCCGAAGAATATGAGAGAACTTAATGAATGTGCGGAAAATCATTAGAACAGAGGATTTTAAAGATAGGAAAAATATTTACCAATCGTTGGGTATCATCCAGTTATAGAACAGTTCGCGCTGTATGGACTAATTTTGCTGTCATACATACTAGAAAAGAAGCTTCTTTGGATAATACAAGAGACACAAAAGAAAGATCAAAATATTCAGGTTTAAATAAAATGTTAACGTCGAATGAGTTTATACTGAATCTAGGAATATTACTTGATGCTTTACACGAGTTGTCTGATTTATCATTGCAACTACAAAACCGAGATTTGAGTTTGGCTTCAGCGCATACTATAATAGAAAGATCCATTCGTGTTATTGATAGTATGGTTGAAACACAGGGACCAAAACTTAAAGAAGTAAATTTAGCGTCTCAGGAAATGAGTTTTAAAGGAGTAAAACTTACATCTCACAAAAGTGTTCAAAGAATTAATTCGTCTCAATTTTTTAGAAGTCTTTCACACAATCTAAAATCAAGATTATTCACTACACAATCGTCAAATTATTCTAATAATGTTCCTTCTAAATTTCAAGAAGAGTGACCAATTATTGTCGGATTTAGATATTTTTGCTCCTGAAAATTGGCCTGACAACTTCAATATACAATATGGTGATGATTGTATACGCCGATTGTTAAAAAATTTAAAGTTGACAAGCCAGATTGTTTAAAATACCTTTTGCTTCACATCGCGTTTGTGCCTTTTGCTTATCATTACCTTTAATTTCTGCGAGAGCATTGATTACTCTATCCCAGTTATTGCTAAACTTCTACATGCATCTTCTCGTGCAGACCAACGGGTAGTAGATAGCTCTTTTACAGAAGCTGATAATATTTCCAATCGACTAGTAGAAGTTGAAAAAAAATTATAAATATTTTGAAGGAGATTTTTTTACATCATTTTTACAACAAATTGCAGCGCATGTACCAACGAGATTTAATGAATGCGCTGAACAAGGTACGTAATCTACGTAATCAGCCAGATGATGCATTTCTTTTATCCTAGCCTGCAATCCACTATATACTCCTAACATATTCATTGCGTTATCATAAGTTTGTCCTCTAAGGTAAGATGTGTCAATATTATAAGAGTTAATAACAGTCAAAACAGCATCAGCCAATTCTTCTGACTTATGGCCACTATTTTCAATAAATCATGAAAATCTTTCCACGGGCATACCATTTTCAGAAACATAGCGTAAAATAAAAGAGAGTTGATCTTTATGTGAAATATCGGGAGTCGAGTCCACACTTACTGAAAAATAGCGTGCTTTGTGAACTTCTTTTATAATTTGATCGGTAATGTCGTTAATAATTTTCCATTTAAGTTTTATGTTATTACCGGATTTTTGAAGTTCTTTTTTGTAGTATGTGATTTTAGCTTCTTTTATACTATTTGTTATTTTATTTCTAAATTTAAGGTAAAACTCTTTTAATTTTACATTTAGTGGATGTTTTCTGACTTATAGGTGGAGACGATCTCTATACCTTATGGAGTTAATTATAGCGGTGCTAGCCCAAGGTTTTAATTTTTTGGTTTTAGAGGGAAATTTAATTTCAGATGAGGCATTTTTTTAAACGTTATTTATTGCTTCCGTAAAATATTGAATTGACTTGTTTACGTCTTTAAATTTAGTTATTTCAGACCAATTGTGATTTTGAATTAGACTGGCTAATATTATATCATCGATTTTCAGTAATTGTAAAGGATTTGGTGTATTATTATGGTTATCTAATAAATTATCGATACAAAGTATTATTGGGTAATGATCAGTTATATTAGAATGCACAATTATTGGTTTTATATAAGCTAGTGACACGGCCCGTGCATGCACATTACGTCAGTTTATGCCGCCGGGCCGAATATTATCAACCATCTGACTTATATCACGACAAGCTCTGTCGAAAATACACCTTCCCACTACGAATATACCGTATGTGATATTCAAGGTCGATAAAGCTCATGACTTGGCCAGTGACAGTAGTTTTGTATTTCAGATAATACGATAATGACGATTGTATAACGGGGCTACTAAGTCCATACGTTTTGCCCGTTAATGACATACAACGTATCTGCATATAATTATACCGATTTAGATATACCTACGGGTGGACCGATCGATATCGAATACGAATCGAGACGATGACACTCGTTCCGTAACCATCGAACGTATATTCCCCGCGTTACGCCCGATACCTACATTCTCTTTCATCAAAATCTTTATAAGTATTCAAATTATATATATATGTTACATACATAGTCCGGAATTGTACATTTCGCAATTTGTACAGTGATTTTTGTACATATTGCAAATTGTACAATGTTGTTGTACAAAGTAACTAGATTGTACAAGTTACATTATACAATTCGCAATGTGTACAATAATCATTGTACACACTGTGATATAAAATAAAATACGTGAAATTATAACAACAGTATTTATATTACTTATAGTCTTATGAGTTATGAGTTATATTTCCTATTTACATGTAATCTAATATATTAGTAAAGGTATAAGAGCGCTTTCAGACGAGACACTTTGTGGCCGGCTACAAGAATCTTGCCACCGTACACAGTGGCGTAACTGGATAAAAAAATAAGGGGGGCAAAATAATGTACTCACCAAAATTGTAACCCCTTGGGGGGGGGGGGGGGGGGGGTAGGGTCAAATATATTTTTTTTCTTTTATATATACCTAATTTTTTGTTTTTACACAACTATACAAGGTACAAGACAAGGGAATTACTTTTATTTTATTTTAGTTAATAATAATAAGTGCTAATACTAAAATAATACTAGTATATATGATTAAGTAATAATTATAATTAGTAAATAAATAATATACCTATATAATTAGTAATACTTAAAATTAAGTGTTTAAAAAATCACTGTCATCAATATTTAAACACATTTTTAATTTGTTAGTAATGATAATGATTAATGAATAATAATAATGAATAAATAAAATAACTTCTTTTTATTTTAAAACTTATACATATTATAAGAATTATACTGACTGATACATTTACATAAATAAATAATAATAATAATAATACAAAAAATAATGATTTAATAAAATAATTGTTCTTTTATTATTTTAAAACTAATTTTCTGTGTCCTTCCACTCCATTTGAATCAAATTCATCAATGACTTGTTCAATGTTAATTGGCACTGACCGTTGAATTTGTAGTACTGCTAAAGCACTCAAGTGTTCTTGGCCCATGCTGGTTCTTAGATAATTTTTTAATCGTCTTAAGCATGAAAATGACCTTTCACACGTAGCTGTATTTATTGGTACAGTCAAAAATATTTTTATTATTTTCATAAAATTGCTGAATCCTATGTGTAATTCACCACATAATAAATATTCAACTTTATTTGTGATATTGTGAACACTATATTTTTTCTTAAACATCCGATTAAACATGGTAAGCTCAATAGTGACTTCATCAACATCAAATTCATATGTTTTACACACTAATTCAATTGAATTTTTTTGTGGTATTTCACTGAAAATTACATCTTTTAATGCTTGAAGTACTTTTAGATCATTTTCTTTAAATCTATCTTCTATTTCATTTATTATAATATCCAAAACAACATTATAAATATTAATTTTATACATATCTTGAACACTTCTTATGTTTGAAGAAATAATTTGTCCTCCTCCCAATTTTAATGGGACAGTTCTTTTTCTTGGAAGTTTTGGAGAACCAATACTGTTTTTTCTTGTTATTTCAATAGCTTTATCCCAAGTTTTATTAAATGACGAATCTGATCTATAATCATTTAAAGAAGCCACTGTCTGTTGTGTCATTGTACTAACACTAGCATAATTAGTATTAGGAGATTGTAAATATTTTGATAAAATCTGAGTTTCTTGCATTATATCATTTAAAAAAACTATGCAAAATACAAATTCAAAATTTGTTATAGAAAATAATAAAGAAGAAGCATCAGATCCATTAATTGTATCTTTCTCTGATATGTCTTCTAAAGTGTTGACAATGACAGTAAAATTTAAAAGAACCGAGTTTAAAGCATCTAACCTGCAACTCCATCTAGTGCCACTCAAACGTTTTAAAGTTTTTGGTCCAGTTTTATTACCCATTTTCACCCATATTTGCTCAAATATTCCATACCTTTTAGAAGAAGCGCCAATAAAAGTATACAAAGCGTTTAATGTTCCAAATGTATTTCTGACATATGCAACTTGTTTTGCCAAATCAACCAAACAAAGATTTAGAATATGAGCATGGCAATGAATATACATTGCTAATGGGTTTTGAGTAAGTATTCTGGCTTGAACACCGCTATATGATCCCCTCATAGATGCTGCACCATCATAACATTGGCCTCTTATATCTTCTATTCTAAGATTATAGCTATTTAACACTTCTTTTATTAAATTAGTCAAAGACCCACCATCAGTTCTAGCAGTTCTAAAAAATCCTATGAAAACTTCATGAGTGCTTTAACTAATATCGACATAACGAATGATAAAAGATACTTGTTCGTGCCTAGCAAGATCTTGAGTTTCATCAATTAATATGCTATAAATACCAGCTATTTGAATATCTTCGAACAGGGACAAATGGACGCGGCCGTTTGGACGCGGCCATTTGGACCCAGCCATTTGGACGCGAGGTCATTTAGACGCAGCCGTTTGAGCGCGGGTACATTTGGGCGCCAAAAAAAAAACATAAATTATAATATATTTATTTTATTCGTAATTTTATATTGGGTTATTATACTAAGTTACTGTACAGAAATATTTTGGGCTATCCTTCTCAAAAATGACAAAATTTCACTCTGTTCATAATTTTGAACGATTTTTAAAATCCTCTTATCAACATCAATATATTTTTTAAATTTTTTAGGTGGACAACTTCCAGCTTCTAATTGACTATAACAAAAGTCTCTACTTGACTGTACTTTTTGAAGACACGTTATAAAATACCACAAACTTTGATGGTTAACGCCAATCTCCATGTTTAGTCTTCGATTAGCAGCTTCGGCGTGATTGTTGGTTCTGTTTTTTCCATTCAAAACTCTGTTATACATGTTTTTTTTTTTTTTTTACTAAGAAAATATTACAATCTGTGTACTCAATACAATAAGTAAAATGTTTTAAACAATATGATGATACAAGGCATGAATATCGTGCAAGAAGAAGGAGTTCATTGACACCACTTCAAATAAAAAAATGTACAAATAAAATTATGAATGTACTGTGCTTACACGAGTTAGAGGTCTCTAGCCCAGTTTCTTTAAGTCGACGTAAGGGATTAATAGGGTTAGAAGGATTATGGAGATTAGATATTAGGAGGTTAGGATGATTTTGTGTGTCATTGTGGAATTTTTGAAAGTAGCAAGATGCAAGTTCGGGAAGTGTTGGAATTCTTAGATCTTTGTGGAGAGTGTAGTTACTGGTATTATACATGTTCCAAATATTAGGTGGAATTGTGGAAATAAAGGTAATCGACAAAAATAACTCTTAAATTTGAATAGGCGTTTGATATATATATAAAAAAAACACATAAAAGAATTCCATAACATTAATTATGATTATAGTATAATACCCAGAAAATAAATATTATTTTAATTTATGTTTTTTTCGCGTCCAAATGTACCCGCGTCCAAATGGCTGCGTCCAAATGGCCGCGTCCATACGGCCGCGTCCATTTGTCCTAGATCGGAATATCTTTTATTATACTTAAGGTAACATTTTTAGCCATTAAACTAATAAACTCATTAGTATGTGTACCAGTCACTTATCTAAAAGATTTTTCCTTTTGTAAAAAATAACGGTCCAACATAATATTGTCTTTGGCTCGTAATTTCATTAACTCTAAAAAATTGCCCATGTTTTCAGAATCTTCATTTTCCCTGTGTCCTCGAATTGAAATCCCTTGATAAGCACAGTATTGTAGAGTTTCTAATAAAAGTTTTATATATTCTCTATTTTCTTTAACTAGTTTGATGTGATTACTATCAATATTTGCTATGACACTACCCAATTTACTAGCTGATTTAAACCCAGCATACTTAGCCATAGAATCTTTATGGCCAACACTTTTGGAATGATTAGTTGAATATTCATTCATTTTCTTCCAAGATTTAAAACCTTCACTTACAAATGCTTTATCACAACTGACAGATGGAAAAGCACGACAGTAAAAACAAAATGCTGAGTTTTTTGAAGGACTGTACTCAAGCCATGGAAATGTAAGATACCATTCTTTTCTAAATTTTCTACCTCTTTCTTGAAGAAAATTACAGTTATTTGGCTGATATTGTCCAAAACCAGAACAAAGTAAACTATAAGCTTTTTTGGAATCTTTAGCTTTAGCTGGATCGCGATCACATTCTGTAAATGATTTAGTAAAATCTAATTGAGAATGATAAAAATTTCAAAAAAATGTTGAAACAATATTAAATATAATTTTAGTAAAGTTATATATAAACAAAAACATATGCGTTGATATGCTATACGAAATTTAAAAAATATACTTAAGTATTCAGCATGATTCATATGTATCAGAAGTAGAAACACAATACCTACCTATAATGGCAAAAAATAATCTGGGAGCTTGTTATTTAACATGCTTTACCCATTCATAACTTTTATATATAATTATATATTTTATATATTATAACTATTGCAGAGCTTGCGCTAATGTGCAGTAGTGCACAAAATGTACAGTTCTAAATTAAAATGTGCAGTTCATAAAAAAAATATGACTAACCTCACAGCGTGGACGTGAAGCGTTTAATAAGAGCTAATAATTCATTTGTCTCTATCACGTTCCATCATGAATGTTTCAACTAAAAATATGTACTTATACATTAATTAAAACATGCCCCCCTTGTATGATCGGGATCCTAATATGTCAATCGTCAAATGGATGAACAGCAAAAAAAAAAAAAAAAACATAGAGTAATTACAAAAATAAAGGTCAAGTAACAAAATTATTTCAATGATGTGTTTCCAGATGCTACAAATAAACATCATTAATTTATTATTTTATATTATTAATTATAAAAGAGTATAGTGATACTGATGATGAAAAGGTTGTTGCGAAAAATAAAAATTAATCATTTTAAAATTAGATTAAAGGAATTTCTTATTTAAATTATTAATATCTATATACATTATGATGTATAATATAATATTATTTAATATTTATGATAGTATATATTATTTATCATACGCGAGCGTCAAATTATTTCACTTCTGTAAAACAAACAGGACATGCAGCTCTAACATTTCCTTAGTACTATCTCTGAACTATTGGTTTATAATTAATTAAGAGACAAATATACAATATACATAAGTACTTACCAATAGATTGTTCATTAATAGTATCATCCACACATGTTGTATTATTTACAAAATTTTCTGTTTCCTTAAAATAAAATTTAAATATTAATTATTTAAATTAAACCCACTATAATAAGTAAAAAACACATAATCTATGACTCCTCATAGATATAAGAATTTTATTCAGGTAGAAATCCGTTTAAAAATTATTGATTATAACACACAGAGTAATTTAAAGTAAAAATAATTTGTATTAATTTATATTTCTGATTTGAACTTACCATTTGAATGTTCATTAATAGTATCATCCACACATGTTGTATTATTTACAAAATTTTCTGTGTTTCCTTAAAATATAATTTAAATGTTAATGTAATAAAGGAATTTAATTTCCATAACTCAGAGAATAAGGTATTCAAGCAAAACGTTATAAAAATTTAAGTAATACTTACTTCTTTGAGCGTTTATATCGTTTATATTTTTTTTCGATTTTGTAGAAATGAAATTTAATAATGTCAACTGCCGTTTGTTAGACATTTTTATAGCATAATATAATTATAATTAACCAAGTTCGAATTTCAAAAGTATAGTCAAAAATCAATAGTCATTACTTAATCACTTGTCAGTCGATCAGCACAGACGTACAGTGCCACAGACCACAGCACATAAACAAAATTAATTGTATAATCGGTTATCATTATAATCGATTTAAAAATAACCTGGCGGCTGGCATTCCCATGCCTAGTCATGAAATCTATACTAATAAATAAAATGATAGCGTTTATTTGTAAATTGTATGTTTTCACTATCACAAAAGTACACAGTATAACAATCATGTATATTGTATAACATATCAGTTGATTCTTATTACTTATTACATATTTTGGATTTTTATCGTTGAATGTAGATAATCTGAAAAAACTCGCTAATTGTCTTGTTCTGAGATGTTAACATATTAGACGTTAGTAGTGTATATACGAGTAGTACACAAGTACTGTTTCAAAATTGCATTCTACATTTAAAATTTATTCTTTCGATTACTTTTTAGATTTTAAAATTTGAACTGTTGGCCTATCTGCGGGGGCAAAATGATACTTTTGCCCCCCCCCCCCCCGATAAAATTAAAAGAAATATTATTATAAACCTACATATTAATAAAGTCAAATATAATTTCATATAATTAGTCAACATTAAATCCCTGTAGGTTCTTACATACTAGGTATTGTTTCATCATTTATTTTTACAATCAAGTGAGTTGTGACAGCGCGAGTTGCATAATACATTTTTTTTTTACATATACATTTATGATTATAACATTTCCGTGTACAAAAAAATTAAAAAAAACCTTGCCCTTCAAACATTGATTCTCTCGAATTTGCCGTTCTTAGAGAAATTTTATCAGTAGGTATATCATTTATATTTAATATATTTACCCCATCACAAGATGAAAATTGATTACGACTGAAAAGTTGTGCAATAATGCCATTTTTCGTACCGATTTTATACAAGTCGTCCGTCGTTACTTCCATTATAACACCTAATAAAATGAAAGTACATCACTAATGTGATTATTATTTAAAAATATAAAATAATGTATTTCCTATGATATTTCTCGAATCTACTTTACTTCTATACTCTATTTTTCGAGAGTTGACCCACTTCCGCGCATGCATACTGAGCCGCCGGAACGTTGAGACCCCCCAGGCAGCAGACCGGTGGTCTGTGATTGGTCGGCGGTGTTCGGCGACCGACGGCGCTTGTCGTAGTAGGCAGCTGCCGCCGTGTATACAGAATGTCTATTATATTATATGTTGTACGGTACGCATGGCAGCTACAAATTCAATATGACCCTAACACTGTATTCAGTATATTACTTAACCAAAATACTTACTGTTTATAATATTATAAGTATAATATGTCGTATATAGTAGACAGTCATCAAAATATTACTTAGGTCAGTGAAGCATATGTGCTGAGACAGCGATTAAATTACGATATAACACCGCCGTACAGGCAGGCACGGGAAGTCCCGTTGTCGCTGAGTGAATCGGCGAGGACGTATGTACTCTGGTTGCACGTGAGAAACGTCAATCATAGTACGGGCTATTTTAATCGAATTAGTTAATTATTTTACTTGTGTTTTAAAATATAATAAAAGTGTTTCCGACCTGAAAACCCGAGTATTATTTCAAAGTCTTTCTTCGTTCTTACCCTTAATATTGGAACAGTGCTCAGACCCACACACCTTAATAGTCAATGAGGTTTTTAATAACCGAATAGTGCTCCGGTTGTGGTGTCCTAATAGTCATTCCAATTTAAGAAACGAACGGAGAACGACAAAAACGCACACCGTCGTACCTCAAAGGTTAACAGTGCTAATCAGAATTTATTCTAGAGACAGTCATTAACCTGGAGTGTACGGGGGTAAGGTAAACAGTTGGTTTACCGCGTATCATCCGATACGGGTGATACCACAGAGTGGCACCCAACGGGGTTATTTATCCACGGTCGGAGACATTTTTTTTTTGATTTTTGTGCCCTGGGGGTCTATTTTTGAACTTGATCTAATTGAATTAGTGATCTAATATACACGTTTTCGATCATCTTTTAGACCAACTAGCAAAAACGGTATTTTTGAACTTGATCTTACAATTAGTAATCTAATTTTCAATCTAATTATTCGATCATTGTATTAGGTTACATATTTACCAATCTAATAGCATATTAGTTCACGAATATTAATTTTTTTCGTATGTATCTTAATCCTATCTAGTGTTAATTGGAATACAAATATTTTATTTCTTAAGACGCATTGGTTTATAGTTTTAATTAATATTAATATTACGTTCTATGTTTTCTATATTACGTACTATGGAATATTTGCTACATTTAAATAATATTCAAGCTATTAGAAACCTCGAGGTGGTAGAAATGGATGCACATGAAGTTCGTCGATTTTATTCTGCTGAAAACGCTTTTAACGGTACTTAATTTTTATTTTACTGAAGTTTTAAGTTGTATAATTTTCAAATAATATTATTTTAATTAGACTTGAATGATCGACAGTTTATAAAGAAATTTAGACTTCCAAAAGATAATGTTCGTAACCTAATACATAAATTATCTCCTTACATGAATCATCCAACTAGATTGTCTGCAATAAGTATTGAAAGAAAGGTACCTACTTAAATTATTGATTAACCATAATTTTTTGGTTATTTAAAGGCAGTTGTGTAGTAGGTGTACGTGACGATTACTCTTTTTAAGTTAATAATAATGTGTTTACCTACTATTCATACTACAGATTACAAATGTACATGATACAGCATAATATATAAATACAATAAATAAATAGGCATATTAAGTTTATTTTATTGTTTATAAAACTCTGACACTGTTGAAATGTTTAAAAAAAACTTTATTAAATAGATATTAACAGCCTTGCGATTTTATGCAAGTGGTTCATACCAACAAGACATTGGTGAAAACAGATCTTCAGCTATGAGTCAATCAGCTGTGAGCCAATGCTTAACAGAGGTAACTGAAGCTCTTAATCAACCGGAAATATTTAAGGCTCATGTACATTTCCCTAGGACTACTGAAGAGCTTAACATTGTTAGACAAAAGTAAAATTAATTTTTAAAAGTATTTCAGATTATAAATGAATTAATAAAACATTTCATTTCTTAAGGTTTTTCGAAAAATTTGGAGTCCCTGGTATTGTGGGTATTGTAGATGGTACTCACATAGCTATTGTACCCCCGAAAAGTGAGGGTTTATTTCCGGAACATATTTATGTCAATAGAAAAAATTATCATTCTATAAACACCCAATTGGTATGATTGTATTATGACATTATGTATATTATAAGTATAATATACTCGTATATACATAATTGTTGTATAATACAATATATTATAGAAAATATGTGTTATTACTTATTAGATATGTGATTCAGACATGAAAATAATTAATGTTAACGCTAGATATCCGGGAAGTACAAATGATTCTTATATTTGGAATAGGAGTAATATTTCCAATACCATGCAACAGCTTCATACTAATGGTTTCCGTTCATATTGGATGTTAGGTAAACGTCGATAAAATAAAATAATAATGGTTATATGGATGTTATGTTTTTTGTATGCAGTGGAACTGATTTGATTTAGCCCTATAGTTTAATAGTGTGGTTTACATCGTTACAGCGGATTCTGGGTATGCTTTAAGACCGTGGATGATAACTCCACTTCACGATCCTCAACCTAATACACCAGACGAAAATTTTAATAAATGGTTTTTAAAGACGAGGTCATTAATAGAGAGATGTAATGGTGTTTTAAAAATGCGATTCCGGTAAATAAATACCTACTATAATTAACTTTATTAACTAAATTATTTTAAAACATTAAATTATTTCTTTAATTTTAGCTGTCTATTGAAACACAGAGTATTACACTATAGTCCTGTAAAAGCATCTAAAATAATCAATGCGTGTGTCATATTGCATAATATATGTATCGAAAATAATGTCATCGAACCTATATTTGATGACCTAAATATTGAAGATGAAGATCTAGGATTATTTGAAAACAATAATAACGTAAATGACGAACAAATGAGAACCGTTAACCCACAATTAGTAGCTGGTCGTGAAATGCAGAGACAAATTATACAACGATATTTTAATGCATAATTTTGAAAATTTTTATAGATATTAAAAAGATAAAACAACTACATTATGTTATTTAACATTGTCAGTTTAATTTAATTTAATGCATAATTTAATGAAAAATTGATACTTAAGTAAAAAAAAAAAATTAATTAATTATAGTTACATTTTAACAATTAAATCTCTTAGTTTGATATCGAAATAAATATACGTCATATGAATAACATATTAAATATCTTTTTTAGTTATATGCATAAGTATGTTATTTAAAACATCGGTCAACTTATTTTGAACTGCCAAACTGTCAGAATAATATTTTTGAGTGTTCTCAATTTCTTTTTCTTTGAGTTTGAGTTTTCTTTCATAGTAATCTTGTTTTATTTTAACCAAATTCTCACTAACTGTACCTAGGTGTGTTGTAGCTTCCACTGATTTTTCTAACCTTTGCTTTTTTTTCAAGGTTTTCTTGTCACTATATAAAAAAAAAATGGTACACTTATCAAAATTTATATTTATTTTACCAATTAATATATTAAAATACATAATTATTTAAGAAATACCTGCTGTCTATATATGTATGTGTTTGCTGCTTTTCTATGAAACTTAATTCTTTATTCTGTGATGTATTTTCAGTCCACACCATACCCGGAATGTTATTAAATTCTCTAAAATAGAATTAGCAAAAATATTTGTTTAAAATAAAAACTATTATTCATTTCTATAGTTTATAATACTGACTCAATATTCTCTAATGGTAAATTCAAATCAATATTCTCATGACTGTTTTGATTATCATTGTTCATAAAAATGAATGATACATCTGCTTCCATTACTTCTTCATGTCCATGAATAGCAGTTGAACCAATAAGTCTTAAAACAGAATTTTCGACTTCCGTCAGATGCTCATCATCTGGTTTTTCACCTCCTCCTGTTTTATTATAAGATGATTTAGATGGCACTTTTCCTTTTGTCATCCATTTTATGTCATTGTAGCACTAATTAAAATAATACATTATAGTATAGTATTGAAGACTATTAGGAAACAAATTATTAACTTTTGAATTTTACCTTTCTCCAGAGCTTCCACGTTTTAGTGGCACCAACACAAGAATTCAGCTTAATAGATACTTCTTCCCATAAGTTTTGTGTCTTTTAAAGTGAAATTTGAGGAAAATTTTTTAGTGTTTAGTTGTGGGTGATTCGTGACCCATTCTACTAAAATTTTCTTTTGCTCTTCACTAATATTTTTGCCCTTTGGGCGCTTTCCAATAACTTGACTCATAGCTTATATGAGTATATATTAGTATATATTTTTATGAAATAAATAAATATTAAGTGATAAACTGCATAAATTATGCAGCATAAATCATAATTAATTCGTGAAAAAATCGTATGAATCTATGATATTGGCAATATAATTTTCAGCCATAGAGTTAAAAATGTTTCAAAATATATATTATCTATGGATTTTTCTAAAAACGCGCGTCGAAATTATAGTGTTACCAACATAATTTGTGTTATTTTATTCATCGGTTATTCGTATACTAATTATTCGTTTATCTTTATTAGATTACCGTTCAAAAATACAGATTTTTGTTGGTGATCGAAAATCAGTAACCTAATGATTAGTACACGAATCATTCGATCAGAATTTTAGATCAAGTTCAAAAATAGACCCCCTGGTACCTCAACCTTGGCACGTTTAATTTTTCGAAGTGTTTATTTGTGTTTTGTGCCGCGTAGTACAATCTGGCAACCGTGCGTTTACACGTATACGCCAAGGTGAGCAACGTTTCGTAATATACTTACATATTAATATTAGGATTATAGTTTAGGTTTTATTCTCTTTAATAATTTTTCAAAATTCTTATTAAATTTTAAATAACCGCAAAATTTTAATTTAAGTTTAAACAAGTAGATTAGATTTTTTTTAAACTATTTAAATAGGATTTTTCAGTTCATTTGTTTTCTTCTCTTATTCTTTTCAAAAATTTATTCGACATTAAAAAACGGCAAAAAGATTTTAATTTAAGCGATATACTTACATATTAATATTAGGATTATAGATTAGTAAAAAAAAAAAAAAAAAAAGTAGATTAGGTTTTTACAAGAGTTTTTCAGTTTCTTAAATTTTAAATAACCGCAAAATTTTAATTTAAGTTTAAACAAGTAGATTAGATTTTTTTTAAACTATTTAAATAGGATTTTTCAGTTCATTTGTTTTCTTCTCTAAATTCTTTTCAAAAATTTTTTCAAACCGCAAAATATTTTTATTTAAGCGATATACTTATTTATTAATATTAGGATTTTAGATTAGTTTTAACGATTTAAATAGATTTTCCTTTAATTCAATAATTTTTCTAAATTATATTCTGTTTTAAATAACCACAAAAAAAAAAAAAAAGTTTCAAACTGTTCAAAAATTAATTATTTAAGTGTTAAGCATAAATTAATTAAATTAAATTTTATTATGATATGAATGACGAACACCTTATAGCTTTGGGAAAAAAAATTACAAAATTAACCGATATTTATTTACAAAGAAAACCCGACCTTATTGAATTATGCAAATCTAAACAATTAAAAAGTGTAGGAACCGTAGAAAATCTGAGGGCAAGATTATCTAGATATTATAAGGGGATCGTAGAATTTGACGACATCGAAGAAACTTTAAGCGATCTAGAAAAACTCAAAGTTCAAAAGGATTCAATTGAAGACAGAATCGATATCACAGAATTACTTAAACAGAGCAACTTAAGTGATTCAAGCCCAGGAACTAGTTATAACGATATAAATAGGCCAGAAAAAATTAATAACGACCTTTTAAATAATATATCCAAAGATTTAGAAGAAAACGCAAACAAATTAATAATCCAAGCAGAAAAAATAGTAAACCTTGGTAGTAATTTATATAAAAATGATTTAGTACAAGCCCCTAATAACAGTTATAATAACTTAATAAACTTAGATTCTAACGAATCAACAAAAGTAGAACACATATACGAAGATATCATAAGTCCAACTGATTCAAATTTAAATACCACCTTCTTTAGCAACTCAAAATTCGTAATAGACAATACACCTGAAAAATTAAATAAATTGGAAAATAAAAAACCAAAACACAAAATGGAAAAAATGATTGTCAAACCAGATAGTTTCTCCGGACAAGGCGACATAAAAACATTCATCAGACAATACGAAAAAGCAGCACAGATCAACAATTGGGACGACGACGAAAAAATTAAGTTTTTATCAATATTTTTGAAAGAAACTGCTAACATATTTCTACAAAATTTGGAAAACAAAGGAGGTAACTTGTCATGTGAAAATCTGAAAAGCGAGTTCATAAACGAATTTCAACCCATAGGATACTCGATAATATTGAAAAACAAATTAGAAAACAGAAAACAGAACGACTTAGAGTCAATTTCTAGTTTTGTTACGGAAATAGAATACCTGTGTAGCCAAGTACAAAAAGATATGAAAGAGGAAGAAATTTGCGTATACATACTAAAAGGTATTAGGGAACCCATATTACATGCAATATCACTGCACGATAATAGTACTTTAAAGAAATTGAAAGAAAATTTGAAAAAATATGAACTGATGCAATTTAGAATTAATTCAAGAAGTTCAGGTCTCAGCGAATACACAGAAATCTTAAATAAGCAAGTAATGCAACTCAATAATGAAACTAAAGACAGCAATCAAGAAATAAAACGATTAAATACAAAATTAGAAGGAATAGACAATTATCATAAAAATAAAATTGATCAATTGTGTACCAAAATCGATCAACTATGTACCGAAATGCATAATTTAAAAAAAAACGACAAGACAGTCAATTTTGAAAATAGATCACGCAAGAGAGAAAAAAGTCCATATCCAGGAAAAGCAGATTACGAAGGTAGAAACCATTATAAAGAAAAAAGTCCTTATCCTGATAGGTACAACAACGATAAGTTTAGAGAAAGGAGTAGAGACAGATACTATAACAATAAATACAGAAATAACGGTAGAGAAATGGGCAATAATAGAGATAGGTCCGATTCAAAAAATAGGGGAAACTCCTATGACAGATCCAGAGATAAAAATAGTTATAACAACAGAAATAGTGAAAATGATACAAATAGGAAACAGTACAGTAGGGAAAACAGCAGAGAAAGATATTTAAGATCCACAACGCCGGAGAGATTTAACGGAAGAGAAAAGATAACATGCTACAAATGCAATGGTAAAGGACACTATGCTAACGATTGCAATTTTTCAAAAAACTAATAACACCCGAGCTAAGAGAAAAATCGGAATATCTAACTCGGGGAACAAATAATATTTATACAAAAACCGACAACTCAAAATTTAACAAAGAAAAACAGATTGAGAAAAATAATTATATACATTTTGTAGAAAATTGGTACAAATCAACAAATTCAAATAAATTAATAACTAATGAAAAAAACGACGATGACGAAAAATCTATAGAAAACATCGTAACAATAAGTAAATTGACCCCATTAAATGAATTCCAAAAATTCCTTCTCAGCAATAACGATAGAACCGATTTCCTATGCGATTACAGTGAACAGACGATAAATATTTTTTCATTACCAAATGATATCGCAATCGGCCATTGCACAAGTCAATGCTTCACCATGTCGAAGGGGATTGCGTTACAATTCAGAAATAAATTTAACAACGTGGATAAATTAATAGGCCAACAAAAAAAAACCACCGAAATGGCTTATTTGAAAAACGGAAGCCAATGGATTTTATACCTCATAACAAAAAATAAATATTACGATAAACCAGCATACACTAACATTTTTAGCACATTAACTAATACTAGGCAATTTTGTTTAGAGAAAAATATTACTACCTTGGCATTACCAAAAATTTGCACTGGACAAGACAAAAAGGATTGGAACGTTATTTCTACCATGATTAAGTTTATTTTTCAAAACACACAGATAAAAATTTTAATATGCCTACTGCCGAGCAACGACAATGAAAAGCAAAATAAAAATATTAGAAACAATAATTCCCAAACTACCAATATTACGATAGGTAAAAATTTTAATAACACGATCAGCGATAATCTAAGGTACGAAATAGCACAAATCGCTGGCTCATTCGTAAAAACAAAGGACGTACCCGGAGACGGTGATTGTGGTGCCCACGCACTACGAATATGCTTAAAACATCATGGTATATATAGGAAAACGGTAGAATTATTAAATATGCTCGGCATTCCTAATTGCAAATCTGGCTACTATTTTAAAGATGACGATCTAGCATTTATCTGTGACCAATTTAATTTAAACTTATATTTAATACACGAAAATCCCGGAGACACAAATGCCATAATATACTGGAAATTAAATAGGAAAAGTATAGGGATATTCAATAAGGACTGTCATTGGACACCAGGAATCACCACAAAAACATATAAACCACGTCAATTCAATAATATAATAATAAACACAGTTTTTCCCGACTTTAATACCATTGAAAAAAATATAGACCATTTTTTATACGAATGTTGCGATCGTTTAAAATTATCACAACAAAACCCTATAGAAAAAAATAAACCCGGCAACAATTTAAAAACTGACATATCAACAATATGGTACTCACAATTTTGCCAAGACTGCGAATATTTGTCCACAACCAAGGATATACAAGACGACCATGATGACAAAGACTGATATTGGAGTGATGAGGAAAACGTTATGTTTTGTGAAATATGCAGAAATTACATAAGAGAATATCGAAATCGGCCCATGCAAAAAGACGAGAAAGCCATAGAAACAAAAAATCAGCAAAATCAGCACAAAGACGAAATTAAAATCAACAATCAAAATACAAGCGCAGATTCAAACACAAACCGGAAATAAGAGTGCTATCCATAAGAATAAAACTGGATGATAATGAACAAAATGCAATAATAGACACAGGCTCAAATCTATCATGTATAGATTATTCCCTAGTAAAAAATAAACAAGAAATAAAACCCAAAGAACAAATAATAATAACAGGCGCAGACAATAATGAACTAATACAAAGAGGAACAACAGAAGTAACAATTATAATCAATACACTAAAATACAAAATCAAAGTATACGTCATTGAGGGACTAAGTTGCAAACTACTATTAGGAAATGATTTCAATATTAAATACAACATAATAATCAATTTTAAAAATAAAAACATAAAAATCGAAAATAATTCTATAAAAATGGACGAAATATGGTACGAACATAATAAAAGTCATAACATAAATATTTTTGCTACCGGAAGCATTATGTGTAAAAATCAAAATAATAAAACAGTAACCAATGACAATGAAATAGAAGACGATCAAGGTACAATAATAAACATTTCCAAGGAGCTGAACAATGATCAACGCGAAAAAGCACGTAAATTAGTAAAAAGGTTTAAACATTTATTTACATCCGACCCATTAAACATAGGTTGTGCAAATGTAGAGCCTTGCGAAATAAACTTAAAATCCGACAAACCCATATTCCAGCCACCATACAGAACACCTCCAATCCAAAGAGAAAAATTAAAGAAATTAATCAATAAAATGATAAAAGCCGACATTATCGAACCAAGTCGAAGTAATTACGCGGCACCAAGGGCGCCCACAGGGGGGGCCGAGAGGGGCCATGGCCCCCCCCGCTAAATTTTTATAATATTACAGTTATAAAATATAAATATATAAATATATAAATATATAAAATATATTAGAAGTTTTGTAGCATTTTATTATTTTTATTATTTTAATAAAATAGATCGATAATTGATTAATCATAAGTGATTAGTGATAAAATTGTTCTGTGTGATAACGTGTTACCGCGACCGTGGTCTAAATCATCTAAAATTTTAATGTCTGATTGACAGTAATCACGATTTAAGATAGTACTATCTTGTGACAGTAATCACTAATCAATTCAATTTATATTTTATTTGGCTTGTAAAATGTGAATTATAATTTCAAATTTGTATTATTTATAACCTTAACGTATTAATATTAAGATGAATCCACCAAAAAGAAAAAATACATTTATGGATAAGTTTGTTTGTAAAATACCCAAAAATGATGACGACAGAAGTACAACTGATGATCAAAAATCTACTCCAACATTAACAAGTTTGGACACAAAATGTGAAGTAGCACCTTCTAAACTACAGGTAGGTAACTACTCATAAGATTTTTTCCTAATAAATAATTATTAAGTATTTTATATTTATTATTTATGAATTTTTATTAGGATATTATTCAAATGCAAGCAAATAATAAACATGATATTGGTCTTTTTCTTGGTAAGTCTGTTGACAATACATTAAAATATGAAATGCTTATGTCTCCATGGAGCCCTAGTAGTGCTTATGATTTTAAAGCAGATATTAGTGTTGGTAAAAGACCTTTTTTGTTAGCTTGGCTTAAACAGAATGATTGGCTTTGCTACTCAGCCATTTTTAAAGGAGCTTTTTGCAAATTTTGTGTTTTGTTTGAACCACCGATTGACAAAGGTGGAGTGCAAGGCGCATTCATAAAAACAGCGTTTATTAAGTTCAAACATTTCCAAGCTCAGTCAAAGATACATTCAAAATGTTCTTGGCATACATTTTCAGTACAGAGTGCTAAAAATTTTATAGCTGTTATGGATGGTAAAAAAATAGATGTACATCAAATGTTAAATTCTTCAGTGAAAAATGTCATTGAATCAAACAATCGTAAACTTCATTCAATAATTTCTTCTATTATTTTCCTTGGTGTACATGGAATACCACTCAGAGGAAAAACTGATGACACAGCTATATTCAATAATTTACTACATTTTAGGGTTGAAAGTGGAGATGAAATTTTGAATGATCATTTTAAAAATAGTGCTAAAAATGCAAGTTACATGTCTCATAGAATACAAAATGAACTTATAAGTATAATAGGTAATGTAATATGTAATATGATTTTAAAACGTGTCAAGGAAGCTGAATGTTATTCAATATTAGCAGATGAAACAATGGATATAGCGGGAATAGAACAATTATCAATATGTTTAAAATATGTGACTTATGAAAACAACCAAACAGTTATAAAAGAAGACTTTGTTGGGTTTATTTCATTGGAAAAATTGGACTCAGAAAGTATATCAAACAAAATTATTTCTAGTTTACAAGAATGGGGTTTGGACCTAAATAAATTGGTAGGACAAGGATATGATGGTGCTAGCACAATGGCTGGACATGTCAGTGGTGTACAAAAAAGAATAAGAGACAAGTATAAGAAAGCAGTTTTTGTCCATTGTGCTAGTCATAGATTAAACTTGGTTTTAAACGAACTGAACTCAGTTCCATGTGTTCGGAATACAATTGGTATTATTAAAGAAACTATAAACTTTTTTAAAGAAAGTTCATTGCGTCGAATAGTTGCTCCAAGTCTTACGAAATTGTGTGTTACTAGGTGGTCGGAGTCACATAAGGCATTAAGAAAATATTATGAAAATTTCCTGTTGATAGTGGAAGCACTAGAGTATCTCAAAGTAAATGGGAATAAAGATACATCATTGAAAGCTACATGTCATTTAAATTCTGTTACCACATCTCAATTTATTGTGTGCCTTAGGATAATTGCTAAATACTCTGCAACTATAGAACCTATAACCAATTCTTTACAGGGAATAAATTGTGATTTATTTAGTGCAAATAAACATATTAAAGAACTTATTAAATATATCAGTGATGACAGAGCTAATAACGAAGAAATGTTTCTAATTTTAATGAGAGATATTAATATGTACTTAAATGAACTTGGTATTACATTAATGACTCCAAGAGTATCCTCAAAACAAACTTTAAGAAATAACCCCCCTTCATCAAGTCCAGAAGACTACTACAGAAAATCTATTTATATACCATATTTAGATTCACTGATCACATCTTTAAATGAAAGGTTCCCAGAGGATAATTCAAAATATGAGATCATTTCAGTTCATCCTAAGTACTTTAAACAAACAAAAAAAGAAGAATTTATCATACAACTCCAAAATCTAAAATCATTTTATGGAAAATTCATTGAGAATATTGAAGAAGAAGGCCTAGTATGGTACAATATGTGGAAAGAAAAAAATTATGAAAATATGGATTTTCTGAAGTTATTAGATGAAGTCACATTTCTACCTTCAATAAAAAAATGTCTTTTAATAGCAGCTACACTTCCATCTACTACATGTAGCGTTGAAAGGTCTTTTAGGTTTGTATTACAATTTATAATATATTTTTTATTTTTACTACTTCAATTATTAATTATGTTTTATATTTGCTTTAAATTAGCTCGCTTAAAAGACTTAAAACATGGCTTCGTAGTACTGTTACTGAGAACCGCTTGAATGGCTTGGCATTAATGAATATTTACAAAACTTATGTGCAAGCTCAAAAATCAAACATTATAGATGAAACAATAAAATTATTTGCTATGGAGCCTAGGCGCATGCAATTTTTATTTAATGACCAATAATCTAACTAATCTAATTAGTTAATATAATATAATAATTAATAAGATTTTTTTTTTTTTTTCAGTGCTCTTAAATTGATGTCTCATATAATATTTTGATGAAAATATACCTACTGTTAATCATATTATGGTGTCATCAGTTTGTTTACTAAGTTTGTAATGAAACTATAAAATACTATACCTAATAATATGTTATGGCTATGTATAATATAAACTTTGCCCCCCCCGGTGAAAATTTCTGCGGGCGCCCTTGCGCGGCACCAGTATTTTTAATTCCGAAAAAGGAAAAAGGCGAATACAGATTTCTAGTAGATTATAGGAAACTAAACAACGAAACGATTAGTGACAAACACCCTATACCTAGGTCACAAGACCTTTTTAGAAGCTTAGAGGGAGCAAAATACTACAGTTCTATCGACCTTTGCCAAGGTTATTTTCAAATTCCGGTGAAAAGGGAGGACCAAGATAAGACAGCCTTTATTACAGATTTCGGTCTATACAATTTTAAACGAATTCCACAGGGTTTCAAAAACTCGGGCCCAATCTTTCAAAGGGTAATCAACAATTTATTCAGTGATTTTTTATATAGAACAATGATAGCATACTTGGACGATATATGCTGTTACGGAAACGACTTTGAGGAGGCGTTATACAGGCTAGAAGAAATATTCAAAAGACTAGACGAAGCCGAATTAAAATTAAAAACTAGCAAATGCGTACTATTAGGTACCGAAATAGAATTATTAGGGCATAAAGTATCAAATAAAGGACTAACACCATTGGAGAAAAATATAAAGGCGATAAAACATTTTCCAATACCTACAAAAATTAAAGATGTAAGAGCTTTTATAGGACTAACTAGTTATTACAGGAAATATATTAAACATTTTGCAAAAATTGCTACTCCGCTCACCGATCTGACAAAAAAGGAAAATAAATTTCATTGGGACAGCTCTAAAGATAATGCATTTAATATTTTAAAAAATGCCATAATAACGGCCCCCGTACTAGCTCATTTTGAGGACGAACACCAAGTTTTTGTAACCACGGACGCATCACTAGAAGGACTCTCGGGAATTTTAGAACAAAACGACAAAGATGGGAAACGACACCCTATAGCTTTCGCTTCGAGGAAATTAAAGGGGGGTGAAAGGAATTTCACTACCACTGAATTAGAAATGTCAGCAGTTGTTTTTGCAGTGAACTACTTTAAAGAATATTTATTAGGCAGAAAAGTAATAGTATTTAGCGACCATTCTAGTCTACAATACTACCAAACAGTGAAAAATCCATCGTCCCGAATAACAAAATTTATTTTCAAATTATTAGAATTCGACATTGAAATTAAACACCGACCCGGCCTTTGGAACACAGCGGCGGACTGCTTATCACGACACCCAGTAGACACGTTACAAATAAAAGATATTTTTGAAACCACAGAGACAGAAGAAATAAATTTTGACACAATAAATATATAAAAAATTAAAGAAAATCAATTAACCGACGAATTTTGCAAAAGCATCATATCAGCAATAAAAGAAAATAATAATTCAAAATACAAAAGAAAGTCTAGACAGTTCATAATTAAAAATGATATTTTATTTTTTAAAAATTGGTCACCAAACGGAGTCAAAAATTTATTAGTAATACCAAAAAATTTAGTCAATATAGTACTAAAATCTTACCACGAGTCAGTACTATCAGCACATTTCGGAATCACCAAAACATTAGCAAGACTAAAGAAAAAATATTATTGGCCAACAATGATACAAGACACAAACAAATTCATAAAAACATGTGCGTCATGTCAATTCTCAAAAAAAAACGGTAAAAAACCAGGTTTATTACAACCTATTCCGTTAACCGACACAAAACCCATGTCTAGACTATGTTTCGATTATTTAGGACCACTACCAATATCAAAAGGTAAAATATATTTAATAGTGGCTACTTGCAACGCGACCAAAATGGCCTTTGCAAAGGCTGTTACAAACGCAGACGCAGCAGCGACCATCGATTTTTTATTTGACATAATAACTACCTACGGTACGCCAAAATACTTCGTCAGCGACAGAGGTACACATTTTAAAAATACCGAAGTAAAAAACATATGTGAAAAATTAGGAATAACTCAAATTTTTTCGACTAGTTACCACCCCCAGAGCAACGGAATGACCGAATTAATGAATAAAACTATATGCAACGCCTTAACACACTACGTCGATAATAACCGAAAAAATTGGGCGCTATATTATAAAATGATTATATTTGCGTATAATACACACCCACACGCAAGATTTGGTTACTCCCCATTTTACCTAATGTACGGCACGGAGGCAACGCAACCTCTAGACAACAAAATCTTCCCACCCGAAACAGACCATAATAGAATCGAAGAAATAATACAACTACAAAAAATTAGGCAAGAATTACCAAAATTAATAGAAGCAGAACAAATTAAGCAAAAGAAACAGTATGATAAGAGCCACAAGGAAGTAGAATACCAACCCGGCCAAAAGGTGCTAGTAAAAATAAAATTTCAGAAACAAGGAGAAACAAAGAAATTGGCGCACAAATACAGAGGCCCTTTTGAAATTTTAGAAAAAATTTCGGACGTAAATTACAAAATTGCATTAACACTAAAAGGAAAAGAAACGACGGACACTATACACGTAGACAGACTAAAGCCATACCACGAAGAATTAGATTAAAATAAATAAATAAATAATAATACTAACAATTTATAAAAAAAAAAAAAAAAAAAAAAAAAAAAAAAAACGTACTCACCCAGTAAAAAATAAATAAAAACAACCGGAGGAAAAATAATAAATAAAAAAAAAATAAAAAAAAAGAAACCATTATAAATACAATTATAAATTATTATTGATTTATTTTTGTCGCTATTCAGAATCCGTCTCCTATATATATATATATATATCCATTATGGTCAGTATTTTCTCCAATATTGTGACGATGGACGTCATAATCGATACGAACACGTCATCAGAGGGTTGATTCACACGTATTGGCCACTCAATATCTACCCGGATGTCGGGCAGACCTATTACTAAATAAAAATACTATAATTAATCAAAAAAAAAAAAAGAAAGAAAGAAGAAAATTTATAATATAAAACTTAGAGATGCCGTTCGGAAGAACTGCACCACAATACTGCACCACAATACTGACCCAACACACGGATAAAACAAAATCAAGCTAAAAAAAAAAAAAAAAAAAAAAAAAAAAAATAATAATAATAGCTACATTTTCCAGAAAAAAAAAAAACAACAACAAACGCACAAGCGTAGGATCAGACAAGAAATGTAAGCATAGTATGTGTAGCATAGTACAAAACACTAAAAACGAAAACTAGGCAAAACACCATAGTACTCTTATATTATACTAAACCACAACAAGAATAATTTTTTTAAATATCACCTTAAAACAAAAATTAATGTAACTATAAAATTTAAATTTGTTCAAAACAATGTATTATAAAACCTTCTTTTAGGAAAAAATAGGTATAATTAACCAATATGCAATTAAACACAAGGTTAGGTTAAAAATTACTTTTAAAGGAAAATAATAAAATTTCAAAAACATGTAAAAAAAAAAAAAAAAATTGTAAATAAAAACAAAAAGAATAGAATGTATTTTCAGCATAATCAAAATTCACGAGTCAACAAACAAAAGCCGTAACAATCTTCTGAGACAAAGGGCGAGTATAATATTTTCAAAGTAGACAAAAAGCAGTAAACCAATAATTAAAAAAAAACATTATAAACCAATAATTATAAAAAAAAAAAAAACAATAAGCAAACACCTTTCATACGAAGACACGAAGAAGAAACTGCCGTCAAATCAAAAAAAAAAAGAAACAAAAACAAAAATAGATACAAAAATAAAATAATAATAAAAAAAAAAAGAAAGAAATACAAATCAAATTCAAAAAAAAAGAAAAACTAAAACAACCAAGATAATAACTACTTACCTTATGAAATACAAAGAGAAAAAGAAGAATTAACTACCACGGAATCGAAGAATAAAATACCATAGAAAAACAACAAACATTTACTGCTATTTGTCGAAATAAAAATATTATATTTCTAACTGTGAACAATCTCTAAGAAAACATTTTTCTACAAAAGAACCAATCAATACATTTTTATAACCTTATATGTATTCACATAAATTCTTGTATTTATGTTCTGAGTAAAAATTTCATACAGTTCAATATTACTATTATTTAATTTATATTCATAAAAAAAAAAATGTATAATAATCATTAATGTGTTTTGTAATTGCAAATTATATGTTTTTAATTATTACGAGATCCTCACATAATATTGCCATAGGTAGATTTTTTTTTCTTGTATTAAAATTTTGAGTTAATTTTATAAATTATAAACCAATCACGGCGGTTGAAATATCGATTTTTTAATTTAAATTGTTGTAATGTTATTATTATGGTTTTCCATAACTACACATTTTCTGTGAACCAATCAATACATGTATACATATATTTTTTTTTAAAACACACATCAAATAACAAATGATTAGAATAGTATGATTAAATTAACATATAAGCATAATTTTATAGTCAACGACGCGAATAAGCTGAGACAGTAATATAGTGTTAAAGTAGGTTAGTATTTAATGTAGTAATAAGAAATTATGTGTAAAAATTCATTAAAAAATGAGGGCATTTTTTTTCAAAAAACTAGGAGGACTGTCGTATATAGTAGACAGTCATCAAAATATTACTTAGGTCAGTGAAGCATATGTGCTGAGACAGCGATTAAATTACGATATAACACCGCCGTACAGGCAGGCACGGGAAGTCCCGTTGTCGCTGAATGAATCGGCGAGGACGTATGTACTCTGGTTGCACGTGAGAAACGTCAATCATAGTACGGGCTATTTTAATCGAATTAGTTAATTATTTTACTTGTGTTTTAAAATATAATAAAAGTGTTTCCGACCTGAAAACCCGAGTATTATTTCAAAGTCTTTCTTCGTTCTTACCCTTAATATTGGAACAGTGCTCAGACCCACACACCTTAATAGTCAATGAGGTTTTTAATAACCAAATAGTGCTCCGGTTGTGGTGTCCTAATAGTCATTCCAATTTAAGAAACGAACGGAGAACGACAAAAACGCACACCGTCGTACCTCAAAGGTTAACAGTGCTAATCAGAATTTATTCTAGAGACAGTCATTAACCTGGAGTGTACGGGGGTAAGGTAAACAGTTGGTTTACCGCGTATCATCCGATACGGGTGATACCACAAATATAAGGTATGCTGTACAGATACGTAAGAAGACAATTACGATTATAATGTACGTAATATAAAATGTTTAATTTTGATTTCATCATGTATACAAATAATTACAAAAAAATTTAAAAAATGCTCATATTAAAAAAAAAATATAGGTATTAAAAACAAATTACAAATAATTACAAAAAAATTTTAAAAATAGGTCAATCAGAGTCAGACTCTGATTCAGAAGATGTATTTCCAACATTTTGTGTCTCCGCTTCAAACACCTCGTCAATAATGTTATCAATATCCCAAAATGTATTTTCTTCCGTTATTGTGTGTTTGATAAAGTTCTTCCACATATCAGCATCAACCCTTTGTATGCCCTCTATCAAAAGATTTTTCACATCAGGTAGTTTGAACGTTGTGTTGTTCATCCTGACATGATGCTTGACCGATGACCATGCTAGCTCGATCGGATTCAGTTCGCAATGGAATGGTGGCAATCGTAAAATAGTTTTATTTTGTGCTTTGGCGATTTCGTCAATAACATATTTGTCATGTAGTGGCTTAATTTTTTTTACGACGCCTAAAAGCTCTCGTACTATCATAGTTCTGTCCACCACTTCCCCTTTATCCACTAACCACTGTATAATATCGGCCTTCTTTGTTGACGATGTTGGTGCTTTGTCCAATTTAACCGAGTGATACGACGCATTGTCCATAACAATAACACAGTTGTCTTTTAACCGAGGTAAAATATTTTCCATCCACTCGCAAAATGTTTGTCCGTTCATCTCGTCGTGGTAATCGCGGGTGTTCTTCTTGGATTCAAAACACAATAATCCATCGTCAACAAAACCGTCTTCGGACCCTATATGTAGCACAATAAGACGCTTGCCTTTTCCAGACGGATTTACGGAACCGGTCGACATTCCCTTAAGAAATGCGTCACGGTGAGATGTGATTGTTGTATCACGCCATTTGTAGTTTGGGCAGTCACCAGCATTCACCCAGGTTTCATCTAAGTAGTATATATGACGACCCTCCTCACGAAAACTACGTATCGATCTTAAATAGCGTCTTCGCCAGAGTATCAATTCGGTTCTTTCAGTTAGAGCACTATTACGCCCTCTCTTAACGTAACGGAATTTTAATTCTTTCAACAACTTAAATATTGTACTACGCGATACTGTTGGCAAATGATTATCATCGGACACAACTTTGTATATTTTATCTACAGTAGGGATTTCGCGTTGAAACCAAATGCTGTGTACGTGCCTACGGACTGCATTCCGTGCAAAATCGTCGAATGTATCTGTCAATTGTGATCTTACTTTGGTTCGTTTAGGAGATTTCACCGCATTACTTGCATTGTATTCCTTGATGGTTCTGTGTACTGTTGATTCACCAATGCCCATTTCTTTTGAAATAATCGCCCTCATTTGCCTCAATGACATATTCGGATCTTTCTGAATGTTTGCCTTGTACATATTAACAATGAGTAACCTCTGACTTGAACCGACAATCTAAAAGAAAAAAAAGGAAAATTTGAAATAAAAAAATGTATGTAATAACTTACTATAATAATTGTATTTCATATTATAATAGGTACTCACTTTTCCGCGTTGATTCTTTCTTATTGGTGATACTAATGGTAATTCTGCTACGCCTTCAATTCCCTGATCATCACTACTGTCCATAGCGAATTATATTGATGAAAAAATAACGTAAAAAGAATGAAATCAAAATCGTTGGGAGGAGTGCACGTTCGCGGAGGTAGCGTCGGAACGTTATGAATGCAATCACTATGTAGGCACCAGCTGCCGCCGCGACAATCGCCACCAGCGCTCATACGAGCGGTGGCATGCGCGCCTGCGACCGGTTTTCGTCTGGCGAGTGGGTCAACTCTCGAAAAATAGAGTATATCAACATCTGGTACAGGTAACGTTACATTTGTACCGATTGAAACGATTGGATATTTTAAGATACTATCAGTTTTCATTCGTTTTGCTTGGTGATGCAATGCACTCACTGCTAGTTTTTTATTCTGTTTTATTTTATCTTGCACAATTATAATTATTTCTAAAACTGATTCACTTGAACTATTATATTGTTCATTTGCAGTTGAGGCCTGCTCTAAAACAATATCTTCACTTCATAATTAATTAGCTTTAATGAATAAATTGTTTGTTCTAAATCATTCTCAGAATTTAATGTTTTGAGTATATTCTCAGGTAGGGCACTAGAAGTGAGGCCAAGTTGTGCTTTTCTGCCGAATAATACCTCAAATGGTGATTGTTTAATACCAGAGTGATAGCTACTATTTTTTTGTAACTGGCAAAACCGAAGACCTTCACTCCATTTATTGGATTTATTGTCAGACATCCATGCCCTTAAAATATCTTGCACATCTCTGTTTGCCCTTTGTAACGGTCACACCGTTACCATCTATACAGTAATGCGCGTACTACTCGCCCGCGGTTGCGCCGGCGCAACGCAGTCCGCGTGGCTGAGAGATGGCGCTGCCGTCCCACCGCTACCCGGTAACCCTCACCAGCAGGATAAATAATGGTCTCTACCCTCATCATAAGCTAAAAGAAGTGGATATACTTGTCCAGAATACGTGTCACCACCCGTTAGGAAGGTATGACCCCACAATATTGTATTTACATTAACATCACGCGCACTCACACGGGTCGCCAGTGAGCGCGTCTACCGGCTCCGAGGTACTTTCACACTACAGAAGTACGGCCCAGAGGCCACCATGAAAGCACCTTTTCCTCGTCCCCGGACTAGGCAGCCCAGTATACTGTCTAACAGAGCTGCTCACGGAACACTCCTAGAGTGTTAAGACCAGAGCAGTTCGGCGAACACAGTATACACATTAGTGACTACCGACATCCGGCGACCAGTGCGTTTCTATTGTGCCGCAGTTCCAGCGTCACCGTTCCAGTGTCGCCGTTTCAGTGCCGCCGTTCCAGAGTCACCGTTCCAGTGTCACCGTTTCCAGAGTCACCGTTCCAGTGCCGCCGTTCCCGAGTCGTCGTTCTATTGTGCCGCCGGGCCAGTGCGTCTCCTATCCGTTGCCGCTCGACCAGTACGACTCCTAGTGTGCCGCCGGACCATTGCGTCTCCTATCCGTTGCCGCTCGACCCGTGCGTCTTATATCCGTGACCGCTCGTATATCCTCTTGATATAGTGTGTACATCGACCCGTTTATTGTTGCCGGTGCATTTCCCCGATTATTCCTCCCTCAACCGTTTGGCCACGGAACACTCCCGGTAACTCCGAGGTGTTAAGACCAGGCCCGAAACGGTACAGTTTACTTGTCCACCTTCCAAACAGACGGTAATTATTAACGAATCTCCCATTCCGTATTGTGTCATCTACGTTGCAATCAATTCGCCTGTATTCTATTGTATATATGTTCCTTGTTAATAGACTTTGTATTATTATTATGATTATTATTTTATGCCGTTATTTTATAAGAACCGTATGGTTCATTGGCATCATATATGTGTATCGTTGAAGTATATTAATAAAAAACAGTCATATCATCAAACATATTGTATCATAAATTATTGTATGGAGTCACCTAGTGTCCTACAAATTCAATATATTTGTTAATTTACATCTGCTATCCCCAGTTGAGAGTGGCGAGGTTTTCCATGAACAATCTTAAGTTGTGGCCACATATTTTTTAATTCATCAATTATACAATTAACAAATTCGCGGCCGTTGTCTGACTGAAGAATTGAAGGTGCTCCAAAAGTACATAATATATCAATTAAATGATATGTTACTTCAGCTGCGATTTTTGTTTTAAGAGCACGTAACATTAAAAATGTTGATAAATGGTCCTGGTAATTTGATATAAATTTGTACCCACCGTCATGACATGACTGCATATCAGTAGTATATATGTACCAATCCTGGCGCACTTTTGATATTTATTGATATATTTCACTTAAAACTAATTTATTGATATTTTTCACTTAAAACTAATTAATTGATATTTTTCACTTAAAACAAATTAATTGATATTTTTCACTTAAAACTAATTAGTTGGTATTTTTCACTTAAAACTAATTTATTGATATTTTTCACTTAAAACAAATTAATTGATATTTTTCACTTAAAACTAATTTATTGATATTTTTCACTTAAAACTAATTAGTTGGTATTTTTCACTTAAAACAAATTGTTGAACTTTTTCACTTAGTTTATTTTTCTCTAATTATTTATATTATGGTCTGTGGTCTTTTTCACTTAGTTTATTTTTCTCTATTTTTTTGAGTTATTATTTTTGATTAAATTATTAATATGGTCAATGAAGTTTTCTCTAGATATTCCTGTTTTATAATGGCCCCAAGCTAAAGTATCAATTCCATTTTCTAATATAAATCTTTTATCATCATGAGCACTGAGTGCTGTTTTATTTTGTTCAATTGTACAAATGTCATGGTTTTTTGTTCTAAAAATATTTTGTTTAACACTTAGAGATTTTTGAGTTGTTAAACATTTTTTAAAATCATTATGACATATTTCTTTATCAACCACACATTTTTTTACTCCTTTAGCTTTTTTGACTTCTTTCCCTGTACTATGTTCTGTGAAGGAATATAATTCCGATCGCAGACCAATAAATTCATCCATTATTTTACCATTAAGCTCATCTTTGAATATCCCTATAACTTTCTTGTTAACTAATGGTATATTATAAATATTATCCAAAGGATAATCAGATGTATCATAATGGTCTATATCATTTTTTATATCTTGATAAAAATCATTCGTTTTCACTTCTATAATTAGAGAATCTGTATCACAATATAATAATCTTATTTTATCACCGTATTTCTCCTTCAAAACATTATAATAAAAATCATACAATAATTTTTTAGAAATGTCTAATATAGTCATCCCAACATAAACTGGCTGAAACAATTTAGTCGAAGTTCTTTTCATATGTATTGCAGCTAAATTTTCTGTGAAAATCGTAGCTCTATCGAAATTTGGTTTCGCAACTAATTTTTCCAATTGTGAAGCATTTGTTACCAATCTAATATCAACATGATTTCTTACATTCATCATTGTTCTACCGAAAACACTGTTATTCATCAATTTATAGAAATCTTTTTCAACAAAGTGATCAAAATTACTTGATTCTTTTAGTTGAGTATTTCTGTTTGTTTGTAAACCTACAATCCCAAATAAAGGATCATGAGAATTTCTATACATGTTTGTAATATCAAGAGTACACTTCTTTCCACTCAATTTTCTTACTTCAATACATTTAATAGTTTTAAAATCCAAGAAATAATTATTTTTTTCTGATAATTCAACCAATTCATTTATTAAGAGGGTTTTACTCAAACTATCATATTTAACTACACGAAAACTAATCCTAAAATCCTCAATAATAATTTTTCCATCTGTTGGCATTTTTTTATCAGAATTTTCTTCTTTGAATAATGCGTCATGATCATGATTTCGAGTAAACTCTAATTGAATGTCTCCTTTGTAAAGTGGATATGTTATATCCTCAAAAAAACCCAAACCGAAATCAGACAAATTGCCATAAACATTAAATTTTCCTCCTCCTTTAAATCTGGATTGATATCCTGAGTTTATTGTAGGACCATGGTTATTATTTAAAGCAAAACAAACAACCCCTTTCATATTACTTGTTATACCAGGGTTTTCGATTTCCTCAAGTAATGTTCCATGTTTTTTCAGTTGGATGTTGGAAAACAGTTTGCTTGGAAAACCATTCTCTAATTTTATATTGCTATTAAGTGGATATTCAGTATCGTCTAGTTGTACAACTTTTCCGGAAATGTTAAATTTTGTGGATTTTAAGTCTAGAAAACAATCACTTCCATCTATTGAGAAAATTGTCTTCCTATTTTCAGTATTAAGGTTTAACACAGAAGTTGGGTTGAAATCTCTATATTCAGCCCGGATAATATTATCATCATACTTTTCAAAAATTTTTTCCATTTATTATACATATATATTTTTTTTTTTTTAACAAAAATTCTAAACCAGGCGAAAAATCCGGGTTAAAAAAGAAATTCTAAACCAGGCAAAAAATCCGGGTTAAAAAAGAAATTCTAAACCAGGCAAAAAATCTGGGTTAAAAAAGAAATTCTAAACCAGGCAAAAAATCCGGGTTAAAAAAAGAAATTCTAAACCAGGCAAAAAATCCGGGTTAAAAAAGAAATTCTAAACCAGGCGACAAATCCGGGTTGGTTAGAATATTGACAACCAGGTTTATATTCATTAGTTTGTAACAGTATAACAATTTTAAAGAGAAAATCTTTAAAATTAACAATACATTTTATTATAATTTTTTATAAATTCCAAACACAAATGACCACAAATAGGTGGGCCATTATCATCTTGGTATATATTCGTTGATATTAGTAGGTTCTTTTTCCCTAAATATTTAACAAGTTCTGTAGGTGGATTAAATTCTCCATATGAGTCGAAATAAATTTTTAAATTTCCTTCTTTTATCCATGCAACCCAATGTGAACCTTTCTCTTTAGAATCATTTAAATTTAATATACCACTTTCATTTGTCCAAGGTTTTAAAGGAAGTTCGTTTCTCATGAAACACCCTCTAAAATATTTATTTTTTTCAGTAAATTTTAATATCAAAATTAGTCAATGCTTTTTCTCCATATTTTTTAACAAGGAAATTATCAGATAGGTCTACTTTTTGATTGTTTTTTTTTTCTCTTCAAACCTGAGCCAATATGCAATGTTTTAACATTTTGAATAATTTTTTCCAGTTCCTGATTGTGTCGAATTGTTTCTTTTTCCATTGCTTTTTTATGTTTAGTTTCTGAATAACTATCCCATATAGCAGATCCTCCTTGAGCTGCAGCAGCAGCTGCTGCAATTCCACCAAATAAAAGAGGAAGAAATCCACCTTCTTTTATTTGATTAAATTCCAATTCTAATCGGACTTCTTTATTTTCTTTTTTGGCTTTTTTAGCATATTTATTTGTGTATTGGTTAAATTATATAGTTTTCCCTCGCCTATTTGATAAGGTTTTAAAAGGATTGTAACATTTTTTTTCTCTTCATGAGCCAAATGAATTTTCTTATTTTGATAATCATTTAGTTTAAGTTTCATTTATTATACAATTTCTTTTTTTTTTTTTTAAATTAATCCCATCCCTAATTTTCGTTTTGTTTTCATGATGTTTGTTGTAACCCATGCAGCAGATTTTTCACCTAAAGACACATTTGGATCTGAAAATCTTTCCCAAGCCTTATGTTCTAAAATCAAATCAGCTTTATGTCTAGATTTAGTATCTTTATTTTTTTCATAGTAAATATCGTGTTCTTTTGCTGCTTCGTCCAGTTTATTAACAGGTTTTTTATTTTTCTTTAATTTTGTACCTGGACCTAAGTAGTTATAAGTAGGCCAATGTATTTCAGGTATAAATTTACTGTTTAAAATATGATTGACAAGACCTTCCCCTTTAATTAGTTTTTTTGGCAAACATTTTATAATTTCGATCAAATACTCTGTACTTTTTGGAGAATCAATCAACTTTTCCATTTCATTTTTGAAAAAGGTTACCATACCTAGTTTTTCATTATGACAATTATTATTTCCTGCTCTTTCTTCTTCGGCGATTTTACACAATCGATTTATTATTTGGTTTAAATTATTTATATACATATATTCTACAGGATTTTCCGTGTAATATTTTAAACCTTCTCCAACATGTTCAGATGGTTTTTTCATTTCATTCCAAATATTTTTAATTATTAGATTATATTTATTAGAACTGGATGATTTTAGTTTTCCTGTTTTTTTATCGTTTTTTTGATATATCGAGTCGGTTTCTAATAATATTTTTTTATATGTTTTTAAATCCTCATCTGTATACGGTAATATAATATTATTTGTTTCATCCCATAGATTTGACTCTGTTAACAAGTTCCACAATCCTTCTGTTCCAGTATATTGATTCTTGTTTAAAATAATATCGCTGCCGTTAAAACTTATTGCGTATTTTCCAATTGCATGACCTTTTTTATTAGTAGTTTTATTATCATAAATCCAAATTCCAAAAGCTTTATCTCTTAGATCTATGAGTTTCTGTGCGGCGATATTTCCTAAATGTGTTGTTTCTGGTGTTTTTATTGTTTGATTTTCTTCATCTCTTGTTGGTGTTTGAAAACTTGATATCATTTTCGGTTTGTTTTCTGTATGGATTGGTTGTTCTATTAATGTTGATGTTTTTACAGGTACCAATTCTGTGTGTGAATCAACATCTGTTTTGTTTACAGCATTTTTTATGTCTCTTAATACTTTCACTACAGGTTCGAAAGATTTTTCTTTTCATATTTCGTTGTTGATTTCTCTTTGATTTGCATTTTTAAAATTATTTTGTAGTTTTTCTCTAATTTTTAATACTTGTTTGGTTTTCTCTATTTTTTCCTTGTCCTTATCATTATTTAAAGTATTTGGTTTAAACATCTCACTATTTTGAAGACCTCCTCCTTTTCTCATTTGTTTTGTAAGATTATTCTGAATTTTTTTAATATCACTATCATTCATTTATAATAGATATATTTAAAAAAAAATATATATCTAAATTATATTACAACATAAACGTCTTACGTAAACCTAAACATAAACATCTTACGTAAACCTAAACATAAACGTCTTACGTAAACCTAAACATAAACGTCTTACGTTAACCTAAACATAAACATCTTACGTAAACCTAAACATAAACGTCTTACGTAAACCTAAACATAAACGTCTTACGTAAACCTAAACATAAACGTCTTACGTAAATTTTAACATAGTTTTTTCTCTAGTTTATTATATATATGATTATCTATAACATCCAGAGAAATGTATCCATATTTTTTTTCCCAACAAAGTGCACAAAATTTGAAAAATTTTTCTTTAGATAGAGTTGAAATATAAAAACTTTCCCAAATTTTACTTACGTAGTGTTTTTGTTGTTTAAAAATAAACAAAAAATTTAAATTATTGCGTATCAATTTTAAATCACTCGAGCTAAAACAATGAGTTAAATTAATACAGGAAATATTTTTATGTCTGCCTCTGACAAAATATTCCTTTACTAATGATTGATCTTTTTCCAAAATCCAATCATCAAAAACAACTAGACTATTTATTTGACATTCGTCGACAGGTACTATATCTTGATCAGAGAAATGCGAATCAATATTAAAATTAATATCAAATGTTTTTTGTAAAAATTTATAAACTGGTTGTTCAAGATTTTTTGAGAACACATATAGATGTTGATAATCAACCCAATACTCTGTGATAATATTCCTTAACAATGTAGTCTTACCAGAACCAGAACCTCTAACAATTAAACATCGAATAGGAACAGGAAGTAAAGAATCGTTTTTATTTAGAGTTTCGGTTTCAAAAGGATAAAGCTTGAAAATATATTTTTTCATATTTATTATAGTTTTTAAATATTCTTGGAATATTTAAAAGAATATATAAACAAAGGTATTTTACTCAAAAATGACTAAATGTTTTGAGTAACCATTACTCAATTTTTCCAAACCTTTATAAATTAAAGTGAACTTCACTGGATTCGAGTTCATTTCTTCAATATCATTAACTGTAAATTTTTTAGAAAAGTGGTCTGGTAAAATTACTTTTAAATTATTATCTAAAATTACTAATAATTTTTGCCCATACTTTGTCATAACAATTTCAAAGTTTTTTACCTTATATTTTTTTCCAAGTTCCAAGTTTTTTAATGAGATGAAGTATGTGTTTGAATTTAAAAGTGTTTTATAGTTTTCCATTTATTATACATTTTTTTTAAAATAAAATATGCATATTAATGCATATTGATGCATATTGATGCATATTGATTTTTTAAAAAATTTTTTTGAAAAAATTCTTAATCCGGATTTTTCATCCGGGTTGGTTAGAATATTGGCAACCAGGTTTATATTCATTAGTTTTAAAGACTAAAATGAAGCAGAAGATTTTCAGGATTGGTTAACTATTTTTTCTGTTGAGGTCTAATAAATCGAGATAAAAAATTGGATCTTTGAGTAGGATAAATTCGTTTCCATTTTGATCGAAAATACTGATGTTTATAGTTTTAATTGTTTTTAAGCTTACAGGAACATAAAATATTTTCTCTGGTCTTACAAATATTTTATTAGAATCAAATAAAAACACGAATAAAAGTTCTTCCTCTACATGGTGAATATTATTAACAGAGGAGAACGATTTTTCAATTATGTTGCAATGAATTTCTAAAGGTGTAATAATTATGTTTTCATATATAGGCGATAAACCTATATATGATCTTATAGAAAAATTTTTCTTATTTATTCCAAAACATTTGTTTAAATTTTCATCAAGTTCGAAATATTTATCAGATTCAATTAATATGGTATAATTATTTAAAAGAGATATTTTCATATTTGTTGGTATAATTTTATTTAATTCTTCTATTGTATAATAACCAGATTTTATATTGTATTCAGTGTTATCCATATAAATATTTCCCTCTAATATCCACATTTTATTGTTTATAAATTTTGATGTTTTATTACCAATATGAGTGATTTCTACATCAGAGTGTCGTAATTCATATTGGTAATTTTCCACTCCTAAAATCTCTTTCAAATAATCTTCGAATATAAAAGAGATGTTTGAAGTAAAATGTATAATATTATTTTCATCTAATTTAATTATTGTTCTATTATAAGTGGTATTTTTATTTAGCTCATGTTGAAATTATTTTAAAGAATAAATGCCTTCTTTCATCACAAATTCTGTGTTTAAAATTACAAATTCTATTTTGTCTTGAAGTTTATATTCTTTCGTTTTAATAATACAATCTCTGTCTAATCTGATAACAGGAATATACCTGATTTCTATTTCACTTATTTTTGAGTAATCTAATTTTATATACTCTAAATTCAAATATTTGCAGAAATTCTCATCTAAATGATAGTAAGTATTACATGTTATTTTAACTATATTTTCCTCTGAAAGACTTATCACAACAGGATTAATTTTTTTGTTTAACACGTTGACTGCCATGTGTACATTTTTTTGTACACGGCCAACTTGTTGTTTATTTGCAGGTATATTTTTGTTTGTTTGTCAAAATGTAAGATTGATGAAATTAAATTTCAATTATTTTAAGAACTAGTCGTGCTACGTGTACGCTAAAAATATAAAAATGGTCGTGGGAGCCATGAGATTCATATAACTATTTAAAATCAACATAACAGTGTCAATTTTTTGCACACAACGATAGTAACTTCAAAAAAGGTCGTGTACAAAATAATGTACACGAAAGCAAGAATGGCAATTTCTAGTGTGTACATAAAAATGTACACGTGGCCGCCTAGGTAATGCATTGAAAAAGTGCGTGGCAGTTAACGTGTTAACTGGTCATTTGTATATCTGCCTGGCTCCACAGTAACTATTATACCGCCAATTGTAATTACACAATCTGTTTCAATTCTGATTAAATTATGTAAACCAGTAAATGTTAAAGCCTTAAGTCCTAGTAAAAAATTACCAGAATTAACCAAGGGACGTTCTAAATGTATACTATTATTTTTAATTTTTATTAAAACCATCAATTATTTATAATATATAAATATTAACTATTTTTTTTATTTCAAGTGGTACATCAATGCTAAGTATGTGTATTACTAGTCACTAGGTACTTACAAATAATTGTTTATTATCATAAATTTTGATTTGTACAGGTTTAGATTCAACCAATGATAAAACTTCACAAAATAATATTGAGCCAATATCAAGTTCTATAGAAAATAATAATAATTGTCATCAAGAAAATGCCCATGGTGTTAACACCAATGTTAATAAAAATATTAAATCTGTTTCAGAAAACTCAAGGCAAGTAATAATAACATACATTTTTATTTTATAGTCTTATATCAAAAATTATTAACCTGCTGTGAATCACATCATATAAGTTATTATTAGGAGAATAGGGTACTGTGAAACATACTTGTAGAAGGAATAGTGAACTAAATGGTACTAATGTCTAATAACAATCACTGCAACTGCATTACAATCCTCCAAAAATTAAAATATTCCATCACATATTTGTTATTTATGAATTTGACAAAACAATTCACTATAAAAATTGTTTTTATTATTTTTTGTCTTCTTCTGTCAAGTTAAGCTAATTTAATTTTATATTTTTTTAAACTATGCATTTATTCATATATTTTTTATAAAAACAGTTACATTAATAAAATATTAAGTTGCCTAGGGAATTGTTTTTATATATCCTTCATTTCTGTTAAATATGGGGTAATAAGGGAATCTGAAATCTACCTTGTTAATAAACACATAATATTTAATTTATTGTAATAAAATTATTATTATAATATTAATATACACACACACACACACACACACACACACACACATATATATATATATATATATATATATATATATATATATATATATATATATATATATATATATATATATATATATATATATATATATATATGTATTAGTAAGCATATTATAGTTAAAACTAAGTAAAAAATGCACTATATTATATAGTTAATATTGATAAGAATGTTGGCCAGCTAACGCGACACTGTACTTTTACATGGCCTTTTTGACAGGTAACTGTAATACTATAATATAATTAAAAATAACTATAATTTCTTCAAACAATAGTCAAGTGCTCTAAATAGCTTTAAATAATAGCTTAACATATATATTAAAGGTATCCAAGTAGACAAAATAATGGAAATTATTAACAATGAGTAATTTGTAAAATAAAAAAATGTTCAGTCTTTTAGACATGCATACCTATTATTTTTATTCAATGATTTTTTGTTTTTGTGTAGTAGTGCTCAAATCTTGTGTCCGCAAGAAAATATTGCAATTACAGAAGATTGTTAGAAATATTTACTTTGAAATAAACGGAGAAAAATATCCAGAAGAGATGTTGAATATCGATTTCAAAAACGATAAATTTGGCAATATTTACGATATGCTTGGAGACTACAAAAAGTTTTTTACAAAACATACCGAGAACTCCCTTTAATCTACACAGATCCAGAACAGTTTAAGAATTCTAAACCTTTATTCGTTATAAATCTGACTAGACAACCTGTGAGTATATCAGGTTCTAAACACACAGTCATTTTGAATATTGATTTTGATGGAGATGTATCAGATGGTACTGTTTGCTATATTTGTCTAGTTTCAAGTAACAAATTTGTATACGATATTATACAAAACTCAATTAGAGAAATTCGATAAAATTTAAGATTGTCTATTATAAAATGGATGGTATTTTAAAAGAAAGTTGTGAAAGTGCAAAAAAAGTTCAAACGAATAATGGTAGGTGGAGAATCTCAGCAAAATGTGTTGAATGTAACACAAATAAAAGTAAATTTATTCAACCTCTTAAAGATGAAGAAAAAATTAAAAACAACCAAAAAATAAAGGCAAAGGATAAACTTTCAATAGCTCAAGAACTTCACAAACCTGTAAGGAAACGATTTCCGAAAAGAAAAATATTTACGAAGGGTACCGTAAAAGGGGGTGAATAGGGTCATGGAGGTGAATCGGGTCAGTGTTTTGTATTTTTCTTATCTTATATGATAACAAATAAAATAATAATGATATGAATAATGTTAATGCGTCTTTGAAAACTAGAGATGCATAACGAAATGATAGATTTGTCAAAATCATATGATATGATTTTTTTCTACTATCAGTTGATAGTGCAATATGACACTTATCATTTGTTGAATTTCCACCGCTCAACAAACTTTATGTGGAAATCGCAGATCAAAAGTAGTACAACGCTTCCAATACGTTTTTTAAGTTGCTTAAACATATTTTGAACTTGAAAATATTTACTTCATTCAAATATTATAGATATTTATATATTTTTTCACAAATCTAAAAAAAAATTTGATTTTGGGGTGAATTGGGTCAGTACGTATATATAATTGGTAGATTCCTACATACGCACGTAATATATTTATGTTTTTGCTGGATTTTTTTTTTTGTTTGGATTCAATTATGTAGGTTGTTGTAGGAATATGACTTGTACCATAGACCATAACAATATATTATTATAATATATTATTATAATATATTATTGTAAATTGTGTTTCTTTTCATTTTTACTTATTTAAACTATTTTTTACTGAGCTATACATTTTATAGGTATAATTAACATTAAAAAAAATTTATTTTACTGACCCTATTCACCTCTGGGACAGTGTGAATACGTTTTTAGAACAAAATAAACATGTGACCCTATTCACCCCATAGTGGGTATGAATAGGGTCACATTTTTAAAAAAATATAAAAAAAAATCTGGTTAAGTGAATGCATATTTTTATAATAAATTGTATTGGGAGACATCTTACCTTTGATTAAAAAAAAAAAATAATAATCTATCTTAAGAACTCTAAGAGATATTACCAAAAAACCTTTGGAATTGACCCTATTCACCCCCTTTTACGGTATTGATGATCTATGGGCTGCTGATCTAGTTATAATGAAAAACTATGAGAAAGAAAACGATAATTATTCTTATATGTTAAATGTAATTGATACTTTTTCCAAATTTGCTTGGTCTTATCCACTTAAAAAGAAAGACGGAAAAAGTGTATCCAAAGCTTTTGAAAAAATATTAAAGGAAGCTAAAATACAAAACCATAACCCTCCAGTTTTACTCCATACCGATAAAGGACTAGAATTTGAAAATAAATTGTTTAAAGAAATGTTAAAAAAATATGAGATTAAAATGTATCATACTCAAAATGAAGAGAAATCATCAATAATCGAACGATTTAATAGAACACTCAATGGAAAGATGAGAATACATTTCGAAGTACAAAACAATAAAAAATGGATACATAATTTACAATCCTTGTTGTATGAATATAATTTTAAAGACATTCATAGAACTATTGGAATGAAACCTTGTGAAGTTAAAAAGAGTAATGAATGTGAGGTTTTAAGAAAGGTATTCTCTGAGAATAAATCGAAACAGAAAATTAAATTTAAAGTTGGAGACAGGGTTCGAATTACCAGATTTAAACAAAAATTTGTCAATAAATATGATCCTAATTGGACTCGTGAAATATTTATAATAAACGAAATTGTGTATACATCTCCTATAACTTATAAAATAAAAGATATTGATGGTGAAATTATTGAGGGGACTTTTTATACAGGGGAACTCCAGAAATCTAAATTTTAATTTTTATGTTGAATTTCAACATAAAAATGTTATTATTTCAAAAACATTTAGAAATAATTATGTTAAATAATTAGAGAAAAATAAACTAAGTTAAAAAGACCACAGACCTTAATTTCAATATTTAAAAAAAAAACTAAGTGAAAAAGACCACAGACCATAATATAAATAATTAGAGAAAAATAAACTAAGTGAAAAAGACCACAGACCATAATATAAATAATTAGAGAAAAATAAACTAAGTGAAAAAGTTCAACAATTTGTTTTAAGTGAAAAATACCAACTAATTAGTTTTAAGTGAAAAATATCAATAAATTAGTTTTAAGTGAAAAATATCAATTAATTTGTTTTAAGTGAAAAATATCAATAAATTAGTTTTAAGTGAAAAATACCAACTAATTAGTTTTAAGTGAAAAATATCAATAAATTAGTTTTAAGTGAAAAATATCAATTAATTTGTTTTAAGTGAAAAATATCAATAAATTAGTTTTAAGTGAAAAATACCAACTAATTAGTTTTAAGTGAAAAATATCAATAAATTAGTTTTAAGTGAAAAATATCAATTAATTTGTTTTAAGTGAAAAATATCAATAAATTAGTTTTAAGTGAAAAATACCAACTAATTAGTTTTAAGTGAAAAATATCAATAAATTAGTTTTAAGTGAAAAATATCAAATAATTTGTTTTAAATGAAAAATATCAATAAATTAGTTTTAAGTGAAAAATTTCAATTAATTTGTTTTAAGTGAAAAATATCAATTAATTAGTTTTAAGTGAAAAATATCAATAAATTAGTTTTAAGTGAAAAATATCAATAAATATCAAAAGTGCGCCAGGATTGGTACATATATACTACTCATATCGATTAAATCGACCTATCCACATGCATTGACTTCATTAAATACCATAGGTTTAACAACTACTCCTCTTCTTTTTGAAACTCTTTTTTTTAAACACGTTACACAGTTGTTTAAAAATAATTGAATAACAGGACGAGATACAGGGCCGTCCTGAAGGACAAATCATGGGGGGTTACATTCAATAATTTGCCAACTCAAAAAATTTTTCTCGCTTACCTCAACATATAAGTAATTATATTATAAGTATATAAGTAGTATATAAATGAGGCTTCTGAATCCATTTGTTAGACTTTTTTTTTTAACCGTGAATTCCGTGGATAAAATTAAAAAAATTGGCTTCTTTTTAAAAGTTGATTTGGCTTCTTTTTGAAAAAATTGTTTAACCGTGAATTTGCTGGATAAAGTTATAATATTTGGCTTCTTTTTAAAAGTTGATTTGGCTTCTTTTAAAAAAATTGTTTAACCGTAAATTTGCTGGATAAAGTTATAATATTTGGCTTCTTTTTAAAATTCGATTTGGCTTCTTTTTAAAAAGTATATTCTTAGTGAAAATCCTATGAAAAATCTACAAATTAAAAAAACTTTTTGCAAAACATTTGATATTTACGTGTTGACATTTGCAAACAAAAATAATTTTCATAAAAAAAAAATTTGGTTTCTTTTAATTTTATGTACTTTAGAATTTGTTACATTGTAAATGTAGTAGTAATAAAATAAAAATTACAGGGAAAAAATATTGCTCTAAGGGACGATTTCTACATATTTTTACCGTGTAAAAAAAAAAAATAATCCAAATATTTAAAATTTTTTTTGTTCTTTCATAAATTCATACCAAAATTATAATATTGAACATTACAACTATTAAATATGTTCTTCACGAAGCTTAAATTAAGAAAATTATAAATCTTAATTTCAAATTAATAATAAAGTTATGATTTAAAAAATAAATATGTATTCAGTAAAATTTTAAGTCATTAGAGTCTACAGAACATTTCATAGTTTTAAAATTTATAGATTTTTTTTTCTAAAGAAAACACCGATATGTTATTCCACGACATGATAGCCACCAATTGCTTGGATTCGAATCGTTAGAATGCGTTACAAACCGTAATAGTAGCACACGTTTTAACGTGGAACTCGAAGAGTCACTGGAACTTTGCCATCTGCGTACTAGGTCGGTGTACAAACTAACAATTATTACTATATATAGAAATCATAATCAAATTGTGTATTTTGATAGTTTTGGTGATCTACCACCGCCAGCTGAATTACAAAAATATTTTCAAAATTATAATATTTTATTCAACTACACAAATTATCAAAAATATAATACATTCATATTCGGACATCTGTGTCTTGAATTTTTACAATGTATGAATCAGTTACTTTAAGCTTAACAGACAATAAAACATCGTTATATTCAACTTATTTTCCACCGATAAATGTATATGAAAACTCTGAAATTGCGCTATTAAGTCTACAAACGTATAATACTTTTCCTAACATTAACGAATCTAACAACCAAGTAGTAATAATAATAGAAAAAGGATTCAATACATACAATAAATCAATTGAACTGGAATATGGTTGTTACAAATTTGTGGATATATCTAAATATATTTTAAACGAAATCAAAAAAATTAAGAAATAATTAAATGTAGATATAGTATTTGATCTATGGATTGATAATAAGAATTTAAAGTGTAATATTCTTTGTAATTATAAAATAGATTTTAATATAAAAAATAGTCTATCATCAGTTTTAGGGTTTGAAAAAATTGTATTAGAACCAAATAAATTGCATGTATCATCAAACATTTTGAACATAAACTCTGTGAATACTATAAAAGTTATGTGTAATATAGCAAAAGGATCATTTCACAATGGAAAGTCATCGCATGCTATATATGAATTTTCTCCAGATGTAAATATAGGAAGAAAATTAATTGAAAAACCGAATAACTTAATTTATTATCCTTTAACAACGAATATCATAGATTCTATAAATAAACTTTATTAGATCAAGACTATATACCAATTCATAATTTAGGAGATAAAGTATCAATTATTTTACATATTAAACGGTGTGGTTCTTAAAATGGGTTTAAAATTTAATAATATAAATCCATTACATTATGAAAAATTATTTAGTATTAAAAAAGAATTCAAGACTTCAACATTAAAAAATAATAATAAAATAAAAAACAAACCAATTCAGAATTTAACGGTTCGGAGTAAGAACATTTTAAAAAACTTAGGATATATTAGTACTTAAAATGCCAGAAAGTAATATTTTAGATGTTGATTCACATTATGTGATGGACTCGAAAATAACTAAAATCGAATATCATTCATATGTACCATATACCGCTTCCTTTAACAGTAATGACGAAATACGAATATCGGTCCAACAAACAGATGTATATCCGTTTCTTCACGACAGCTTTATTTTTGTCGAAGGAAAAATAGAAGATCCAAAAAAAGTTAAACTTTGTAACAATGCTATATCTTATTTTTTTGATCAGGCACGGTTAGAAATTAATGGGGTTGAGGTTGATGGAACTCGGCTTCTCGGTATTGCAAGTTCGTTAAAAGGATATTTATCGTGTAGACCGGATAATTACTATTGTTACGAAAACGCTGGTTGGAATTTTAAAAATAATACTTGTATAACAAATGAGAAAGGAGAATTTACAGCTTGTATTCCATTAAAATATTGGTTAGGTTTTTTTGAAGACTTTACTAAAATTTTAATAAATTGTCGAATCGAATTGATTTTAACCAGAAATAATAATGATAAACATTTTTTAATGTCTAAAACTGATGTACCTGCAACTGCTGGTTCTATTACTCTTCAAAAGGTAACTTGGAAAATTCCACATATTAGTATAGATGATTCAGAACGACTAAAAATAATGAAAATTGTAGAAAAAGAAAAAAAGTTTATTTATTCCTTTTAGATCTTTTGAAACATATGAATATCCTGAACTAGGGAATACTAAAAGCGTAGTTTGGAATCTAAAAACAGCATCAAAATTGGAAAAACCGCGTTTTGTTATTATAGGATTACAAAAAAGTAGAAAAAATTCTTTTGAGAAAGACTGTAGTATGTTCGACCATTGTGATTTAGTAAACGTAAAAGTTTTTCTAAATTCACACATTTATCCATATGATAATTTAAATCTAGATTTAAAAAAAAATGGTTTTGCAACGTTATATAACATGTATACTTCATTCCAAGATTCATATTACGAAAACAAAGATCGTAATCCAATTTTAAGTCCGTCTACATTTTTATCACAAGCACCAATCATAGTTATAGATACTTCAAAACAGAGTGATACAAGTACAGCATCAACTATTGATGTAAGAATAGAAATAGAGGCTTTAGAAAATCTTACTGATGTAACAGCATATTGTTTGTTAATTCATGATCGTATTATTGAATATGTACCTTTTACTAGAGAAGTTAGAAAACTTGTTTAAAATTAATATAATTGTATGTCTTATTTTATATGAATTATTATAATAAAAACAATATTTTAAAAATTGATTTTCAATAGTTATTTATTTAGAAAATAAGATATTATATTCAGAAATAAAAATATTTTTCAAAAAAATAAAAAATGAAGACTTATAAAATGGTAGGATTTTCACTAAGAATGTACTTTTTAAAAAGAAGCCAAATCGACTTTTAAAAAGAAGCCAAATATTATAACTTTATCTAGCAAATTCACGGTTAAACAATTTTTTCAAAAAGAAGCCAAATCAACTTTTAAAAAGAAGCCAATTTTTTTAATTTTATCCACGGAATTCACGGTTAAAAAAAAAAAGTCTAAAAAATGGATTCAGAAGCCTCATTTATATACTACTTATATATATGAGAGATTTATTAACTTCATATAAAGCGAGAAGAAATTTTTTTATGATTGAATACCATTAATGTGTCAGCCTCTGCTGCTGGTGTAGAAAAATTTATAAGGTAAAACGTATGATAAAAGTGATTAACTCTTAATGATAAGTATATGTAATTTACACATTATGATCATGATCTTAAATTACAAAAAATATAGCAAATGCACTCTAGAAAATAATAAAAATATTAAAATGTAGTACACAACTATATAATTAAAATATTTCAATAACTGAACATATTTTTTTTAACAACAGAATTAATTATTAATTTAATACTTAATATAACGAAATATACAAATAACAATGTGTAATGAAATGTACAATGTTTAAAATGATATTCTCCGATGTTTTAAATTAAACCACTGTGTCCCTAATTTATTTATATCAACTTCATCTACTAGATCTTTTTCAATGCTTAAAAGCATTAAAGAATCTAACCTATCATCACTCATTGTTGACCGTAGGTGATTTTTAATAAGTTTCAGTTTGCTAAATGTCCGTTCATTGGTTGCAACACTTACCGGCGCAGTCAATGCTAATCGACAAAGATTATTTGCTGATGGTAGAATATGTTTTACTTCTTCACATTTGTTTATAACATTGAGGAAAGTAGCTGAACTTGAATTTTTGCATATTTTTTCTAATATTTCTAACTCGGCTTTAATGGCTTCAAAGTCTCTACACTTTGCAAAATCACTTTTAGGGGAAATATTAATAAAGCGTTTTGTATATTTTCTAGGTTTATATTTTCTTTCTTGAATGGGAATGAAAAGATTTTATATAGAAGCATTATTGTATCAAAATATTTTTAAATTGTCTCTTGACAAATTGATGAGTGTAGAGAGTATACATTTAAATTCTTTTTTATAAAATGTATGAAAGGTTATATTAGTTTGAGTGCCTGCATTTTGATCTAACCAAGTTGGTTTTTTTCTTATTCGGTGATGAATTTTAAAATCATATTCTGCATCTATACCAAGATTTGATGCAAAGGAGGTCACACTGTCAATCATATCATTCATTTTTTCTGAATCTGAATTAATATCTTCCAATATTTTAATTGTGGCTTCTATTAAAACAGCTGCATCAATTACACACAAACTTTTTGTTTCCAGTGTCTCAGTTAATGATTTCAATTTGTACATTATATTTTTCATGAATATTAAGGAAACAATGAAATCGAATGAATGCATCTTTTTGTTCATACCATATGCTTTTGTTCTTGTATTTTTATCGAATGTTTCAGGATGTGAGCAAATATTTTGTAAAGTGTCACATATAGCTTCAAATGAAGACCACACAGATTTAATAGACTCGGCACGAGCTGTCCACCTTGTTTTGGATAAATTTCTTAGTTGTAATGTATTATTTAAATCCATCATTTGTTTATTTAAAACATTAAACCTTTTATTGTTAGCTGAAAAAAAAACATAAAGGTTTTCCAAGTTATCAATCATATCTGAGACAATTAAACTTGAACCACATGCATGTTCCAAAAATGTATTCATACGGTGAGCTTGGCAAGGTATATAAAATATATTGTGACCAACTAATTCTGACAGTTTAGCTTGCGTACCATTAAACTGACCAGACATATTACTAGCGTAATCATATGACTGAAATACCAAGTTATCTGTATCCAAACCATTTTTATTTAATATTTCAATAATCTGTTTAGCTGTCCCAAGGCCAGTTTTGTCAACTCCTTCAGCTATTTCTAAAAGCCTTTCAATTGCTTCTCCATTGCTATTCACATAACGTAAACAAACTGACAAGCGGTCTTTATGAGAATTGTCAGGGGTTGTATCAGCCATTACTGAAAATAAACTAGCTTCTTGGACTTCTTTTACGATAATTCTTCTTACTTCATTACTAAGGATATCAATTAACTCATTTTGTGAACGTGGACTTAAGTAGGTGACATTGTAAGATCTTGAAGATGTTTCACTTATCCACCGATTCATTAAAGGGTTGTGCCTAGCTATAAGTTGAACCATTTGGTTAAAATTGCCTCCCGATTCGTCACCATCTCCACGAAAAGGCAATCCTTGTCTACATAATGTTCGTGCTATGTCAAATAAAATTGTAATAATTTTTTTATTAAATTCTTTTTCATGTACCAGTTTTATTGATTCTTGTCTTTTTGATCTGTTCATAATAACATCAATATGACTTGACTCTTTCATAAAATTGCAGTAATCATTTAAAGCAGCTTTGTGCGACAAAGAATTAAAATGCTGTTCCAGTTTACCTAATTTAGCTTTTCCTCGACTTTTCATTTTGGGCCACATATTAATACCTTGCTTTACCCATGCTTCACTCGCAAATTGTCTGCCTAATCCTTTTGGAAATAATGAACACACAAAACAATATACAGAGTCTGTAACCAAACTATACTCTAGCATAGGGTATTCTTTAAACCAAAGAGGATTAAAACTTTTTTGCTTCATTGGATCAATATTACAATTGATTGGATATTTCAAAAGTTTAGGTTGGTGTGGACCCAATGATAAAAGATATTGCCTTTGTGATGAAGAAGTAATATCACTACGTCTCCCTGGATCATGTTCAACAAAATAATTTGGTTCACAAACTGATCGTACACTGGTGGAGGAATTTGCTAAGTTGTCTAATACTACTTTAGAATGTTTTAAAAAGATATCTGATACAAATTTGATTCTACTCATTACTTGTTGACTTTCCATCAAAAATATAATAGGATTTGGTAACATATCTTCTTTTAATTTTGACAGCAAAGTATTACACTCTGTTAGATTTGAGACCATCTCTTCCATTTGGCCAGCACATAACAACCATGTTATTTCTTTAGGGTTCTCATCAATATTATCGTTGTTAAAATGTTTAGATGAATTCACCATAACCTATTAATTCCTAATCCATTAATGATTTATTTCATTAATTTTTAAATATTAATAATAATTACCTCAGGTTTATTATCAACATGGTCTATTTTAACAGCAATAGATGACTTATCTTGAGGTTTTATACCACTTATACAATTTAAATCATCGAGCAAAGTGCTTGAAGAGTCATTTTCCTGAAAAAAAAAAAAACTTAATAAAAAACAAAATTAAAAACAACGATAGTAATGTTATTTAATGTTTTGTATAAACTATAATATACAGTAAAAGTTGGTAAAATATGCAATTATTTAATAATTCAAAATACCTATCTTAAAATTTAAAATTAAAAAAAATGTTTAATCAAATTATACATTGTATTTTTATGTAGGTAGATATGTAATATATTATAAGTTTTATGAAATAATAAACAAATAAGAAAACATATAAATAAAAAAATCATTATGTCAAACATAGAAGAATAAAGCATTTCAGTTGATATACATTATTTTTAACTAAATTATAAATTTGTAGATATTTTTATTCTTCTTAAGTCAATTAAACATGATAAAAAATTATGTGAATTCGTACAAAACAAAATTATATGCCTACCTAAGAAAAATTATGATATACCTAGGTATATATAACAAATTATTTTTGTTTTTAAAACGTAGGTAGGTAGATATTATGAAGCAAATTTAAATTAATCCAGAATTTCAATATGTTCTTTTCATACAAATAATATGCAAAAGCCTAAAGTTCCAAGCAAATAAATCACATAAATTTGTTATTAGGTATACCTGTACTTATTTTTTTTATATCAAATTTAAATATTTTATATAAAAATGTCAAATACATACCGGAATCAATAATCGTTTATTATTAAGAAAATTTGCAGCTGCACTTTCGAACGGATTTTTTGGTGCACCAACATGTTTTATATTTACACGTTTTCCACGATGTAATTTTTCTTCGTGCTTTTTTTTAAAATCGTCATTAAATTGACTTCCACATTCTAAACACTCAACTTTAACACGTTTTCTTTTTCGTTTATTCACATCACTCATTTTTATTTTGATGAAATATATTAAAGAAAATTAAAACAATATTTTAGTCACAATTCACAAAATCACAAACATGAAACACTAACACTTAGACGACTAAAACGATTTTAGCGTTTCTGACGTTTCTGTGTTTAGAAAAACATTGAATAAGATGGAAATATTTTAACAGGATAGCCATTAAAATATCATCACAAAAATACAATACAAATTACAATGTATTACATACCCCGGTCACCGATGTACAAAACCCACTGACACGTGACACTCCTCACTCGGATCTATTTCTGTCACATTATCGCTGGAGATATTGTGTACTTTATTATTATATTATTATTATTATTATCATACATTATGAGTTATCACATAATATGACTATAATCTATGGTATTAGTTATTATTGCTAAAGGTACAATATTTTTAGAAAAATACCAACTAATATATTACTCTTTTGTGATGATTCATTAGTTTTTTTTTGTACATCAATATGAAAAATATAAAAATTGGCTGTAATTATTAAATCAAACAATAAATTATTAAATATTGTCGATTCGGCTAATGTGCCGACTCGGGAACGACTCAGTGTCAATGTGCCGACTGAAAAACTCATGGGGGGTGAAACACCCCCCCACGCCCCCCTTAAGGACGGCCCTGACGAGATATATTAACGTAACCATTTTTAAATGATAAATCATTTTATGTAATCCACCATGCCCTGTTTCTTTATGTGACTTTTCAAGAACATCATACATTTCATCAATATGTAAATAGTATTTAACTTCATTATTTAATGGAAAAATTAATTTAGTAACTTCACCTACTTTTATAACATCATAGCGATTCAAACGTCTGTAGTCTAATGAAGTCTTATTTTTTTGATGTTTAGGTTCAAATACCTCATTTACCAATTTTTGGTAATTTTCTTCATTAGCAATGGCCATTGAATTTACACTTAAATTAATATTTTTAATTTTTTCGTTAAACAAACTTTTAAAATTTAAATTGTTTTCAACTGAACTTATTTTGCTTGAAATATTGTAGCAATGCAGAGACGTATTCAGAAATTTGGCGCCCGGGTGCTAATATCCTCCCCCCCATAAAAATTAGTAGACTTTTTCCACCTATTGAGCGCGTCGGAGCTTACCTTCCAGTAACCACACATAAGCCCTAATAACAACCTTTACTTTATCGTTATCTTTTCTGGTGCTTTCTAACTTATTTGTTACATTTTTGTTTTTAATGTTTTTACTCTTTGTATTCCCTGGTGGAACCAGTTCACATTGACTATTTAATCAAACATTTCCATCAAACAATTTTTAGTTATTAGAAAAATAACGAACAGTTTAAACTTTGAAAATTATGTAATCTTTATAAACTAGTCACAAATATAAAGTAGGTATTTATTATTTATTATTCTTACAAAACAATATTTACATTTTACATTATTTTTTTACGAGCTTTAAAGGAACTATACTCATCGATTATGTCATCATACTGTAAACTTTTTGTGATGTCTGATTCAATATTTAATATAGCTATACTGTTTAGTCGTTCATCGGTCATTCTCGACCACAAGTAACTTTTAATTCGTTTTAATGCACTAAATGATCGCTCTGAAGAGCAGTTTGATACGGGACAACATAGACACATTCTCAGAGCAATATTCACATAAGGGTATATGTCTTCACATCCTTCACTTTTAAGTGTTAGACACATCTCAATAATTGATTTTGGTAATTTTTCTTCAGGTAAAGTAAGTAAATAGCTACGAAAATGTATACACTCATTTGAAAATGATAAATCCAGATCCGTCGAATAATGATTTCTTAACTGTTCAGCTTTTTTTCTAACTTCACTTATGTTTAATTTGGTTATATTAAAGAAGAATGAAAATTTTTCATTTACCAGGTCATACGCAATTTTTCTTTTTCTCAACTCGGTAAGTAAGGAGTCCATGATTACAATATAAGTGTTAATTTTATATGATTCATTAGAATTTAAATCAAATTCTCCAATTTTGGGTTTTTTATTTTTTCGCTTAGTTTTGTATTCGTTAATTCCAGATTTTGTTTTTCCAATTTGTTCATAGTGATCGAAACTGTCTCTTAGATCATTGATATATTGGATAAGAGAGTTATACATTGATATAACAGTTTCTAAATCAATTGTAACTTTTTGAAATATTTTGTTCACTTTGTTAAAGCGTTGCAATATATCTGCCCAAACTGTTATTAAAATTCCAATTTCTAAACTGCTTAATGTTTTTAAAATTCCTCTTGCTTCACTTTTGGTTTGTGTTTTTTCGTATGGATCTTCAATAATTTGTTTTAATGCTTTAATGATTTCTTCCCAATTTTGTGATATACTTAAACAAGCATCATGACGAGCCGACCACCGAGTATCTGAGAGTCTTTTTATTGATATGTTACCAGATTCCTTTATATATGTAGATAAGATATTCCATCTATGAGTAGAAACTGAGAAGAAAGTATATATATTTTGAATTAAATTAAAAAAAGTATTTGCCCAAGTACAACAACTTGCCGCACATTCGCCAACCAGGTTCAATGAGTGGGCAGAACAAGGAATGTAAACTGCATATGTGCATGCTTTTTTAATTTGAGCTTGGAGTCCAGAGTATATTCCAGACATGTTCATAGCATTATCGTAGGATTGCCCACGACAATTTTTAATGTCCAATCCATTTGAATGAATAAATTTTAAAATTGAATCAGATAAATCATTAGATTTATGACCAACATTTGTTAAGAACATTAAAAATCTCTCTACGGGTTCCCCATTTTCTTTTACATACCGAAAGATGATAGAAAGTTGATCACAATGTGATCTATCCGGAGTAGAGTCGACTACAATTGAAAAATACTTTTCTTGTTTAATTTCATTTATGATAGTTTGGAATACTTTTTTACTCATTAATTTGATAAATTCTTCGAATGTAGCAAATGACAGATATGATGTAGAACCTTTACCCTTGTTAGCATAGTCTGAAATATGTTTTGCTAAAAAGGGGTCAAACTCAGTAATGAGTTCAAGACTCATAATAAAGTTACCACCATGTAAAGATCCGAATTTATCTTCAGCGCCTCTGAAAGATAATCCTCGCAAACACAGTGATTTTACTACTGCAACTACTCTTATTAAAACATTTTTCCAGTATTTAACTTCAGTATCCATTTGAATTACTATCTTATTGTCAATACGACCCAATACATTTGCTCTTAATTTTAAATTAAGAACACAATTTTTATGGCTTTTAGAATTTTCATGTTGCTGCAATTTTTCTTCTCCTTTCCACCAATTACAAAAGCCAGTTGTTGAAAAACTTGTTGTTCCGCCATATTATCTACAAGGAATACAAAATAAGCTCTTTGTACTTTTTGAATAAGTTATATAACTTCTTGGTATAGATTTTCCATTTATTAGTTTTGTACTGAAAACATTTCTTGATAAATATCTGTTATATGTGCATACTACACCTAGACTATTTTTCTTTTTATATGTTCTTTTTGTGTTGGAAAAATCAATATTTAAATTCTGTTTAAATCCATGTAATGCAATATAATCTCTAACAGATTCATTAATTACCCATATAGCTGGATCATCTCTATAAAATAATAATAACTATTAATAGTTAGTACCTAGATAGGTTCAAACATATTTTTGTAACATTAATTTGTACATTATATTTTATAATATTTGAAATTGAACGTGTCAGACATTGCTTACCCGGGGAAACTAGTTTGATGATCATCTTTGTTTCTATTCAAAATTGTAAGGCAAGGTTCAGATCCAGATGAATTCAAATTAAGTGTGCTAGGAACACTCAATTGTTGAGAATAATTATCTTTATGAACAATTTCAATATCTCTATTTAAAATATCTTCTGTAATTGCAATATTTTCTTGCGGACACAAGATTTGAGCACTACTACACAAAAACAAAAAATCATTGAATAAAAATAATAGGTATGCATGTCTAAAAGACTGAACATTTTTTTATTTTACAAATTACTCATTGTTAATAATTTCCATTATTTTGTCTACTTGGATACCTTTAATATATATGTTAAGCTATTATTTAAAGCTATTTAGAGCACTTGACTATTGTTTGAAGAAATTATAGTTATTTTTAATTATATTATAGTATTACAGTAACCTGTCAAAAAGGCCATGTAAAAGTACAGTGTCGCGTTAGCTGGCCAACATTCTTATCAATATTAACTATATAATATAGTGCATTTTTTACTTAGTTTTAACTATAATATGCTTACTAATATATATATATATATATGTGTGTGTGTGTGTGTGTGTGTATATTAATATTATAATAATAATTTTATTACAATAAATTAAATATTATGTGTTTATTAACAAGGTAGATTTCAGATTCCCTTATTACCCCATATTTAACAGAAATGAAGGATATATAAAAACAATTCCCTAGGCAACTTAATATTTTATTAATGTAACTGTTTTTATAAAAAATATATGAATAAATGCATAGTTTAAAAAAATAAAAAATTAAATTAGCTTAACTTGACAGAAGAAGACAAAAAATAATAAAAACAATTTTTATAGTGAATTGTTTTGTCAAATTCATAAATAACAAATATATGATGGAATATTTTAATTTTTGGAGGATTGTAATGCAGTTGCAGTGATTGTTATTAGACATTAGTACCATTTAGTTCACTATTCCTTCTACAAGTATGTTTCACAGTACCCTATTCTCCTAATAATAACTTATATGATGTGATTCACAGCAGGTTAATAATTTTTGATATAAGACTATAAAATAAAAATGTATGTTATTATTACTTGCCTTGAGTTTTCTGAAACAGATTTAATATTTTTATTAACATTGGTGTTAACACCATGGGCATTTTCTTGATGACAATTATTATTATTTTCTATAGAACTTGATATTGGCTCAATATTATTTTGTGAAGTTTTATCATTGGTTGAATCTAAACCTGTACAAATCAAAATTTATGATAATAAACAATTATTTGTAAGTACCTAGTGACTAGTAATACACATACTTAGCATTGATGTACCACTTGAAAAAAAAAATTAGTTAATTTAGAATTTTTAGATAGCAAATCAGCAGTTTTAATTCGTTTTTCTTTTGCAGCTTTTCTATATGCAGCGCCACTTGGCTTTATTTTTCTACCAGACATAGCTACATGCGTTTATTTGCCACATAAATTAAAAGCTAATTCAATCTACAATAAGCTATAAGCAATAAACATAATACGCAAATATTAATAAACTAATCCTTAAGATTACGTATTAATCTTACCTTTGTGATTGAACGTTTTTATTACAAGGAGGCTGATACTCTCAGTTATTCTTCAATAAATATATTTTAATTTTTAATAAAGATAATATTATTAAAAATAAAAATACATTAGTCATTCGCGATTTGCTAACAGTGTCGCTGTTATCAACATAATAATTGGGTATTCGGGATTTACTGTTTTCACCACGGTGAAAGATATATCTTTAACCGTGATTTTCACAAAACAAAGTGGTATTTCACTATTAAAATTCAAAAACGATTATTTTTAAATAACTGTATAAATCAATGACAAGTGATAACTGATAAATATATAAACAGTGTCGCCATAATACTGTAAATACAACTGACTTCTGAATTTGTATACTCCCATAGATTAGTATATAGATTAGTATACTCCTTTGTATGATAACTGGTAAGATCACGGTTCCAGAAACGGCTATTGATAATATCATTTAATATATTAATGATGTTATATTATACATCTCAGCTGTACATCGTCAAAACACAGTATCTGTATTTTTCATAATTTGATATGAAAATGATTTTTGTAAAGTAGGTCGGGCCGCCAACTTAACTTTATACTTATCACTTGAAACTTCATATAGTTATCAAGGAAATACATAGAATTCAATTTAAATCGACAAACTGGTATTTTTAGCTTTCATTCAGCTGTAATTGTAGATACTGTGTTTTGAAATCAAATTAACAAATTTTAAAATCCTATCACATTTAATTTAAAACACAGTATGTGTAAATGATATTTGTTAAATAAAAATTAAGGCCATTTAGGGGGGTATTTAAGAGGGGTGATGGAGCAATGGGGCAACCGCCTCCTCTTAGATCTATATTTTGTATTCAAAAATCATTAATCCTATTTATCATTCAGCAAGAAGACGTGGCATAGTGAAAAATTGAGTCGCCCTATTCCTCCTAGAATAAAGTCTTCAGGTATAACAATTTTTATAGTTTTATATAATAATAACAACAAAATATGAAACAATATAAATAATAGTAAAACATAATAAAATAATTATAATAAAATTAAAAAATTAAAACAAATATGTATCACTTTCTTTATTGCATAAGATATAATTTTAAAATACCTAGTCTTCAGGTAGAACAATTTTTACAGTTTTATATAATAATAACAACAAATATAAACAAAATATTAAACAATATAAATAATAGTAAAACATAATAAAATAATTATAATAAAATTAAAAAATTAAAACAAATATGTATCACTTTCTTTATTGCATAAGATATAATTTTAAAATACCTAGTCTTCAGGTAGAACAATTTTTACAGTTTTATATAATAATAACAACAAATATAAACAAAATATTAAATAATATAAATTTTAGTCTTTATTCAGTTTCAATTCAGTCTTTATTAAGTCTTATTCATAATCAGAGGTTATGAAAGCATTACCAAGGCCAATTTCATCAACCAAATCTTCTGAAGTGACAGAAACTGGAAGATTTATCCAAAAATGTTTCCTGTTTTCTGGCATTACTGGAACAAGTTTGTCAATGATTCCTTTTTTTTTATTGAGGTTAATTCCTCTATTTTGAGTTATTTTTTTAGGGGCATATGTTTTAATGTTTTTCAAAAATTTTTTTTGTAAGAAGTCTAAAGTTTTTGGCTCTCCATTAAAATCTGTCCAGTATTCCATACAAGTTGATCCTCTAGAAAATTTGGCCATAACAACACTATTCATTTTAAATCCATACAATGCATCTGTTTTTACATTGGTAGTCCTTTTTTTGTTTTGCCACTCATAAAAATCTTTCAATTCTAGAATATTTAAATTTTGTCGGCTTTGGGAAATACAATTCTTAAGGTCTTCGAAGTCATATATATTCCTAATTTTTTTAAATTTTTTTTCAATATTTCCATGGACCCCATCAGCAGCCATATGGGTATGGCCCTTAGTTAGGTATTTCATTGTTACTGAATTTGTATTTTGAAATAATGAATTTGTTGAATTTAAGTTACATACCAATGCCGTGTATAAGGTCCAATTTTTATTCTGGCCAGTGCAATTATCAGCCCAGAAAATAAAATCTTGTACATCTCTTTGGTTACTAATTAAAGCCAATATTGAGTCTGTAACATTTTCAGCTTTACGCCCAGCAATGGCTTCATGCCAAAGTACACAGTGGCATAAGGCATTTGGTTTTAATTGAGCAAATGTTTCATTAAATACCACTAGTCTACTGGTGAAAAAAGAAGATTTTGTATCTGGCATATTAGGAATTAATATAACTTTTTGTAAGTCCATTGAGTAGATACAAGTTGACTCGATACTCAGTTTAGAATCTTCCTTATACTTCGACGTTGCTGCTAAAGCCATGGCTTTATGGTTTTCCAAAAGTGTTATATTATCTCTAATTTCATTTTCATCAGTAGAATTTTCAATTATATTTTGATAGGTAGAGCAATCTTCACATTTATCAACTGTGGGATTTCTTAAAGATATATTTAAATCCTTTATGACTTGTCTATAAAACTCTTGAGAGCAATAGTTTTTATGTTGAGAGCAAAAGTCATCATACATGGCTTTAACTGTGAGTCCAAAAGGCAAGTACATTATATTTGGTGCATTAAGTCGCCGATAATGACTTACAGATGGTTTATAGAGCCGTATATGATCAGCTACAATATCTTTGGGTATACATTTTTTAATATTTTGCTGTCCTCTATTTTCAGTAACAGATGACATACAAAAATTACTGTTCATATTTTTTACTAGTTCTGTTAAAACAGAATCATTTGTATAGCCAAGAACATTTAAAAGAGTGGTCTTACATACCTGTACATCATTTTTTTTGGAGTCTGGAAGCTTGTAAACCCTAGATTGTGACTTTTTGAAGCTATCAACAGAACCCTCCACTGTTGTTCGACGTTTTACAGATGTAATTGTTATGCATTTTGCTAAAAATTGTCTCCTCTGGACATATGTTGTTAGAGACCAATAAGTTTTCCATAAAAACTTTTGATGATCTGTGGATAGCTTGTCTCTACACTTATTTTTACACTCTACAGGGCATGTAAGAGAACGGTTGGGATGTTTTGTCTTGGCATTGACATTCTTTAATTCCCTTTTTTCTTCTAACACTGCTTTCTTATCTGCCGGACTAAACTTCTTCTTCTTCCTTGCAGTTTCAATAAGTTGATTATCTGGAAAATGTTAAATATTTATACACATGTAAATATAATGTAGTAACAACTGCATTGTTGTGTATATAAACTATTTAATACCTTGATGTTCAGTAATTGGGTTAAAATCAAGATCAAAGTTGCTGTCATCCAAATCCTCTTCAACTTCTTCAACTAAAAAATATAAATACTAGTATACAATTTGATGTGACAAGTAAATATGATGTATTAACAAATGAATTGTTGTGTATATAAATTATTTAGTACCATAATGTTCAGTCATTGGAATATAATCAGGATCTAAGTCAGTGTCATCCAAATCCTCTTCAACTTCTTCAACTAAAAAATATAAATATCAGTAAACAATTTGATGTGACATGTAAATATGTCATATTAATAAATAAATTTATTGTGTATATAAATTATTCAGTACCTTGATCTTCAGTAATTGGAACAAAATTGCCGTCATCAAAAACATTTACAACTTCTTCAACTAAAAAATATAAATATCAGTAAACAATTTGATGTGACATGTAAATATGTTATATTAATAAATAAATTTATTGTGTATATAAATTATTCAGTACCTTGATCTTCAGTAATTGGAACAAAATTGCCGTCATCAAAAACATTTACAACTTCTTCAACTAAAAAATATAATAAACAATAATAAAAAATATAACTTGACATGTTAATATGATGAGCAACTAACTGAATACTATATAATATGTGTATAAAACATTTAGTACCTTCATTAACAGTAATAGGAATAAAATCAGGAGCTAAATCATCTTCAACGTTGTCAACTAAAAATAGAATCACATGTTAATGTAAATACATAATATAATAATAAGTAATTACTTTAGAGAACTTACGTATGCGTCTTGGTAATGCATAATTGTGATCCCAGTCCATTATTCTTTTTTCGATTAGTTATTTAATGTAAAAATTTAAGAATTAAAAAAAAATCGTTATAGTATAAAGTTACTGTGTCAGTAATCATAACAAATTCAAAACACAGTATTTACACTTCGTGTAGATACTGGGTTTTGTTATTGTTTTTTTTATTTATCAGAATAAAATACTGTAGTTACTGTGTGGTAACTTCTGATATAATTGTCTGTTTCTAAAGAGGATATTATATAAAAATTCGGCATGAGTTGATAACAAAGAGTATATAAAAAAGTACATTTTGATAAAAATGTTGGTTACTGTGTTTTGACGATGTACAGCTGATCTCTATTCTCCATTATATATAAATATTTTTTGCGAATTACGGATAACGTATTGTACAAAAAAATGTGAGACTGTTTTTTTTTGCTTATTTACTTTTTGAAAGAGAAGTTTTTCGTTGGTAATTATTGTCAGCACGCCCCCCTCCAACCACCTTGAATATTTCTTATTTACGGCTCTGCGTGGTTACAATCTTAGATTATCTAAGATAAAAAAATTAACCAATTTATATTGTTGCTATGTAAAAATCTGATGCCGCCCCTAAAAAAATGCCGCCCGGGGCGACCGCCCCCCCTGGCCCCCCCCCCCCCCCTAAATACGGCACTGTAGCAATGTCACGTATAATTCACTAGCCCGTACTAAAGTCTGTTTAAAATTATATACCTAACGATAGTACCGTAAAACTTTATCATTTTTATTGCATTATACCTTTACTGATATATATTAGATTACATATAAATAGGAAATATAACTCATAAATCATAAGACTATAAAGGTAGGTTTACACGAGACGTGAGCCACGATCGTAGTCTTTAGAAGCGTGGCTCACGGTTTGTGTAAACAGACAATTCGTACTTCACGATCGTGGTATTATCGTCCACGAACCTGTCACGACTGGCTCGTGCAATATCAAACCATGTTAGATATTTCAGTCGTGAAAGTTCAATCGTGGTGTACTGTCTGTCGGATTATGTAAATCTTTTTATAACATTTTGACTAAAAATACTTGTAATAACTTTTTGTAATAACTGCAATTATTATTATTACTAATTATTTTACTCAATTGAAAGTTATTTAATTATAATACATTTATTATTTAATAATTTTATCAACAACATGAGTGTGAATAAAAACGTTATGAAAATGAATGACGAACAAACAATGCAATTTATAGACTATTATGAAAAAGAAGAAGTTCTATGAAACACTAAATTACAATCTTACAGAAATAGAGATGCTAGAGGCGAAGCTGTAAAAAGAATAGTATTAGGCATGAATATTGAAGGTTTGTTATTTTTATTTGATTATGTCTCACTATGTTTGTATTTACTTGATACATCTAGTTCAACTAAAGAAAATAATAATTTCATTTTTAAGGTTTTGGACCTGATCACGTTATAAGTAAATTTAAAAATTTTAGAAGTTCATATTGCCAAGAACTGAAAAAAATTGCAACTAGTAAAAAATCTGGAACATCTTTAGAAGATGTTTATGTACCACATGTAGTTTGGTTTAGTGGTTTACCAAACTTTCTGTTAATCGTTGTTTCAATTGTTGAGCCAACACACCAGACAAAATAGAACATGCTTCCGCTACTAACAACTCCATCTTACTGAACTAAAATCATGTAAACGTGTAAACACCTTCACGATTCGTGGGACGCTTTTTGAAACCACGCTCGTGAGTCACAACTCTTGAGATCGTGAAATACGATCGTGGCTCACGTCTCGTGTAAACCCACCTTAAGTGATAATATAAATACTGTTGTTATAATTTCACGTATTTTATTTTATATCACAGTGTGTGCAATGATTATTGTACACATTGCGAATTGTATAATGTAACTTGTACAATCTAGTCCTTTGTACAACAACATTGTACAACTTGCAATATGTACAAAAATCACTGTACAAATTGCGAAATGTACGATTCCGGACTGTGTATGTAACATATATATATATATATATATATATATATATATATATATATATATATTCATTGTTGTTAGTTATAAATTTAATATTAAAATAAAAAGACATTATTATTATTATTATAACAAAAATACGTGTGTTGTGATCGTGCGAGTTCTCGCCCACCATCCACAGACCGTCTCAATTTTGGCTGCCGCAGAGATAATCGAACCCGGTAAACAGCGTTTCCAGGTAATACCATTTTGGCCGCTTGCTTACCGAAAAAGAAAAAAATTCTGTTCAGTCCGCCCTACTTAATTATATAGAAAATAGTAATAGGTAGAGTTAAGACCAAATATTAAAAAAAAAAAAAAAAAGTTAAAAATAGAAATATATCAATTCATTAACATAGGTCAAATTGATTACTTCAAACGTGTATAAAAGTGAAAGGAAAAATAATTTTAAATATTGAATTAAATAAATTAGAAAATCAAAGTAAAATACACATATTATCATATTGAAAACCCATAAGACAGAACGATTTAGTAATAATTAATACTTTCATAATTATAATTGCGTCGAGGTCATTAGACCAGGTACTATGTCGTTTCGATAAACGCCTATCTTACTGAAGAGAGCCAAGACCGATAATAATTATCACATATTTTTACGCGGCTGGAAATCTTCGTATGATAATAGTGCCTGAACGACAACGATCACAATTTGATAGCGGTTTTACTATTTAATTACGTATTTATTTTTCTTAAAAATTTAATTAAACAATTTTTTTTTCTCTTTCTTGTTCATTTTTTTTTCGAATTATCTTACGTAGAAATTCGCGTTGACCGGCGATAGTGGCGTTATACCGAAACACACCAAAAACCATCAACGACAAGAATTAAAAGGAGACGTATATTTAGATTAACACTTATATACACAATGAAAGTTTTATACGTGATACATACATATCACCCATTTTTTCATTATAGTATAATTGGGACTTTGTCACTAAACGCTATTAAAATGAGTAAAACCTTAGATAAAATGACTTTAACCGAAATCAAGCGTGAATTTACTCATAGGGGTTTACCCACTACAGCTCCCCGCTTCGATTTACAATGCATGCTAGAAGCAGTCATTAGGGCAGAGGAAAATAAATAACCCGTCTTCACACCATTTACCACCTAGAGAACCGATCGCTGATACGCCCATGGTTGAAGAACAACTGACGGTAAACAATCCGGGGTCTATACAGGAGGAAAATATGAATGACGGTTACACCTCCCTGACTCACAGCATAGAAAATAATAGGGACGGTGAAACACAAAATCCTCCATTAAATTTATCGTGTAAAAATAACGGAACCGATACACCAAACAATTTTAGTCGTTGCCCCGCATAAAAATAATACATTGGATGCCGAATTTCCAGATTTTCATGCTGTACATTCGATAAGTATAGCAAGCGAGGAAATAGGGGCATTAAGACAGGACATATGAATAAATACAGCGTTATCTCAAATACAACTGAGATTGAGTTCTATAGAGAGCGCGATGACACAGTATACGCATGATCAAAAAAACATTAAGGATAGGGTAGCGAAAATAGAAGTCGACTTGAAATTACGTAACATTCCCAGTAGTAGCGCATTTAAACCGATCGTTAGTCCTAAAACTTCGGTGTCGAATAACAGGTTGAGCGACCCTCTTTTCGGTTCAGACAACAATAGGAGAACTGTAGAAGTACCTCAAGCTGACCCATATCTCAATAGCCGATTGGATAGAATTGAGCAAGAGATTAGGGAAAGGATGAGAATAAATACTCTACATACGTCCCCAGAATCTGAACACGAAAGAACAAGGATCGATCAACCGTTATCAAACAGCACTGGGTGTAGGAACAGTGAACCGAATTTTGCGAATCACGGAAGAATAAATCACGTTTCACAGACCAACCAAATAGGACCATACAATTTCCGAACACACTTAATGTAAACGATACGTCGGTTTCGCCTATCCCAAACTCCTCCCTAATTCCGATACACGATTTGAAAACCGTGAGGGCATCTCTCCCTCAATTTTCCGGTAGGAAGGAGGAGGATCCCATTCAATTTATTGAAAACGCGGAAAGTATTTTGCAACAAGCAAAAATACACAAATCGGCCTGGGTTAGGACTATAGACCAACAACTGATGGGATGTGCGTCTGACTGGTTTAATACCATCAGAACACTAGACTTATCTTGGGGTGAATTTAAAGGCGAACTCGTCGAAAGATTTGATAACCTAGATATGCAGGCCCACCGCCGCGCAGAGATTGTGTCATATCGACAAGGTAGAGACCAACGATTGACCGACTTTGCGCTAGAGAAAAATTAGTTGGCACGTAGGGTACAAACGGGTCTTTCCGAGACACAATTAGTTAGTACTGTTGTAGGGCTCATGAGGGAAGAATTCCGTACCCACGCAAGGTTGCAACACCCAGCAACATTCTTAGACCTTAGGCGAATAGCTGCAGTTCTTGACGTTTCTCCTCAGACTAGGTTAGAGACCCAGAACAAATTATACCAGCCCGCCAAATAAAAAGATAAAGAGCCGGGCAAGTTGTATCAAGCTCCGGGTACTCGGTCGAAAATCGAAAAAAACGAGTTACCGAAAGCACAACTCCCGTGTAGGTACTGTAAAGGGCCACATTGGAATAAAGATTGCCCCAATAAGCGTTCGGGAAACGGGCAAGCACCCGGAGGAAAGTAGTTCACTCTCCGGGTAGAGATATTTCGTTAGAATCCCAAACAATCCCTCTTTTGTTAGCTGTTAGCTCTAATAATTTAAATAATAAATCAACTTATGTTGCGAAAAAAAATAAGAGAGGTAGGGTAACAAAAAAATTGGACAAATCAATAAAAGCTACAGTATCAATAAAAATACCATTAAAAAAAATTTGTAAAACGAAAAATAAAAATTTACCTGAATATACAGCATCACAACTTTCGGATGTCTTTGCTAGCTCTGAGAGCCTTGAACAAAGACCAACTAGCCAATCCACACCCACTGTTGATGCCCAGATAAATAAAATTGAAATAAATTACGAAAAACATATTTTTAAAAATAGTAATGATACTCAGTTCTGCTTCGAAAACCCAAATAGTTCTACAAATATAAACTTAACATTTGAGGACAAATCTGATACTAGCTCTGACAATCTTGACCAAAGATCAACTAAGTACTCAGAACCGACAAATTTAGTTATCGTAGAGACTTTGAAAGGAACCGAGGAAAACTGTACTGATCGCTTTAACTGTAACAGGGACCCATCTAGTAGTAAGGATGAATTTTCATACACAGATGAACATCAATTTAATAATCGATTGATCGCCTCAACAGAGGACTACAACCGACTTAGAATTGCATCTGTGAAAAATGTAAAAGATGAAACTCTGACAAAAATAAAAACTCCATCTATCGAGTTAGAGTTTGGAACGGGTTTTGTTAAGCCTTGCTAGATTCACAAGCACAAGTATGTTACGTTAGACCGGATATTTCTCGAAAATTCGGAAAAATGGTTCCAGGACCAAAATCATTAGTACGAATGGCGAACGGGCATACGCAAACAATCAGCGGACACCCCACATTCGAAGCCAAAATTGCAAACCTAAACATAATATTTAAGGCGCCAATTTTAGATAATTTGAACTGCGATTTTCTTTTAGGACACGATTTTCTCGTAGAAAACGATGTAGCATTAGATCCGTCTATTAGATGGGCACCAAGTAAGATATCAGGTCAGGTGAAGTAGACTTTTCAGAGATCCAAATATCGAACGATCCTAATATACATGACCGACTTACAGAAGTACTACTCAAGTATCGCGAAGTTTTTAACGGTACGATAAGCCGAACGAAATTAATTGATCATGAAATTCGATTAAAGGTTTAAATACCTATAGCTTTACACCCTTACTCTTATCCAGCTTTTGAGGATTTCACTGATACGGATATGGAAAATACGGAACTATGTAAATAGCCGTCAGTGACAACTGACAACTTGATCGGTTTTCATACCTACTCACGAGAGGTATTTGTAAAATTTAAAAAAATATTTTTAAGTTTAAGTTTTTAAAAAGTTGTTTTTTCAAAAACTTGTATACCTGCATTAAAATCATGTTTACCAGTATCGACAAAAAAATCATAGAAATGGTTCGTTCTCATATAGAATTATACGACCTTCACAACCAAAATATATGGATAGTGCACACAAAAATGATATTTGGAGTTCTATTGGAAATGAAATAAATCTAACAGGTAAGTGGTATTTTGTACTTCATTATGTATTTTTTTAATATAGATAACTTATTTTCACTAAACAACTGTAATAAGTTTATAATTTAATTATTATTTCATTAAAAAAAATCATTAACTGTTAAAATAATAAATATAATAAATGCATATTACATTATTTATACCTATTCAAGATTATATTTTAATAATTGACATGTAGGTACATTTGAAATAAACAATTGCTAATAACAACAGTATGCAATTTTAATAAAAAAAACTTCAAAACACAACTGTGAATGAATAAACTTATAATTATTAGTTTTACTGAATTAGGTACTTTAATAATAAATACCTACCCTATACGACGTAATAAAGAGTAAAATTAAATAAGTATATATATATATATATATATATTTTTTTTTTTTTATAAAGGCCTTTGAGACCATCTTGCCACAGAACAAATCCTTTCCCATTCTTCTCTATTCTCCACTACTTCCTTCCAGTCCATGTGATCATATTCAAATAAGTATATTAATATATATAAATATATAATATAGAAGTAAGTAATAATAGATAATAATAGTAGTGATAATAGATGCACTTTTATGTCGTTAAATTTTTTCATTTTGCCACGATACAGATCCTGCTAGAGAATTAAAAAAATATCTATATAATTCTCGTGTAGTAAACGCTGCCTGCCCAGCTCCACCGCCTTGCATAGGTATATTATTTAAAGAAGTATTTGGAACTGATTCATTTGTATTTTGAAAAATTGCATTGGTACAATTGCTGTATTTTTTAATAAAGTTGTGAAGAACACAAGTTGCTTAAATAATATAATCCACGTTTTCTGGTTTAGACTGTATCCTTCTGTTATAAATACAAAAATTTTGTGCTAGAATTCCAAAACAATTTTTGACTACTCTTCGCGTTCTAGAGAGACGATAGTTATAAATTCGTTTGGACAAGTCGTCAAGTTGCTTCCCAGGTCGCATTAAGTATGTTTTCAGTGGAAACGCTTCGTCGCTTGTATAACGTACGATACAGAATTATTGGTGTTTGGTAGAATTGCATCACTAGGAAAATATTGATATGAACCGTTTTCTAATGATTTTCTTAAATTAGAATGTGCCAATATCCCACCATCGCTGTTTTTACCGTAAGCACCCACATCTACTACTATGAAATTGTAATTTTCATCCACTAATGCTATCAAAACAACTGAAAATGTTTTTTTGTAGTTGAAAAAATTTGTACCAGAGTTTTCTGGGGCTTGGATAGTGACATGTTTGCCGTCTAGCGCTCCTAGACAGTTAAGAAAATTCCAAACATTCCAAAAATCATTGAACATTATTTTCCATCGTTCTTCAGTTGGTTGAGGCATAAATTCAGGCATTAATTTTTTTACAATACATTGACAAGTGTCAATTACTATTTTATAAACTATCGCGTGACCAAGACTGAAACTGAAGGAAATTGTCTTAAACGAATCTCCCGTTGCTAAAAACCTAAATAAAAAACAAGTGTTATGTATGTGTTAAATTTAAATCCAATGATACTTATTACTTACATTAGAATTTAACTTCAAACAGTAAATAATAAAACAAATATTTTTTTTTCAAATTTAATAAAACAGGTTTGTGTTTCAAAAATTGATTGATTAGAACATGATATCAATTATCGATAGGTATTGTTATATTATTGATAATAACTCTTTTTATAGGAAAAATATACAAAACTCGCTGGAATAACATAAGAGATAACTATCGAAAATCTATTAAGAAAACAACAAGTGGTCAAGCATTTAAAAGAGTTAAAAATACAAATATGATGATCAACTTCAGTTTTTAAAGCCTCATTTACAAGAAAGGGATACTTTAGGGAATTTAAAAGATCCAAATAACGATGATTTAGAAAATTCTAACAATGATAGTGAGGACGATGTCGAAAATGTTAGCACAGTTCAAAATATTGAGATTGGTATTAGTGGCACTACAGATGGTGAAGATCAATTACCAAAAACTCCTGAACCTCAATCTGCAGCTCGCAAATTTATAAAAAAACGTACAACCAAAACTCTGGAATCGGCTTCAAGTACTGTAATCAAATATATAATGCAAAAAAGAAACAATGATATTGCTAATACTACAAAAACCCATTCTGTTGATGCTTTTTTAGCATGCCTTTCATCCACACTTAAATCATTTACACCATATTATTTAAATATAGTGCAACCAAAAATTTTTTCTATAGTGCAAGAATATGAAATGTAAATGATTGTTGACGAAGAAAAGAAAAAAACATCTTTTATGACACCATATCCCACACATTTTTTGCCACAGCAGCATCTTAACCACAATGCCTATCCAAGTACTCAATTACAAAAAGAGATTCCATCATCAAGTGTATCAAATTATTCTTCATCACCACCTTCTCCACAAGTCAGCCATGACGCTTCAATAAGTAATACGAAAAATATTATAGAAATGCCACATTATATTAGCTCGCCAACTACATCTGATTATTTAACCACGCCATCTCCACAGTTCGTTCATCAATTTGTGCCAAATACTCCTAAAAACTCTACTATTGTTCCTGTGCTAAACGATACTTCAACCACAACTTCATCATCAACTCAGTATTCAACTCCACCACTATCTCCACATCAAAATGATAATATTGGTTCATATACGAGTATAACTCAAAATTTTCAAAGAATTCAAAATATGTTATTACCAACTATTCCATCTTCAAGTTCACAGTTCGATCAAAATATTTCAAATCAAACCAGTATACAATCATTACAATCGCAATCAGAGATATACTCAAATTTACTAGGAAATATGTATGTACCTTCGTCAAATAGCAAGTTCAAACATCCAAAAACAAAACCATCCAAAAATCAAGGAGAAAACGAGTCTGCTGCTAAACATTTTGCACATTTTTCAAATAAAGACAATAATACTATATAATAAAATATTACATACTTTTTAAATATGAAATTTGTTGAATTTATTATGTAATTAAGTTTTGTTTTTTTTAATTTACAATACTTTAAGTTTACTTATTATAATTAATAAATAATTTCTATGATTAATTTTATTATTCTTAAATTAATTAATTAAATTATAATATTGTTAAGTCAAATTTATATTCACACACAATTTGGTTATTAAATTTTTTACATATCTATACAGTATACAATATACATACGACATACCTCAGACAAACAGCTAATCGTTCTTTTGGTGTTATTGCTTGTCTCCAAAAAGTATCTTGTTTTTTTATATCATATTCAATTTTACTTAATAATAAATTTAAACAGTACTGTGACATTCGAAAATATTCAAAAACTTTTGTTTCGTGATCTACTAACTCTCCATACAAAGTAGCAAATTCGCCTTCAATTTTTATTTTTTTCCATAAATCATGAACCCAAATCCTTTTTTGTTTGTTGTTCTTTTTCTCTTCTTCATCCAGCAGCAAGGCAAGTACAGCTAGATCTTCTAGCGATTCTGCACTTCCAGTCATACTATAATTTTTTCCGAGTACCTAAACCAACAGTGAAACACGGTATGTAAAACTCACATCAGTAGATAGGTTCTAACAGCACTGAACGGGCACAGACAACGAATGCGGATCGGACACGGAACGGTATTGTGTAAATAGACCTTAAACCGTAATGCAGTACGAAACAAATATTTAAGTAAGTAAAATTTTATTTTGTTTTTGTTTTTTTTTTTACACAAATATAATTTTAAAAATTTCAGATGAGTTAATAGATAATGTTCCAGAAAAAAGTTAATTATTGAAAAATCACCTATAAATTGGACATGGAATGTTTCGAATCAAAATTACAATTTAAAAAAAAACTAATTTTAATTTATTGTGAATTCTTATTTAGTATAGAAGTATAGTGAAACCTCTACATAGTGAACAATCATTAAGAGATACAGAATGTCTACTATAAGGAAGCTCTATCAGAAAAAAACACAATAGTTATACAAAAAGATTTTTTTTTTTTTTTATTAAAAGCCGCAACAACTAAGGCGTATGGCAAATTGTACAATGTAGATAATTTATATTGGTATAACGTTAAGAAATATGAGTACAACATAGATAGTGGGAGAAAAATAAAAAAATAAAAATTTCGGATAAGGTTATACAATTTTGTTATTTTAAGAAACTTTATGATTTTGATAGTGTTTTCATGATCGGGTTCAAGTGTTTCGTAAAGATACTCAGGTATACTTAAGGCTGTTCTGGTGTCTGTGAAGTTTCGACAATATAGGAGGATATGTTTAACAGTTAGGACTTCCTCACAGGTTGTACATGGGTCTGGATCTTCTCGTCTCATGACGTGACAATGCAGCTATTTGGTTATTACTATTTAGTAGAGAAATCTAATTTTGAATTATTCTGAATATGGTGTTGGGTTGTTTAATATTTAGGATACATTAAGATTGTTTAGAGACTGTTTTATAAAGAGAGTCACTTAGTATTAGTGCTTGGTCTATCTTTTGTTGTTTAACTATCTCAAGTGCATGCGAAATTACAAGAGCTTCAGCTGTGTAGATAGAGTAGAAATCAGGGAACATTTTTATAAAATTTTTGTAGTACCATACAGATGCCCCTACTCCTGCTTCAGTTTTAGATCCATCGGTTTAAAATTTTGTGTGATCCTGGTAGTCTTCCAATATTGAATCGACCTGATTTCTAAATCTACAGTTCATGGTTTCGCGTTTGATATGTTGTGAGAGATCGACGTTGGAGTGTAGTTCCAGTGCCCATGGAGGATAAATAGGATTCTCGTGTTTAAGCATTTTTGAGCAGTTGAACTCAAAATTGTTAAATTGTATTATGTTTTCTGAGTTTGGGATGTAGATGTTTTTTGCTCTTCTAGCTTTTTAGAGTATGGCGGTTTGCAGTATTTTTAGGTCGAAAGGAATGGTGTTTGCAATAGTCAAAATGCTTGTGTTTGGGCAGGAACGGAATGCGCCTGTGGCAAATCTCAAACCCGAGTTTTGGATAGTCTCTATCATTTTTAGTGAAGACTGTTTAACGTCAGTGAGGAGGAAGGCACCGTATTCTAATTTGGACAGAATATGGGATTTATATATTTGTTTTAGAGATGTTCCATTTGCTCCCCACGAGGTATGTGCTTGTAGCTTAATAATGTTCAATTTTATTAGAGTTGCTTTTCTGATTTCTCTCAAGTGGGCCTGCCACGTGTTCTTCTTGTCGAAGGTAATCCCAAGAATCTTTAAATTTTTGGAATGTAGTATCGGGGTGTTGTTCAAACTTAAGTCTAGTTTTTTGTATTTTCTGGACCTGGTGAAGAGAGGGTGCAGCGATATTTCGGAGCAGAGAAGGTGAAACCAGTTTTAGAGGACCATTGAGTTAATGAGTTGATTGTATTCTATAATGCTGGTTGTATGGAGTTTAGGGTTTTTCCTCTACAGAGAATATTTAAATCATCTGCAAAGAGAGTGGATAGAACTGGAAAGTTAATATTCTCGCTTATGTCATTTATGGTGATGAGGAATAGTGTAACTGAGATAGTAGAGCCTTGGGGGACACCGTTTTGTTGATTGAAGATGGAAGATAGATAGTTATTGATTTTAACTTGGAATGACCTATCCGATAAGAAGTCTTTTATGAAATTTAACATGTTGCCGATACATCCTAATCTTCAGACCGACCCGAAATAATTCTGAAGAGACATAAGTAGTATGTACTTGTATGTTCTGAGTCCATTTGAGAAGCCAAATCTTTCCGGTTTGGCTGACAATATCCACCTATTTTTTAGTGTGTGATTATTTTGCAAAAAAAAAAACGAACGAATGTTTTGGCTCCATGTGAGAAGCCAAATTTTCACCAGTTTACCCGTTAAATTTCACCTTATTTCACCATGTAAAAAATAAACTACTTTTTTTTTTATTTACACATTATTTTTATTTCACACAAAACATTAACATACTTAAAAATATACACACAAATAAATTTTCACACATAACATCCACAAAACACATACAATTTTATTTTACACATTTTTTTTTTTATAAAATTTTATTCATGAAATTAGTAAAATTTTACATTTTATGTATCAAATGTATCAAATTATAATGTATCAAACAAATATGAACGATTATTTTCATGGAGTTGAGTTAATCAAAAACTCTTCAACATCAAAATTTCTAGAATATGAATCATTTGTGAAGCGTTTTGAATCTCTCACAGAATTTTCTACTTCAAATAGTGATAAAGTCCTATTAGACGCAGGATTTTTTTTCAAGTCAAACGACATCGTTCAGTGTTCGACATGTGGAATAATTCTCGGAAATTGGCTCTAAGATGATTGTCCTTTTCATGGACATGCAAGATTTTCAAACAAATGTCCTTTTCTCTTATTGAGTAAAGGAAGTAAATTTATAAATTATGTCAATAACAGATTTAAATACAAGGATAAACAACTGCTTCTTTTACAAACGTGACGGTATCGATGAAGTTGATAATAAGTAGTAATACAAATTTTAATTATTAAAATCTTATGTATTTTATTACAAAAAAAAAAAAAATATTTTACTTAAATGCTTCAATCATGTTTAATATGTTCGTGAACACTGTGTTCTAACGGTTTAAGACGTCACTCTTTAAGATAAATATGTCAGGTTTAAATAATAATTTAATAGGTGGGCAAGGATAGAATACTTAGTGTGGTAGGTTAGGGAAATTAGTAAACATCTCATGTATTGCACAACTATCTCATTAAACTGAGATAGATCATGTCTAACCGAATATTAGTGAAAAAATTTTAGAATCTACGATTTTGTAACACTGATTTGTTTCAATTTTTTATACAGTATTATTATTTTTTTATAATGTGACTAGTGGATTTTATACTTTTAGTTTGATCAGTAGTGTTTTCATGTTTCTCCTGTTGGCAAGTAAAACGTTTTTTTATAAAATCAAAATATTACATTTTTTTTCTAAAATGTTTTAAACAAATATGAACGATTATTTTAAAGGAGTTGAGTTAATCAAAAACTCTTCAACACCAATATTTCCAGAATATGAATCATTTGTAAAGCGATTAGAATCTCTCAAAGAATTTTCGACTTTAATTAGTGATAAAGTAAGTACAATTTGCGGACGCAGGATTTTTTTTCAAGTCAAAAGACAGCGTTCAGTTTTGGACATGTAGAATAATTCTCGGAAATTGGCTCAAAGGTGGTTGTCATTTTCGTGAACATGCAAGATTTTCAAACAAATGTCCTTTTCTCTTATTGAGTAAAGGAAGTAAATTTATAAATGATGTCAATAACAGATTGATATACAAAGATTTAACCAACTGTTTCTTTTTTAAACGTGATGGTTTCGATGAAGTTTATAATAATTATTTATATAAATTTTAATTATTCAAATCAAAAGTGAAAATATCTTATGTATTTTATTTCAAAATAAAAAATATTTTACTTAAAGTTTCAATTATGTTTAATATGTTCATGAACACTGTGTTCTAACGTATTAATGCGTGACTCTTTAAAACAATGTGTTAGGTTTAATGATAATTTAATAAGTAGAGGTAAATTCTAGGTAAGTTAGTTAAGTAAAAAGTCATGTCATAAACCATTAGAATACTCTTTTGTTCCATACATTATACATGTGTCAGACTGATGTCTGTGTGTTAGAGTAGACTGTCTTCTCTGTATAAAAATTTTGAAATTACTTAAACGTATCTCAGAAAGAAATCAAAGCATAAAACAGCAGACGTTCACTAGAACTAAGGCTCTGATAAAAACGGGTAAAGACAGCCGCCATTTTCTTTCCATAGCTGAGAGTGATAATAGCTAATCATGTTCGAATGAATCGAATGATTCGAAATTTGAATGTTCGATTATTTAATATTTATTAATTTTTTTGTTAAATTTGTTTTAATTATTTATTTAATTTAATAGTTATTTGTACTTGTTGTGATCTACATTTTATTATATTTTATCGAAATGGGTGGTTGCTCAGCAATAAATTGCAGTAATAGATCGGAAGCTGGTCACTCAATGTATATATTTCCAGCAGATAAAACTCGAAGAAAGCTATGGGTATTAAATATGCGAAGAGCAGACTGGACTCCAGGAAGGAGCGCATGTATATGCGAGGTACATTATTAGATTTTATTTCTCAGAGTATTCATATTTAATATAAACCTAGCAACAAATATAATCAATATGCAATTGAAAGAAATTATACTATTTTTGTTTTTATGCCCCATATTTTATGGTTTTGTAATTAAAAATACATAATTATTATTTGATATTTAAATAAATTATTAGTTATTTTTTTACTTTAAAAAATGTATTATAACAAAATGTTGAATCATTTATTTAATGCCCCAAAACAATTGTTCCATGTTTATTTTCTTGATTGGTAAAATAGAACCTAATTTTATTGGTTTTAGTTTTCATTCATTAGAAAAATCAAAAAAAAAGTATAATTTTACAAGTGTAATTTTTGTCTAGGTTCAACATGTTTTAATATAAAATACATTTCTCGCATATTTATAAAGTACTAATTTAGCATAAATGTAAACATATTGAGTTCTTGTGCATTAACATTCTTAATAAAATTAGGTATACATAATTATTGAAAGCATATAGTAATATTTTATTTGCACTTGTTAACAGGTTCATTTTGAATCTAGTCAATTTGAACAAAGTAGGGCAGATGGTAGTGATGGGCACTGGGTAAATACCCGATGGGTAAGAAATTTATTTTGGGTAAATACCTGGGTAAATACCCATGACATAAATACCTTTCCAAAATCGGGTATTTATTTTTTTTCATCGCACCGGCGGCCGTCACACTGCTGAAGTTGGTGTACGTGTGCGGCGACTAGCATGTGCTATAAATATCTTACTTATCAGTTATCAATAATAATAATCCACACTACTTAGACTATGGCATTATGCGGTACGCCAATGCCAATAGCTAACAGTCAACACACTCAACACCACGATTTATTCACGATATGTCGATATAAGATATAATATTAATATGAAGTTGTCGCCGTTGATAATAATTACGCGTTTACTGTTATTCACTTATGAGGTTATTTTGTTTTCATTGTTTGCGTTTTTGTCTGCAAAACATGCATTGAAATCACGTACTTACGTTTTCAATAAATTTTATTATAATTTTAGTTTTATTTTATTCAAATATTATGGGAAGAAAACAAGATCCGATCCGTAATTATTTTAAAAAAGTCGGTATTGATGAAAAGCGTCAATCTTGTAAGTTTTGTTCAAGAGAATATAATTTAAACGTGAACAAAATGAAATCACATTTACTTAAATGTCTACAATGCCCAAAAGAAATTAAAAAGAAATTTAAGCAGAGCACAATTCAAACATTTCAAACATCAACTTTGGATGTAGATGCATATGATATTAATAATGACCAAGTTCAAGTTCAATCAACATCAAAAGAAGTTCCCCAATTACAAATCCAGCAGCACTCAGAAAACTTCAGCAGGTTTTTTGACAAAATGGATAAAGGGGAAAATGTAAGTTAATTTACTAGTTTGTCTTTATATTGAATTTGTACAATTGTACCCAGTACCGGCAGTACCTATTTACATAGGCGTGCGCACAGGGGGTGCCGGGGGAGCCCAGGCACCCCCGGACCTTTCATCCAAGGCCCTAAGTATTAAAAAAGGCCCCAATGGATTGTTCAGTTTAAATTTTAAATTTTGAAAAATTAATTTATTATTACCTATATATATATATATATATATATATATATATATATATATATATATATATATATATATATATATATATATATATATATATATAATTGTAATGTGTTTTTATTTGATTGAAAAGATATGAAGTCCTACCGAACAAAATCGTGTTCAATAATTTGATTGAAAATACACAAATACTACAAATAGTCATATTTTATTATATATGTTATTCAATTTGTTGTTAGTTATTTCGTGGTTTGCTGATAATGTCGAATTTCATAAAATATTTTGAAATGTGAAAACCACGATAGATAATCACCGTGGTGAAAACTAATAGACATTATAGTCTATTTTTAACATTCAGTGATAAAATTATCAACAAAGCTATGGTAAAATATTGCACTTCCATATTACCACAGGGCACAGATGTTTAAATCCATATTTATTTCTATATTTATACTTGTTCATACGACAGTGTTCATTATTCATATCAGTATTCGATTTCGATTGTCGAATGTCAATATTATTTTTTTGCTTGTTGTCTGAGTTTGTTGTGTGAATAATTTTATTACCTACCGTATTTAGTTTTTAAAGCTTAACTTAAAATGAGTTCTAAATACTTAAAAAGTGGATATCAAAAGCGCAAAGCTAAAGATAAATTAGCGTTAATGAAAGTTGCTAATGATCCAAAACAACAAAAACTTTGTTTTTCTACAAAAAAAGAGACTGCTGTGTTGACTCAAAATTTAAATAATTTCTCAAATAACGGTAAGTTACCAATTATTTGTAGATTTAAGTTTTATAATATTTATAGTCTCTAGGTAGTAATAATAATACTAGCATGTTTATTTTATTTTATTTCTAAACAAATATAATGTAGGTAAATATATTTTTTTTCAGTAACAAATACATGTGATATAAAAGATCCTGATATGCCTCTTCAAAGCAATTCCTCAGAATACAGTAAGTTTCTATTAATTTATTGTAAATTCATAATTTTACTGAGTTACCTATCTGGATGGAGTAGTTAATATTTGTTAAAATAAATTATTTCATAACTTATTATGCTTAAATTTGAATGTAGAACTATATAATTGCAAATATTCATAAATAAATGGAATAGTTTGTTTTCTATTTGAATTTTTAAACCATTTAAAATTGTATTGGACAAGTTATTAATGAATAATATTTTGTTTTTAGCCTATTTAAAAAAACATGAACACATCATTGATACTGTACACAAAGAGTTAATAATATCAAGTGAAGGTCATAATGATATGTTTCTAGTTTCACCTGAAAAATCTCCAGGTATTAAACGCTTGAATTTTATATTTTATTATTAATTTTAATATTAACTATTTATTTCAGTAATAAATACATGTGATATAAACGATCCTGTTATGCTTCTTCCAAGTCATCGATTAGAATTCAGAAACAGAATTAAACAAGGTCCGTTTCAACCTTTGCTGAATTTATATCCTCAGACAATAAATAAAAATAAACAACGATTATTCAACAAAAATTGGTATAATAGCTATAAGTGGCTAGAGTATAGTCCAAGTATTGATGCAGCCTTTTGCTTTTATTGTAGATGTTTTAATGGAAACGAATGTAATAGTAGTCATGTAGATTCTTGTTTTTCTGTAAATGGTTTTAAGTCTTGGTGCCGTAGTCATGAGCGTTTTAAAAAACATCAACTATCAAAAATCCATCTGAATGCTACCACTTCATTTCAAAATTTTATAAATTCTGAATCAATTGATTGTAAATTAAATTCTATACAAACAGTAGTATTAAAAAAAAATGAAGAAGAGCGCATTAAAAATAGAAATATTATGAAACGTTTAATTGATATTGTGCTTCTTCTTGGTAAAGCTGGTAAACCGTTTCGAGGACATGATGAGAGTTTTTCAAGTAATCAGAAAGGTTTGTTTAAAGAAATGGTAGATTTGTTAGCTAGGTATGATGATGTTTTAAAAATACATTTATTAAGTGGTCCAAAAAATGCACAGTACTTGAGTAATCGTATTCAAAATGACCTAATTTCGTCAATTCACAGTGTTATGATAAAAAAAATTAAAGCTAATTTTGAAAATTCTTTTATATCATTGATGGCAGATGAAACCAGTGATGTTGGCCATTGTGACCAGTTGTCTGTTGTTGTACGTTATTTTAATCAGGAAATTAATAGGCCTGTAGAAACATTTGTTGCTCTAAAAAAAATGACTTCAGTTACAGGACAGTCTATTTTTGATACTCTTAATATATTGTTAAAGATGATCAATAAAGATTGGTCATCGGTTTTGGCATTTTTTTTTTTGATGGTGCATCATCAATGTCAGGTAATGTGGGAGGTGTTCAAGCAAAATGCAAAGAACAAAATAATAAAATTCTTTATGTGCACTGTTATGCACATTGTCTCAATCTAGTCCTGATTGATTCAATTTGTGAACATTCTAGTGCACCCAACAATAGACTAATATTTAATTTTCTCGGTACAGTACAATTTATTTATAATTTTATAGAAGGGAGTCCAATGCGCCATGCAGTATTAGAGAGAGTTGCGTTAGAAACAGGATCGCTCTTAAAATCTTTAAAATCATGCTCTATTACTCGATGGGCTTGTAGGTCGGAAGCTGTTAGTGCTATAAAAATAATTATAGTATATTAATAGTTGCTATTGATGAAATTTGTAAAAACTGTACCATTCCATGTATGAGAGCTAAGGGTATTGGTTTACTTCACCAACTTAAAAGTTTTGAATTTCTTTTAGGCTTGCATCTTATGGAACCAATTTTGAAAATGATTTTAAAAGTAAGTTCAGGACTTCAGTCTCCAAAATTAGATCTAATAACAGCTATTAATTCTATTCAAGCGCTTAAAAGTTCATTATTATCTATGAGAAATTATACATTTTTTAAAAACATTTTTGAACAAGTGACTACCAAGTGTATTGAACTAGATATTAGTATTCCTGTGGTTAAAAAAAAGAAAGTGACTGTGAGGTTAAATGAAAATTATTCTAATCAATTTTTTCATGATTCTAAATATGAAGAACTTAGGTGTTCTGTATTTAATCCGTTAATTGATAATCTTATAAATGGTATAAACATTAGATTCAATCAAGACAATTTAGATTTGATTAGTGTTGTGGGAAATTTATTGAAGTTAGAATTAAATAATAACAATGGCTTTTCAAATATTTCAACTAAATTGTTCAATATACCTATTAATGAACTTGAAGCTGAGATTAAAATTCTCAAACATATGCCTGATGTGCCAAGTGGTACATCCAGTAAATCTGTTTATGTGTGGTTAGACTGGTTAAAAGAGAGTGGACGGTCAGACATTTTTAGAAATATGTATTTAACATTAAGAATGTTTACCATAATACCAGTTACAAGTTGCACATGTGAGAGGATATTTTCAAAATTAAGCATTGTAAAAAATAAACTTAGATGTACTATGTGCCAAGATAGATTAGAATCATTAGTATTAATGTTTACAGAACAAGAACTAGCGTGTGAATTAAATTGTAATGAAATAATTGATGAATTTAAAAATTGTATAGATTTTAAACGTCGATTAACATTATAACTTATAAGTTTGTTACATAAGATACTGAAAAATTATGCCTATGTAACTTAAATGTATTACAGTAAATAAAATATAAAAATTATTTTTAGTGCATTTTATATCTTTAAAAAATTTTCCTGTATCTAATGACTTAAAATTCTAGTGGGCCCTAATTTTTAATGTGCACCCCCGGAACCAAGAGTCTGCGCACGCTTATGCCTATTTAGTATAGTAGTATTTTATTATATGTCAAAATAGGTACCTAATGTTAAAATTAAAGTATATAAAGGAATAATTTTATGTTATATTGGTACAAGGGTACAGCACCTAGGTGTATTTGCCTATTTTGATCCATTTTGGATTTTTTTTTTAAACATTTTTGTTTTATTAGTACATATTTGATACCATCTTAAAGGTGGGTATCGACTACGCGCGGCTGCCTCGCGCGCCATGTTCGTCCGCGGCAAACCAGACATTTGCCGCGAGAGCCATATTTAGGTACTATACTTTTAAAGAGCGCGGCAGCCTCGCGCGGCAAGTGATCCAGCTGTTCGCCGACAAGCGAGGACCCGTTCAGTGGTCAATGATCAACCATGGACGTATCACGTGCCCGTGCTGCTGCCGCTTTCATCGTGATACATCACATTATTAAAAAAAAGCGTAAACAAAAACCACGTTGGTGGATGAAGAAATTGTATTTAAATCGAATGCAGTATGGGGTGAAACTTATGGAAGATATGAGAAATGAAGCCATTGAAGATACAATAAAAAATTTTACAAGATTGACAACTATAGAGTTTGAGCACCTGAAATCATTAATTGAGGCACAGGTGAAGAAAATGGACACACAATTCCGAGAGGCAATTTCAGTAACGGAAAGATTGGCTATAACTTTAAGATTTTTAGCAACTGGTGACTCGTATACAAGCTTGCAATATCTTTTTCGAGTATCAAAACAATCGATTTCACGAATAGTTCCTGAAGTTTGTGACGCACTATGTAAAGCTCTGAAAGATTGGGTGAAGGTAAGTTAATCATACACAGTTTTAATTTAACATTTAATTGTATATTGCAACCGCTTGAACTTAAAAAAAAATTTTAAATATTTAATCCTTAAATAAAATGTAAAAAAACGTAAATCTTAAATATTTTTATAAAACTTAAGACAATTAAATCCTTTTCATAAAACATAAAAACAAAATTGAATCCTTTTTATAAAACATAAAAACAAAATTAAATCCTTTTTATAAAACATAAAACCAAAATTAAATCCTTGTTATAAAACTTAAAAATAAAATAAATCCTTTTATAAGAACTTTTTTCTTAGGGAAAAAATTGTTTTTTTCATCAGTCCATTAACCAAGTTAAGTCAACCGGATTTTTAGACGATGACTGTAGAAGAAATTCAACTGGAGACTGAGAAGTAACTGACAGCTGAGGAGAATTAACTGCAGGAGACTGAGGAGACGGAACTGGAGGCTGCGGATATAAAACTGCCGTAGTTTGAGGAGACGGAACTGGAAACTGAGAAGTTACTGACAGCTGAGGAGAATTAACTGCAGGAGACTGAGATGGAACTGGAGGTTGAAGAGACGGTGTCGAACTTTGAGTAGTGTTGTATTGTGTATGTCCATAGGTGTAATATCCCAAATCAGCTTCAAAAATCACATTGTTGATTGCATTTTTCACGTAAATTAAAGTTCGTTGATCATATTTACGGAGTTCGTTTGCAATGTGCTGGCCGTAAGTGAAATATGAATCAGTTGCCGATGATGTTTCATTTAGAATTTTAAATGCTTTTTTCAGCATAGGTGACTCTTCTTCAGTATTTTGTTTCCTTTTTGTTTTTTTGACTATAGGAGTATTCGGAGCTTTGTGAATATCTGTTGGTTTTTCTACATGTTCATCTGTACTGTCCATAGCTGATAATTGTATTGGTTCTATATCATTGTTTTTATGTATTGTCACATTTTGAGTTGTTGATATTTATAAAAAAACGAATAAAGTTTAGAAAAAACTATGAACTCACTCTGCTGTATTATAGTAGGTGTCGAATAGACCTCAGTGGGTAGTTCACTATGAATAGCTGTGTTAAATTTGAGTGCAATGATATATTATATACTTTTGTACGAAAAATGATTCTGAAGAAAGACGATTGTCAGCCTAGGATAATTTATATTATTACATTTATGCAAACTTAAACTTCAAACGCTTATAAAAATCTAAAAGTTGATAATATTATGCTTATTAAATTGTTTCAGGTACCCGACTCAGAAGAAGAATGGTTAGAGTTAGCACACGAATTTGAAACAAAATGGAATTTTCCTCATGCAATAGGCGCGTTAGATGGCAAGCATGTAACGTTACAAGCTCCTATTAACAGCGGTACTGAATTTCATAATTATAAACATTTTTTTAGTATAGTACTAATGGCTTTAGTAGACGCAGACTATTGCTTTAGGTACGTAGATGTAGGTTGTCAGGGTAGAATTTCTGATGGGGGTGTTTTTAAGAATACTAATTTGTATAAGAAACTCGAAGAAAAATCTCTGAAAGTCCCCCCGCCATCAATACTTCAGGTCCCCTATACTTTCAAAGTACCGTATGTAATTCTGGCTGACAAAGCTTTTGCACTCAATGATTACACAATGAAACCATTTGGTGGAGAGCCGGCTAGAGGTTCTCAGGAAAGAATCTTTAATTATAGGCTCTCTCGAGCGCGTAGAGTCGTTGAAAACGCTTTCGGTATTCTCAGCTCAGTATTTAGAGTATTACGGAAGCCTATGTTACTAGAACCAAAAACCGCTACTAAAATTGTCCTAGCCACTATTCATTTGCATAATTATTTGAGAAAAAAACCAAATACACGATCATTGTATACACCACCTGGATCTCTAGACAGTGAAACAGATGGGGAACTTACACCTGGAACTTGGAGAAATGAACCTGCACCTACATCACTACTGCCTATTCCTTCAATTCCACGAAGAGCGGGAAACCATGCACAAGAAATACGTGCACATCTAGCTTATCATTTTGTTACCAACGGTGAAATACCGTGGCAAAACAGATATTAAAACAGATATTACATTATATCATATTATTAAATTATTATTTTAATTATAATATTATATTAAAACAGATATTACAATTTTAACTTACATCATCCAGCTCCAGCATCGTGTCTGATGTTTCATTAGGCACGTCTTTATCTTTCATAAAATTAAAGTCGTCAAAAGCAAACCACTTTGATACGTAAACTTGATGTGTACCTAAAATTAAATTTATAATTTATAAGTGTAAAAAGTTATAATAAGTTGTTTAAATTAATTATGTTAAAATTAAAAATACTATTAACATGTTGACTGTTACAAACATTTCTTAAAATAAATTACTTATTCATTTGGTATATTTTGTTTTTTTACAAATGTCAATAATATTTTATTTGTTGGTTCAAAAAGTGTTAATATTTCATATAAAGCTTCTGATATATTGTTAAAATAGTAAGCGTTTATAAGTGCGAATATTGACGAAAATCGCCAAAATCACGAATATTTGCCAATTATTCTATAGTTAAAAATGTATAAACAATGTTTTTTAAAAGCTAAAAATTGAAAATTTAATACAAGGTTGTCCATAAGTTGAGCTTAGAATAATTATAAAAAAAATTGATGATTATTCAATTAAAAAAATTTTACGAGTGTTTAATTTTTCACGAAATCAAAATTCACGCGTTAAAATAAAATAATAACAATATTTAAATATAATATATCCTAGAGTGACAAATCAACTCCGTTCAAAATCGTTTTTCATATACAATGATACCTATCATTGCATTAAAATTTAACAAACACATTATAGTAACGTACTCTATGACCGAGGTCCATCCCACCCCCTAATGTACAGCAGAGCGACATCCACTTATCCACTTTTTTTTATAAGCATTTAAGGTTCAAATTTTGACAAAATTTAACAAAATCCCACCCATAAGAACATATTGTATAAAATGCATATAAATATAACATTTTAGGGAATATTGGAATATTGGAAATAACAGCTGCGAACAGCGGAATGTTGCGTACCGACCATGTCATCGGTATTTTCCATATCTATTTTTAGACATTTATATTGGTGAAAACAATTTACATGAACACAGTATACTAATATGGATATTCAAAAATAAAATCGCTCTTACCAACAGTTCTTAAAATATCATATTATTTGATATTTTGTAAAAACTTGTAAATTGGGATTTATGTATACACAATAACCTATTGTATATTAGCCATAGTAGTATGTCTATTTTTATAATAAGTAAATATTTTTAAAGTTTATTGTTTTCTAAAATAAATTAAAGTATATTAATATGCAATACTTACCAGAACCAGTAATGAGGCTTTTAGCTACTCTGGATTTTTCTCTTCTGTAGGATGCTTGAAGGGTGGTCATTTTCTTCTTTAATTCAGCTACAGGTAAGTTCATTAGTGAACTAATTTCATTCCACGCATCTTCCCTTAAAGTTTTATTGTGGTAATGTGGAGATTTACTGTTCCACAAAAAATCTTTAGCGCCGTACAGACGTATTAAAACAAGACACTTTTCATTGTCCATGACGTCGCGAATGAATTTTAAAATTGTCAAAACGACAAAATGAAAAAACCGTCCCAACTGCTCGCGAGCAATTAACTGAAATTCCTTTGCCGCGTGTCTAAATACCGACGACATTTGGCTCGCCGCGCGGCATGTTCGAGCGCGGCAAGTTTTGAGTTGGCTCGCGCGGCAACGTGGTATCCATTTGTCGCGGCTGCCGCGCGAGCCAATGTTCGAGGGTTTGCCGCGCGCAGTCGATACCCGGCTTAAGGGTTTTCTTGACATTTGTCATTAAAATTTTGTCTATTGACTTTTGTTGTAATTGATAATAATATAACTATTTATACAAATAGGTACATAATATATATTATAGATAATATGCTTAAAATGTTATCTATAAATTAATTAAAATAAGATTTAAATGTTTTGAATATTATAAATTATTAATTAATATTCATTACATTTTTATAGATTTATTATCTGTTTAAACAAAAATAATAAAACTATGCCTAATTTAGGTACCTACTTTTTTTTTTTAGAATTTATTTTATGAGGTTATTATATTTCATAGGTACGTTTGAATGAAAAACTTGCTTTGGCCATCATCGTCAGTGGTTCTCCATTATCAATGACTGAGCACCCGATTTGGATTGACTTTTTTAGGCAAATTCGACCAACCTTTAAACTACCTTGTCGAAAATCTATATCTACAGTTTATGTGGATAAAGTGTATGCTGAAATGCAGAGTAGTATTACTCATGATCTTCTTGGGGCAAATGATTTACATATTCAACTGGATGGATGGACCAATATAAATAATGATGGCATAATAAACTTTGTTATTTGTAAACCAGAACCATTGTTTGTCAAATTTCTGAACACCAAAGATAACCGTCATACTGCTGAATATTTAAAAAACCAAATTGTTGAAATAATTGAAACATATGGTAAGAAAAAATTTTTTGTCATCATAGGGGATAATAATGCTGCTAATGTTAAGAAATCATTTGAACTGTTAAAAAATGTGTATAAAGGGATTCAACCACTTGGATGTGCAGCCCATGGTTTACATCTCTTATGTTCTGATATTTTTAAAGTAAATTCAGTTAGTGAATTCTTGAAACAAAACTCTAGTATTGTTAGTTCTATAAAAAGATCACAATTATTATCTTCTGTCTTCAAAACACACCAACAAATTAAAGGCATTAATGTTCAATTGAAATTGCCTGTCAAAACCCGTTGGGGGAGCTTTCTATTTTGTTTGGAAAGTTTGATGAAAAATAAAAGTGTTTTACAGGCCTTGGCAGTCGATGACACTATTCCAATTTCATTATTAAGACCTATCAAATTGACATTACTTGATGATTCTAAATTTTGGGAAAATGTTTTAAAAATGATAAATTTATTAACCCCAATAGTAAATGCAATTACAGTCTTAGAATCAAATCATAATCTTATCCATAGAGTTAGAAGTCTGTTAAATGATGTGGAGAAAAAAGTTGAAGCATGCTTTTCGTCTTCAATCACAAATTCTCTTTTTTCTATTTCTGAGGAACTGAATATAATTAATAATGTTGCAAAAATAAAAATCTTTATTCTTGGAAAAATTCATTTAGCTGCTGAATTGCTGGACCCTAAATCACAAGGACTAGTATTAAATGCAGATGAACGTGTTGATGCTTTAGAATTTATATATAATTTAGGAGTTGAAATGAAAATAGATATAATGAATCATCTCTCAGATTATCAATCAAAGCAAGGATATTTTGCTAAAAAATTTATTTGGGAAAATTCTTTGATTACTGATCCAGTAAAGTGGTGGAAATTCTTAGATCACATATCCCCATTATCTAAAGTTGCAGTAAGAATATTAACTGCTCCTTGTACTTCTGCTGCTACTGAACGAACATTCAGCACTTTTTCTTGGATACATAGCAAAAAAAGAAATAGATTAACTACGGAGAGAGCTGGGAAATTGACATACTTATCTTACAATTGGAAGCTAAAAAATAAAAAAAGTGAAATTTCCAAAAATACAGAAGCAAATAATTGTGAAGAATCTTCTGTTGTTATACAAGAAATACAAAATTCATCGAGTTCTTTTAACTCTGAAAAAAACGATGAAAATATGATTATCTCAAAAAGTGATTCAGACAGTGATTGTGATTCAGATTCAGAAACATCTATTTTATATAATGATACCAGTAGTGATGAAAACTCAGTTTCATGTTCAGAAAAATAAGATGAGGATAATTATTAATTATTATTTTGTTATGCATTTTATATTTTGTTTATATTATAACAGCAAAGAGCTAATGAACATTTTATTTTGTTATGTTTAATTTTTATTCAGGTTATAGAAATTTTTATTTCTTTATTATGCCTTTTACATTTTGTTTGTATTATATTTAGCAAGGAGCTAATGAACATTTTATTTTGTTATGTTTAATTTTTATTCAGGTTATAGAAATTTTTATTTCTTTATTATGCCTTTTACATTTTGTTTGTATTATATTTAGCAAGGAGCTAATGAAAATTTTATTTTGTTATGTTTAATTTTTATTCATGTTATAGAAATTTTTATTTCTTTATTATGCCTTTTACATTTTGTTTGTATTATATTTAGCAAGGAGCTTATGAACAATTTATTTTGTTATGTTTTGTATGTATTTGGATTAAATAAATACATTTTTTTTTATTATTCAATTAATGTTTTTGTTATTTTAATAAAATGTATTTTATATTTTCTTTTAGATAATATAACAACCGTAAGCTTATGAAAATTTTATTTTATTTTAGTTATAAAAATATTTCTTTTTTTTATTAATAATTTGATATTTTGAAAAAAAATATGTAGTCAACTTTCCACTTACAATGTATTTAATTAAATATGGGTAAAACATTATGTTTTTATAAAATATCGCCTAAAATAAAAGGTAAGAATTGTTACAACTTACAACTTAAGATAAATAAGATTATTTACCTATCTATCTTAATATTAATCAAAGGATTGCATTTTTTATTTTTTACTAAGAGAATTTTGTTGATTTTGTTATGTTTTATACTTTTATACCATGATAATGTATGTTATAAAAATTATACTTTGTTTTTATTTTATTTTAAATAGTTAAAGCGTTAACACTACATAAGTTTTTAGCCTGATCTATCTTAATAATTAATTACAAATTACAAGTAACATATTTTTTTTAGTTACATTACATTGGTAAATGGTTTTACAATTTATTTAACATTGAAATAAAATAGAAAAAACGCTATTAAAAATAAATACCCAAAATACCGGGTATTTATTTTAAATACCGGGTAAATACCCTGGTTATTTACCCTATATTTATTTACCGGGTATTTACCCATCACTAGCAGATGGTCGTAGAAAATTGAAGCCAAATGCTGTTCCTACTTTGTTCAATGTTCCAAATCCACCAAAAAAAATCAATATTTCTCCGAGATATTCAGTTTATAAAGTAAATTACCCACTGGTTTGCTATTTTGATTACACTGAAACTAAATTCACTTTTCATAAATATTTTTTATTTTGCAGCGTGCTCCACCAAAAGAAGGTGTTGTTTATTCTAAAATGGATCTTGAAAAATGGGAACACCAAAAGTTTCCAGTAGAAGAAGTAATGGTTAACCAGGAGAATAGTACTCTTCAAAGTTTAGGAACAGATCCCACATCTTCGCATTGCATTACTGACAATCAACCTCAGGAACCTCATGTCTTTACAGTTAAATTTTTAAGTATCAAATAATAGAACAAAAAAAAATGAAGTGGACAATGGCATGTTTATTATATGATTTTTTTTTCATTTAGAAAGAGGAGGTAGACAGAATGATAAATAGATTAAAAAAGGAAAATGAAATATTGATAGAACAACTCAATAACAAATGCAACAAGCTTATTGCTGTGATCGAAGAAAAAAACAAAAAACTGAATAGTACTATTGAAGAACAAAACCAAATATTGCAGAAGTTTCTTGACGATGACCAAATAACTGCACTCAAATTAGAAACGCGTACTTTGGTACGAGAATGGTCCCCTGAAACTATTATTAAAGGTTATAATTTTGTCTATCTATTTTTTCATTGTGAATAATTTTTAGCCAAAAGGTTTGTTTCAGGGTTTTTTTTAGTATTCAGTAAGACATTTTTTGCAGTGAGAAAAGTAATTGAGCAGTGAAAATTGTTACTTTGTGCAGTGCAAAAAAACAAATTTCAGGATGATATATTTTATTGTATATTATAAATCAATAATTGAGTAAACTTCAAAATAAAAAAAAATATTTCTATTAAAATTAAAAATTGTTTTTATTCATCATTATACTATTTTTTTTCAAAACAAAAATAAATATCTACCACCTTTAAGCACATGCTTTTGGTGTCGATAGAGAGTTATATAACATAATATGAACAGTTTAATTATAAATAAGAAAAAGGGACAAGAACTGAATAATCAATCTATACAATTAGAACACTTATAACTAATGATGTTAAAATACAGTATTTTTTTTTTTTTTTTTATTATATCATATTATACCTTGTATTATATGTGTATTAAACATTGTATAATACTGTTGTATTTATGTATGGTATAATAATTTTTTGTATTATACGGTATAAAATCCTGTATTAAAATATATGCAAATTTTAATACTATTTAGTAATAGTAACAATTTTAACAATTTATTCTTTTGGTTTCCTTTTTAAATAAATAAAATAACTGTTTTAATATAAAAATATATATATATATTTATATACTAAATACTAAATAGTACCTATACATAAAAAAAAGTTTTATACAGATTTTATGCCATTGTATAAAATAATTCTATACAGCGTGTATAATACAATATTATACAAATTTACATCACGACTTAACTATTAACTAATATTAAATATAAACCAAGAGTGGGAATAAGTTTGTAGTCAGAAAAAATCATTAAAAAAAACCCTGGAATATTGCCATTGGAATTTTATTGAAATACCACTGTTTTTATACTTACAGCTTTGAAATTCCGATTTTCTTTAGGAGTGCATGATTTACGTAATAGTAATTATCCATTACCATCATATAGAACACTGTGTCGTAGATTGCAAGAGTTAGATATTAACTTTGGTATTTTTAGAGACTTAAAAGCTCCGTTACAATCAAAAATAGAAAATTTGGATAAATTTTGCATTTTAAGTATTGATGAAATGCATATTAATGACAGTATAGCAATCAATAAACATGAAATGAAATTCAGTGGCAATATCACTTTAGGTCCCGTTCAGGAGAAAGGCAATCAATTGTTAGTGGCTTTACTTAGAGGATCTAAGGACCCTTGGAAGCAAGTAGTTGGTTGTCATATAACAGGAAACCAAACGAAAGGAGAGGATATGAGAAATTTTATTTTTGAGTGTATTGACTTTGCAGCAGAGCTAGGCCTTACTGTAGTTGCTATATCGTCCGATATGGGAGGAAAAAACCGCAATTTATGGAAGATGCTGAATGTTTCGGTCAATAAACAAGGGGCTCGTAATAACAAGTTTGATTATAAAGGAAAATATGTTTATGTTATTGCTGATCAATGCCATTTATTGAAAAATTTGAAGTCTGCTCTTTTAAGTGATTATATTAAAATTCCTGAATATTTTAAGCTGGAAGAAAATTTAATCACTGAACATGTTACTGGGTCTCACATTAAAAGTCTTTGGGAAAAAGAGGTGGCAGAGAACCGAGAAATACGGTTGTTGCACCACTTAAAAAATGAAGACATTTACCCTGATAATTTTCAGAAAATGCACGTAGGTGCAGCAGTTCGAGTTTTTAGTTTAGAAACAGTTGCAGCGATAAGATTAACAGTAGAATTGAAAGAATTGCCCAGAGAAGCATTGAGCACAGCTGCTTTCATTAAATTGGTTCATGATTGGTTTGAAATGGTAAATTCTAAAGTGAGAAAGACGTCTATCACTCAACGCAATCATGTCCAAAAATTGGAATTCTTGATGAAATTTATAACCATAATCAATGATACTCAGTTTAATAGTAATGGATGGAAACCATTGAATACTGGATTAATAATGACAACAATATCCATCTGTGATTTATCATATGTACTTTTCAAACATGGATATGAATTTATTTTGATCCATCGTTACACACAAGATGGTGTGGAGAATGTTTTTTCACAGGTGCGTCGACGTGCAGGTAAACTGCCTTCTTCAGCAGACTGTCTAAATGTGATAAAGCTCATATCTGTTAGTCAATTTATATCTGATGTGAAACGAACAAATTATTGTGCGGATAGTGATATTACGTTGGTGGAGCATTGTAAAAACCTAAGCACAGCAGTTTTAAAAAGTGGACCATCAAATTAACATTTAGATCACAACTACTATTTTGATGCATTTCACTAAATTCTTATAGGTTACAAACTGTTCCAATGCAAGAAAACTACATTGAATTGGACTTAAAATCATTGAACTTAATATATAATATTGGAGGAAGTACTGTAAATTCTTGCATTAAAAAATGTTGCTCTACATGTCAAACTTTATTGCTAGATAATGGTGATGATCAGGGCTCGTAAGTTAATGCACTAAAAAATGCATAAATAAGCATGCATTCATGCACTAAAAGTTGGCAAAATATGCATTAAAATATGCACTAAAAAGTTCGATAGTATGCATTTATATGTCCAAATATTTTTAAATTATGCACTCAAAATATGCATTATATCAAAAAATCATGAGCAAATTTTAAAATAATAAGAATATATCCATTCATTTTAAAATTATTTTATTCCTTTTTAATTTTTATACATTTAACAAATAAAATAAATAAAATAAAAAATAAAAATTAAATTAATACTTGTGAAGTTCAAATAGCTTTGTCGTCTTTATCAATCTTAATTAGGTATTCATTTTCTTGTCTAATTTGTGTACACGCTTATCCAGCATCTACAATGAAAACATTTGGAACGAAATATTATGTACTTCATTTTGAAATATTTTAGTATAATGTTTAAAGAAATTATATTTACCTTAAAAATTACACTGTATTATTAGTGTTTTTTTTATGTTTTCTAACTTGAAAGATCGGCGATTGTCTACCAATAAGTTTTTGAGCATGGAAAAGGATCTTTCTACATCTGCCGCAGTAAGGGGTGCATATTTAAAGAATAATAAATCGTTTGCAGTCATATCTTGAGGTAGATCTAAATTTGCAATATTGTCTTCTTTGCCACTCAAGACTTGGGAAATTTTATAAATTACTTTGTACCCTTTATTTTTGTCCAAAATATATTTTAGTTTTTCTTTAATATCAGTTCCGTGGTGTCCTTCTTATTTCGTAAATGTGCTTACGATTTCTTCGACTATTTTAAGTCCTTCACTTAATAGAATGCTTTGTTCTTGTAGACGCGTGATCGCAAGAGGTAAGCAATCAAAGTTTGATTTGATGTATATCAAGTTGGCTTGTAGTTGTTGAAGTTTGAATACTTGTTTCGATTTTTTTACAGCCACAGCATCTCTTTCGTCAAATGATTCAACTATACGTTTTATAGTTTCAAAATGTGTACAGTAGTACGACGCAGCAGTTAACCACGTACCCCAGCGAGTAATAACAGGTGATGGGGGTAGTGGTAAATCGGGTGCTTCATTTCTAAATGTTTGTATTCGATATGGACATTTTCGAAATACTTGTTTAACGTTGGCCACTAAATCGTCTACATTTCCAAACTGTGAACGAATTTCTTCGGCAACACGATGTAGGCCGTGTGCCACACAAGTGAGATGGATCATTTTCGTGTAAAAAGATTGTAAAGTACGAGCTGCCTTTGTCATATATGGTGCGGCGTCAGTTACAAATAACAGGACATCATCGAACTGTATTCCGCCGGGCCATAGTAACAACAACGATTTATCTAACGCTTTACATATAGTACTGTGATTAACTTTCTCCAGTTCATCAATATTTAGTAAAAATATTTCACCAGGAGAATCATCCAAGAGTGTTCCAATTATTGTGCTCACTATATACCTGCCCTCAACATCTGTGGTCTCATCCATAGATATCCAAATTTTTTTACCGTTAACTTTTTTCTTAATCTCGTTAACCGTATCAAAGTAACATTGGTCAACATATCCTAATCGTAATGTTGATTCTACTGGGGTTTCTTTCATTGTATATTTTTCAAGAAAACTTTTAAATTGTGGATTGGATAATTTGTTAAGAGGGATATTGGCAGCTAGCATCGCTTTACATAAATCTAAATTATATTCACTTTTTTTTTGACATGGAAGGTACGAGCAGCTGTATTTTTTTATTTTCTTCCTTTCTTTGGAAACGTTGAACTCCGCGTACATGTTTGTCTGAAGTAATGTGTTGTGAAATACTAAAACGTTTTTTACTAGAAACCTTTGTTTCACAAACTTTACAGATCAAAACTTTATTGTCGGTTGAAAAAAATTCGGCACCAAATTCCGACACAAAATATTGCAAACGGCCTGCAACTGTTAGCTTTTCTTTCGGCATTGTTTAAATTAAATATAAACACTGTGTACGGTACACGAAAACAGGAAATCGAACGGACGAATGTATACGACTCACAACTCATCGACGACTGCAATAAAACTATACAGTATACTGTATTAAATATTAATGTACAAAATTAAAGATGTGGGTAAATTGAAGTACATGTTTCGTTGCGACGACTGGCTTTGTACGGCGGAGGATGGTAGTGGTAGCGATAACATTGTTTCCGAGGTACTACGTAAAACGCATAAAATCTAAATATATACTAGGACTCGTGATTAACGTAGCAAAAATGGTTTTGCCCATGGCCGTCGCGAGCCTTTTGATTAAGAACAAGGTATAATAATATATAGTCACATGAGAATAAAAATAAATCAAAACTTCTTCAAATCTTTGTCTAAAATTTTTTTTATGAAATAATATGCACTATTAACTATAAAAAATCGACTATATGCCGAATATGCATTTACACACAAAACATGCAAAAACATGCACTATTAAACTTTATATTATTATTACTATTGTTATGAAACGGATTTGTATCTCAGTTAGCATGTTTTCCTGTGTAGCAGAAAAAATATGCAGATGCATGAACTTACGAGCCCTGGTGATGATGAATACTCTGAACAAATAAAATCATGGAAAACTTACAAAATTTTTTTGAATATGGGTGAATTGAAAGAACCTAGCATTGTTGTTGTGCAGCTGTTAGTTAACTGTGAACTAACATACAAACAATTTCGAGGACATATCATGCATAATGGTGCTCTAGATGTTGTATCAAAAATTGTACAAGAAATTAACATTGAATTTACCTGTAAAAGTGAGCAAGGTTGTACATTAAAACATGATATTGTGCACCATTATTTTGTGGTGAGAAATTATACTGTAACCAATTTTTCTAAATACACAAAAAAGAAAAAAACTGTGTACAGCTCTGCTAGTAGGAAATAATTTATATAAGTTGTAAATCTTGTATATAATTAATGTTATCTAAGTAAAATACACAGATCTCATAAATACATATTTTGATAATTAATTATGTTGCTTTATACATTCCATAATGATATTAAATAAATACATATAATAATACAATATTAATATTATGCTGAAATATAAAACTACAGATTTGCCTTGACGATTATTTATTATCATCTCATAATTGGATTATAAACTAAATTGTGATCCAGATAGAAAATATAAAGTATAAAATGAACACTGAATTCTTTTATTCTAATGTCTAGATTTATAAAATCCAGGTGGACAAAACAGCTTAAAGCCATATGCCAACAGGGCAATGTTTACACATTACAAAAGGTAAGATAAGATATTTCCACATGTTTATATTTATAATATAATATTATATTATCAATCATATGCAATTTTTCCTTGTTGGCATATGGCTGCTGACTTCAATATTATCCTGTAGTTGGGTATCTAGTTGTTTTATATATCTATGATCTAATGTAAACCCAGCAATACAGTATATAAAATATGTTCCATTTTACAATTGCTGAAATAATACCATTTCTCAGTCTTGATAATAAATATTATAAAAGAAAACAAATAATATTATAATAAAATTCCTAAAATAAATGAAAAAAACTGCTTAATTTAATTAGTTTCAATTTCAAAATCCAATGATTCATTAAATCCATCCACATCTTCATCGATGACATTATTTCCCATTAAATTAGAATAAAATGCATGTGCATCTGCTGGAATTAGATGCATCATTGATTTTATATCTTCGAGTTTTAATTTGTTAATTTCTTTTCCATCAGGCCATAACTGAGTTAATAATATTTCAGCTGGAAAGAGGGTTGTGGATTGTCGTCCCCGACAACGTTTTTCTATATTTACTTCTACAAAGTTGTCAACTGACAAGGTATTATTCATGAAAATAGAAAATGGATGAGTACGATATAATTTTATTTGTCTAGTAGCAAGCCAATTGATTTTATCTCCACTCTCTGATACTTTTCTATTAGTTTTTTTTTTCTAAATTTTCAGAGCTTACAAAGTCTTCCTTGTTCATTTTAATAACTTTTAGAGGATTTTTCTTTCTACAAGTCTTCATAATATGTATGTAATCATCAGGAGTATAAATTCTTTGGTGATGCTTCAGGGCTGACTCGATATTACTAAAATTTCTATCATTAGGTAAAAAACTATGACCTGGATATAAATATTTCAGTGTTATTGTTTCGAGTTCGGTGTTATTAAAAAGTGTTTTCATCAATAAAACTATTTTAATATTTCTATTTGGCCCTCCACAAGAATCGGACCACAAAACTAGCTCTTTAATAGAATTATTTAAATTATTTTGTATGTGTTTTCTTAAACATGAACCAACTTCCTGAGCACCTCTTCCAGCTTGACCTTCCAACCATACATAACAATAGCCTTGATTATCCTTACCACTGAAAATTCCGGTATTGTAAAGCTAAAGCTGTCTCTTATAAAATATGATATTTGTAGGTAATCTAGGCAGTGGTAAAGTTTTTTCCATATCATATGTTAAACATTGTAAGTGTTCATTTTTTTTAGCATTATCTAAGTCTATTTTTAATAAAGTCTGTGCATTTTCTGCTAAACTCAAGTGCTCTGTATGTTTGATGTTTAATTCTTCCTTTTTCACCATATTTTTTTCATTGTTAATTTGAACTTTTAACGAATCACAGGTATTGCAGGTGTCTTTTTTAAGGGTCTTAAATTTTAAATTAAAACAACTATAAAAATATCGTTTATAAGTTGAAAAGCTTACAGGTTCATTTTCTTCTTCTTTATAAACTGCATACATTTTTTCAATAGTCATTTCTGGATGTAAATATTGAAAAGCTGATTGTTCTCTGCAATAATGTGATGTGTATTTTGGAATCTTGTTTATGTGATCTTTTATAGTTATAAGTTTTTCTTCAGAAATTTTATTTAGGCCCCCATTTTTTAATCCTCTTTGATCAAGGATGGGTGACCTACCATGCATTTTTTTCAGAGCAGTATTAACTCTAAATGTAGATATATTTATTGTTTCACAAAACATTTTGCGACACACTTGAGTATTACCTAAGTTATATTTTCTTGTGAACTGCCTACTGAAATGGGAATTATTGCTACAACTATATCTTCTTTTTACTGGTAACTCATGAACAAAAGTGGCAATGAATGCATTTTGAGCAGTATATTCGCCTAGTTTCCAAAAATTTTCAAAATTGTCTTTCCTTTTGTTCAGTGAAACCTTTTGTGAACATTTCAAAGGGCATGTACAATCATAATCTTTAAATGTTTTGGAGATAACTTTTATATTTTTATAATTATAATATCCTAAGTTTGAATTCTTTAAAACTTTTAGGTTTGAGCGAGATTGATGTATATGTTTTCTTTTTCTGCCTTTTTTTGGCCTGCCACCATAATTTTGATTTATTTCTGAAGAATGTGTACTCACTTGATCGTCTTCTATAATGTTAGTGACTTGTTCATCTTCATCACTTGGTTCTACAATATTACAATGTGGATCAAAAGTTGGATCTTCGTCCGTGTCATCAAAAATGTCATTGTCATCAACTGGGTCATCAACAAGGTATTCTTCATTGAGCAAATGTATATTTTCGTTCTGAATTTCTAATTTAAAGAAAAGTTTTATTCATTTGATTGTTGTACTGAATAAATAACTAAATAACTGAATAAACAATAAATATTTATCAAGTCATTATTATTGTTTTTTACCTTCTAAATTAATATCTGCCACATTTCTCGGCGTATTCACTTGCAATATATTATTATCAACTAGATTTACCAAACGACTGGCCCTCTTTCTTCTATAATATAATTCCATAATCACTACTTAATGACTAATAACACATACTGTTTGAGTTGATGCTTTAGTGGACTGTCTTGTGTCTTGTTCTGTTCTGTGTAACAGACTTGCTGAATTTGTGAGTTGCACACGGTTTTATAGCCGTGGTTGTGTCTATTGCGTCGATAGCACAGCGCTTGTATTCACTTGGGTCGTTGATGATTGGTCGTGACGTGTGTTGGCCCTGCCTGCTGTTGACAGTGGTGGGTTGTTACGAGCAGATCACCAACAACGTCGCCCGAAGTCGCCCGATGACATGGTCGTCATTGTGCGTGATCGCTTTCTGCGTGAGGCCACGCCCACTGTCCTCTGTCATTGGATATGGTCGCCGTTTGACGCGTCATACGAGAATGCTTTATACGACTGTTGTCATGGTGCCCGGCCACCGTGATGTGAGGCCACACCTACTACCAAATCTAATTGGTCGTGGTTGTCATGAGAGCGCTCGCTATTACTATTGTCGTGTATATACATGTCGGTACATGCTATGAGCCTATGGTGCACGAGACTGGCCCGCTACCGTCTATTGAATTACGATTGTTTATGCATGCCATTTGGCGTACTATTACGTCATAATAGCGCATGCGAGTACTACGCTACCACACGAGATGCTCGCTGTATAAGTATTGTGGTGCGTGAGACTGGCTCACTACCACCTATCGATTACGGTTGCCTTAGCATGCCGTTGCGTTTAACACGCAGGAGTTATTACGACGTCACACGAGATGCTCGCTGTGATCGTTGTGATATAATTATTATGGTGCGTGAGACTGGCTCACCACCGCATCTATCATCTATCGATTACGGTTGCCTAAGCATGCCGTTGCGTTTAACATACGGGAGTTATTACGACATCACACGAGATGCTCCCTGTGATCGTTGTCGTGTTTAGTACTATTACGTGGGTTCCTGACATGGTAGGACCCATCATTTAACTAGGTTATTAATGATGCATATGACACAAATAACATACATGCAAATAAATATATTTTAATTTAATTCGTTATTTTACACCTTGCGGCGACACATACTTAATGTTTAACTAACAAAATTAAATGAAATTAAAACGAATAACAAATAACAATATTATATTATAATTTATAATTATTAGAATTTTTATGTTAATGTAAAATGATATCTTTATCAAATCTACAGAAAACAACCAAGCTGCTTGGATTGATATGTGATAGTACGTTTTTCACAGTATGACCCCCATTACAAAACCATGTGGCATGGATGTATTGTGCAATATTATTTTTGTAAGATAACTCATTCAGTTCCATCTTTTAACATTGATAGATAGCGCTACTATTCAATTGTGGATTGGTTACAATTTGGAAAATGCGTAACATGAAATTTCCAATCTAGTAGTATATAAAGCTCAATATTTTTAATTTTGTGGGATGGTTGCTTTCTGCATAACGCCGTTCAAATATTGTTAGCAGTAGCACCAATTTATTGAATTGTTTACACTTATAATGTAACTTTTCTTTCAAATGTAAGTTAATACCCTATAATATGTACCTGTTTTTTATTAACTGTGGTAAATGATGATATATTTTGTACTTTTCAACATGAGATATTTCATGCAAGTATTTAGTGCAAGTAATATTTTATATTATGAATCGAATTCCAAACGAATCAATCTACACCTATGTGATTTATTTTCACATTTCTGTGTAAATATTTCTATGCCATTACCTTTCGACAGAGTTCCTCTATACTACACGGGATGGTTTACAATTTTCATACGAATGCATGATACTATGCTCATCAAAAGCAGAAAACACAACTTTCATCCTTTCATACAAATGCCATCATGTTTGATTTAGATATTAAAATATAATAGGATACATATTTATATGCTTTATACGTGGTGGGTATATGATGTTGAAAAAACTGAATAAAATGTATGATAAAGTTTTCCTATAAAAATACTTGCTGAGCTTTTTCAAAGTAAAGAACACACATTTTTCAACTGAAAATCATTACTTTTCATTCAAATTTAAGATAATATGTACCTGTTTTTTAACAAAACTGTTTACAATGATAATACCTTTGGTACTTTTATGACATGAGATTTGTATATTTCAAACGAGAATAGTGAAGTCCAAATGAAGTTTATCATTATAAAATTGATTACATTCTCAGTCTGCCACGACCAGTATCCCATAAACCAAGTGATTTTCTTAAATTTTTTTTTTTAAAAGTCTCTCCATAGTCACTTGGTTTTTTTAACGATTCTCGCATTTTAATACTTCACAATTAAAATACTCTACGATTCACCTGTATCCCACCGGCAGCTAGTTATGTATTATAATACTTTAAATCATTATAAAGTATAACCATTATCAACTAAAAGATGGTTTCATTTTGTATTACTCAGGTTTTTGTCTTTTTAATCAGACATATATAAAAAATATATATACAATATTTTAATATAAACTTATATTTTTTTTATTGATTTTCAAATATATGATTTTTTAATTTTTTCACAAATTTGTATTAATTGTCATTTCCGCGACGCCAGTGGCAGTTGGGTACACTCTGACATGGACAAAGCTAATATATTCGCAAACCACCTCGCTAACACATTCCAACCACACAATACTATCCTTCTACCGGAAAAAATCAATGAAGTTGAGCAATTTCTTGACATACCGTTACAAATGTCCCTTCCTCCTAAACACTTCTCTCCAGCAGAGGTAAAATATACAATTTCGAAATTTCCCCGAAAAAAGTCTCCCGGATACGACCTAATAACAGCAGAAGTACTTAACCAGCTCCACAAAAAAGTTATCATACTTTTGACCTACATATATAATTCAATGCTCAGATTATCCTACTTCCCACTACTATGGAAGTATTCCTCTGTAATACTTATCCTGAAACCAAAAAAACCTCCAGACTGCCCATCATCCTACAGACCAATAAGTTTGCTACCAATACTATCAAAAGTTTTTGAAAAAATGCTTCTAGAAAGACTCATTAAAACCGTTGAAGAAACAAAAGCTTTACCCGACTCGCAATTTGGTTTTCGTAGCAAACATTCCACCATCCATCAAATTCACAGAATAGTAGACAATATATCTTTCTCCCTAGAGGAAAAACAATACTGTACAGGTGCTTTTCTTGACGTTTCACAGGCGTTTGACCGCGTCTGGCACGCAGGTCTACTGTTCAAATTGAAGTTCATTCTACCAGATAGCTACTACCTGATTCTGAAATCCTACCTAGAAGATCGCTTCTTCTCGGTACGTTACGGATCATCCACCTCCCCACCGAAACCAATCAACGCAGGAGTCCCTCAAGGTGCAGTCACTGCTCCTCTTTTATTTAACATTTTCATATCCGACCAACCAACAATACCCACTTCCCTTGTTGGTGATTTTGCCGATGATAAGGCAATACTAACCAACAATATCGACCCAATCACTGCCTCCCTCAACATCCAAGAACATCTCTCCCTCCTTGAACAATGGTATAAGGAATGGGGAGTAAAAATTAATGAATCTAAATCCATACACTGCACCTTCACTCTTAGGAAGAAAAAATGTCCACCTATCATCCTTAATGAACAAATTCTACCTGTCGCACCATGCATTCGCTACCTAGGCATCACCATCGATCAACGTCTCACCTGGGCTCTACATATACGTAACAAGCTCTTAACCCTAAACGATCGTTTTCGTCTTCTCCGTTCTCTTCTTACTTCTCATCATTCAGTCATTGGGCTCCGCAAAACCTACAAATGTCAATCGTATCCAGCGTTTTCAGTCCAAAGTCCTCCGCGCTATAACCAAAGCACCCTTCTACGTATCAAATCATACATTACATAATGACCTAACCATCTCTCCTGTCAATGATGTAGCTAAGACCTTCTACAGACGTTTTAATTTTAACCTACAAAACCACAAAAACCCTTTAATCAAAGAACTTGCGTCTATAAACATACCCGGAAACCCACCTAAAAGGTTGAAAAGGCGGTGGTGTAGGGACCTATTAGTCTAGACCAACTCCTTTTGTTCTTCTTTCTACCGTTGTTATTTCCACTTTCCTTATGATATTTTCTATCATTATTTAACACTTTTTTTATTTTCTATTGTTTTTTTTTTTTGTTTATTTTTTTTTTTTTCATCTTTAACTGTAAGAGTGCCCTCACTGGAAGGTATCTTTAATCCGTCCTTCACGCCATAGTTATCTTTCATCAATTCCATTTATTGTTTTAAAGTTTATGTAACAGATTGTGGAAAAATAAACTAAGTAAAAAAAAAAAAAAAAATTGTCATTTTATGTTGCGGATCAGCCATGAACCGATCCAGAATGTTCTCCACAACTGAATTTAGCTTGTGATTGATATCCTTATCCTTATTTTTCTGATTAGACGTTGTAATTTTTACTGAACATTCAGCATGTTTCCATCTAAAATTGAAAAAATGTTAATACTCAATTACTTAAGATCTTATGATTAATATTACCTTTCCTGTGGTGAAACGTCGGCTATTTCTATTGTTTTTTAATGCTGGATGACCCAATAGTCATCCCCATCTATAGTAGGACATTTAAACGTGCACGTTTTCTCTCCTTGTTTAGTAGAAATAGTGTCATTTGTATGGGAGTTTGATTTACTACATTTCCTATACTCTGTTCAAAATAAGAAACCTAGACGGCGGCCAGCTACTGCGCTGAGGCGTGGTTAGACTTATAGCACGGACATAAATCAATGCCACCGTACCGCTTCGGCGGGAGCGACTCATTAGTCTATCTTTGATAAGTGACATGAACACATAACTTAAAATGCATTGTATACCTTGTTCACGCCGTGCGACGAGCTGAGTGCGCGTACATACGAACACCTGCCACCAGCTGCGTCGCACGTAGTAGGCCGAGCTGGTGAGAAAGTGTTTGATTTGGTTGGTAGAAGAATGGGCGTAGTCTGACCGCCGGCTACGAAAACTGGTCGCCGCCGTCTTGGTTTCTTATTTTGAACAGTGTATAGAACTTATAAGTGAATTCAATTTTGTTGTATAGGATGCAATCTGATTAATAAAACAAAATGAAAATTAAAGGTTAAACAATTAATTTATGTTATGCAATTTAGAAAAATTACTTTTTCAGTTTTCATTTTTTTTAAATGTTTTAATCCTGTATTGTTCGTTTTCCTCTTAAGAGGACGCTACACCAGCCATAATTTGATCGTAAAAATTGTTTGGCGAGGGGCAACTCTACAAAGAAAATATTCATAGAAGATTTACCAAATTTTCAGAATAAATAAAAGAGAACTTTATCTATGTCGTAACGTTTTTACATTCGTTTTATTCATTCAGAGAGATTCATTAATTTTGGTTTTTTTCATTTGCTTATAAATAATTAATGAGTATTGATATCAACAAAATGTAAACGCTACGACACAGATAAAGTTTTCTTTTATTTATTCTGAAAATTTCGTAAATCTACTATAAATATTGAGCTCGCTGAGTTGTCCCGCGCAAAGCAGTTTTTATTGTATCAAAACGTTGAAAATTTATTTTTTTAATAATTATTATTATTTCTCGACTCTGGTCGCGAACGGCGTAATTATTGACGACCACTCCGATGTGTGGTAGTGGGGACGTATGCTATTTTTATAGACGTTGACTATTACGGCAATATTCGGAAAGTATGAGCACAGAATAGATGAAATCAGAATGGACACTCTCGATGTAAACAAAAAAACGGCAGCCATTTTCTCAGTGGACCTTCTTATCATTTTTATGCGTTAGCATAAAAAGTCTATATCATAGAGTGCTATATCAATCAATCTACATCAAGTGCTATATCATAGAGTAGATGATATCTATGTTATGACTTATGAAAGCACAACATTCCACAGGTTGTTTAAGTTTGTGTCATATTTTGTAGTGCATGCTTTTTGCTTTGGCATTTCTATATTTTATTTTATACATTTAATTAAAAAAAATCGAAATGGGAAAAAGTGGGTTTGAATGTATTGTTTCCAATTGTTATAATTCAACAACAAATAAAATTGTAAAATTCCACTCACTTCCCAAAGATGAAGAATTATAAGTATATTTTATTTTGACATAAACATTGGTGAAAATATACATAAACTTAATTTTTTTATTTAAGGCGTATGATTTGGCTTACTAATTGTAATCGATTAGATTTGAGTGAGAAAACTTCTCATTCCCTTTGTAAATCATACAGAGTATGTGGTGATCATTTTGAAAAAAAAATGTATTTCACAGATAGATTACTCTTAAGTAGGGCTGTACCTACTCTATTTACAATGCCAACTGATATAACAGCAACAAGTCCAACTGTAACAACAACATCTAATATTTTATGTTCAAGTAAAACCACCACTTATTTAAATTAAGGTGAACATTTTTTGTGTTAATGTATTTACTTTTATTATTTATTAGCGCCCATTATTGCGAGAAAGCTGGTGTACCCCGAGTCTTCATCAACACCTATCGTGTCAAACACGACACAAAATTCTATATCCGATTCTGTAGACTTGGGTAAGATAACTTAATTTATATTGTTAAACCTAATCAAGGATGGACAAAGGTAATGAATTAATTAGACAAATAAAAGTTTATTAACAATGTTTTTAAATAATTTTAAGTTAAAAGTTAACAAACTAATATATTAACTAGTGCATTACAATGATATAATACAATTTTAAAAATGATTTATGATAATAATTCTTAATTACAAAATGTATAAAAACACAGATACCTATAAACATAAAAGTAATATTTTTTTTGATAATACAATAAACCTTTTAATTCTAACTTAACTTAATTTAATTTTTTAATTTATTACCTAGTTGTTAAATATCCTTGGTTATAAATCTAAACTGTATTAATAAATATTTTATTCATGTATCTAGAAAGTGCCTCGGTTTGTGATGACGTATCATCAAATTCATCCTCTGTTTGTACAAGTGTGTCAGTTCAGACAAAAAGTTTTCAGACCATAACATCACACACACCTCGTAAAACACTACTTCGTTCTAAACTACGAGAAAAAATTCAAGAATGTAATCAGTAAATTGTCAGTAAATTGCACTGAACATTTTATAAGACAATGTGACATTTTGTTAGCCCCTAATTTATCAACAATAGTTAAAACATACTTAACTAATTCTGCACGAGCTTCACATGGACAGAGATATTCAAACCAATTAAAACAATTAGCCCTTACAATTCATTTTATGGGTCCAAAAGTCTAGAAGTTTTTACAAAGTTTTTTAAAATTACCTTCACCAAGAACTTTAAGAAGAATCACTAGTACATATGACATAGTTCCTGGAATCAATGATTTTATTTTTATTTTTTATCATTTAAATTGAAAAATTTTAATCAGGATGCTAAACAATGTATATTGTGTATTGATGAAATGGCGTTGAAGACACATTTGTTTTATAGCATAAACAAAGATTCCATTATTGGTTTTCATGCTACTAATCACAACAAATCCTACGAACCTGCAAAATATGCATTAGTTATAATGTTAAGAGGGATAAATAGTAATTGGAAACAAATAATAGCGTATTACTTTGTATTTAGTAGCTGTCCATCATTTGAGCTAATGGATATAATATATGCAGTAATTAGACGTGCAGAAAGCATAGGTTTTGACATAAATGCTATAGTTTCAGACCAGGGAACTAATTTTTTAACCTTGTCTAAAACACTTGGGATATCTGTTGATCGTCTTTATTTTACAATAGATGAAAAAAATATAGTTTATATGTTTGACCCTCCCCATTTATTGAAATCCACTAGAAATATGTTTTTCAGACATAATTTCAAAATAAATGATTATGTCACAGATAAAATGTACCTGGAAAGATTTTATAATGCAGATAAGGAAAAATTAAATAGATGTGCTTATAAATTAACTTTAACAGATATACATATATATCCTAATCCGTTCCAAAAAATGAAGGTTCGATATGCTGCCCAGTGCCCAAGTATTTAGTTCCACAGTAGCTGCTGGTATGGAAACATACAAATCATTAGGTCTATTACCGGATTCTTCCTTATCAACCATTATGTTTATAAGCGATATGGATAAACTTTTTGATATTTTCAATTCAAAACGTAACAGTGGTAGTAAGGCATATAATCGACCTTTTATAAATAGTATCGAGCAAAAAAATCATTTATTAAAAATGCTAGATATATTTAAAAATTCAATTATTTTATATAAAGATGGTAATAATGTAACCAATCGTATGAATTTTTCTAATGGTTGGCAGATTTCAATAGCAGGCTTATTTCATCTGTGGAAAACTTTAAAATTAAAAAATTCATCAAAATCTAGTGTTTTATTTACTAACCGTGTAAATCAAGACTGCTTAGAAAATACTTTTGGTACATTCAGGAAAAATGGAAATAATGTTAATCCAACTCCGTATCAATTCTCATGTTCATTTAAAAAACATTTTTGTCTGAACTATTTTCAACATTCTGAAGGTGCAAATTGTCTTGAAGATTTAGATGAGATTTTATCACAAATAAATAATGCAGAAATGCCAACAGAATTCAGTCTTTTTAATTCTGAAAAAACTCCATTTAAATTAACGAGTCTTAAAATAGGTACAACTGACAATAGAAATTTATCTCTTCCAAATCAAAATGCTCTAACATATGTATGTGGATATTTAATAAAAAAGTGTTTAGACAGACATTCATGTGAAGAATGTTTAGCATTTGCTAAACACCAAACAAATCTAGACCAGTCATTTTATTTTTCTTATTTTAAAGCATATCAAAATTCATCAAATTCAGTCTATGGTAACCTAAATATGTCACATGAAAGTTTTTATAATTTCATATTTCAATTAGATACTATTTTTGTAAACAATTTTCCTAGACTTAGTGTTCAGAATGATATAGGAAAAAAATTTAAGGACTACTTTGTAAAAGTTCCCTTTTCACATCCTTGTCAAAATTTTGATTTAATGTTTTTAATAAATTTATATAGTCGCTTCAGAATTTTTAATGTAATTAATATTCAAAACAAAACTTTATTGTCTGAAAAAAATTAAAAAATCGTAAATTGACAATCCTCACTCATTTGTAGTTTTTTTTTTTAATTTGTATTAGTTGGATAATAATGTTAAGCAAATGTATTATGTATAATGTTGTATGTAAATTGTAAACTGTTTATATATGTAAACTTAATAATTGTTCTATTTTAAATTGAATTAAATTAAGTTAATATTGTTTAAATCGGGTATTACCTAATTGTTTTTACCTGTCATGATTCTTATTGTAAGCACTTCTTGTCCATACTGATTGTCAAAACACTTTGGTTCCACTTCTTGTTCTACTTTATTTAACTAAAATTATTATGATTGTTTAAGTATTATTTAATATCAGTTACCAAAGATTAACATAAAAAAATTGCAATATTATATTGATTTGTTAGGTACTTGTATAAATGACAATCTTTCACACCTGAAGGCTGCAGGACCTACAGAGAGTTCAAGTAAATAACTGAATAAGTAGTTCACGTTAAGTCTGTTCGGCTGCTATTATGATGAAATATGTACATTGCTATTGCTCAAATTACTTCTTTTGATGGTAAATAGAAATCTAGTTTAATTTCCCACTAAACTGAATCAAATCCTAAAATAATAATACACACATAGGCATTATTAGCTATGAACTAAACATGAGATTAACAATAAATTGAAAATTACATACCTATTATTTAAAAATCTGTACATAGCTTAAGACATTTCTCGTATATAATTTGCATGCTATTGATATTTGTTTCCGAAGAAACTTCAGAGTTAAATTCTCTTCAGTGGTACTTTTTTGAGAAGTTTATTATGTTAATAATTAGTTATGAGTTACATAATATCTAAAAATATATCACAAGCACTGATATGACTTGACTGATAAAAGAACAGCTGTTTAAGGACCACTGAGAAAATGGCCGCCGGTCCATTTACTTAATTTCCTATACTACCCGTGTTATGTTATCAAAGTGTCCATTCTGATTTCATCTATTCTGTGGTATGAGCTTATCGCTATCTCCGTCGCCGTGACAAATGAGTTTTGAATGTTATCGAATAGTATACTTTATACAGCATTTATAAATTATAATTCAGTTCTAGATAGTGATGGGCATAATCGAATTATTTCTATAATCGAGTTATTAGTAATCGATATATTGTTATAATCGAGTTATCACTCGATATAATCACTCGAAATTTTCGATTGATATTAGTAATATTAGTTATTACCACGGTTATCTACACAGGTTGGCGTACGGGAGTGTTATCTCTGTTAAAGTGGCATTTGTAGTGAACTATTAGCGCTAGTAGTCATCGACCCGACATTAACATGTAAATTATACAAAAAACTGTAGTTTTTCATTCTTTGCTCATAAACGATTACAAGAACATAAAAATTGTTAAGCACCTAAATTATAGATTGAACATTTTTACATCAGATAGAATTTTTTTGGTGTTTCTATCTTCAAAAGTACGTTTTATTTTCAATGAAAACAATTATATTATTTTGGTGCCAAAAATCAAAATAACATTACTGATAAAATGCCAATAAATTAATTAATAAATAATAATAATAAAATACAGAAATCAACCTATAATAATTACATTTTCTTTTTGTAATAATTATTTAAAAACCAAAGGGAGTCTACATTATCACCTTTGTGTCATATTTTTGATCGAACCGGCCGAATGAATAATTATATCTTTATTAGACTTATAACCAGATGTGCATCCAACAATACAACACTTAACCATTTTAACGATACACGAAAATTCAAAATTGACACTCTCGGAAACTCAGACACTACGACTACGACAACGAGATAACGAATAAAGATTTAAGATACAATATAACAATTAACAAAAATTATCACTTATCTGAAAACATAATATTTTGTTTTTTGGCGCCAAAATAATATATTTTTTTCATTGAAAATGAGACGTTATTTTAAAGATAGAAACACCAAAAAAATTCTATTTGATGTAAAAATGTTCAATCTATAATTTAGGTACTTAGCAATTTTTATTTTTTTGTAATCGTTTATGAGTAAAGAATGAAAAACTACAGTTTTTTGTATAATTTATATGTTAATGTCGGGTCGATGACTACTAGCGCTAATAGTTCTCTATAAACGCCACTTCGACAATCTAATGCATGGAATACATATCGTCGTACGCCAACCTGTGTAGATAACCGTGGTTATTACATATAATCGATATACATATTTTCATAATGGAGTCATCAATCAAAATAATTACGCAAAATGTTCAATATTAGTTTGTTATTACTACCCGGTCTCATTTTTAAATTTTTAAAATAAATAATTTTTAATAAATTGGTAAAGAACTAAAGACTGATGAACAGTGAGTGAACAGTGTCGACTGTTAACGCGTGCTAGCGAGTACAAAATGAAAGAATATTTAATTAAAACTTAAAAGGGTATTAATATAATTATAATTTATAATATTCAGTTTATTATACATAATATGTTATATTATAATGCAGTGTAATGATACTGTGTTGGGGAATTTTATTTTGTATTGTGAAAACGTTGTCTATAATAATAATTATAATATGCAATAACGTACACCGTACACAAAAATAATAATAACATAGTGCACCATGATTAAAATATAAATATTAAGTAATGACTAATATAAAATGATAAAATATTATTCATTCAATTGTTTACCCTGTTCGGAGTTTTGGACTTAGGATTCTAAAAATAAAGTTTCGAATTAGGTACCTCAGTAGTCGAGTGACGAGTACTAGAGTATCGAGTTACTATAGTTCGAGTGAAAAATCACTCGGTTACATAATCGATTATTATTTTAATAATCGAGATATCTCGATTATTATCAACAATCGAGTAACTCGATTATGTTCACTCGATTATGCCCATCACTAGTTCTAGACGGTACCTAATACCTATACGAGCGTCCCAAATTATTATATAAAGTATATTATACACTTTTGTAGTTTTGTCACCTGTTTTTATTGAACTGTGTTCATTTTAATAAAATGTCACCAAAAAAGTCCAGATTGATCTCTAATCAGAGTAGGGCGTTATTCGAATGAAATTTTATTTAGATGATTATTTAGATGATATTTTAATCGAATAAATTGTTATTCGAATGATTTCTTCACGATTATTCGAATAAAAAATTATTCGAATAATTTTGAAACGTAATTATTCGAATAATTTTGAAACGTTATTATTCGAATAAAAAAATTTCGAATAATTTTGAAACGTTATTATTCGAATAAAAAAATATTCGAATAATTTCTAAACGTTATTATTCGAATAAAAAATTATTCGAATAATTTTGAAACGTTTTTGTTCGAATAAAAAATTATTCGGATAATTTCCAAACGTTATTATTTGAGTAATTTTCGTTAATTTTGTTTGAGTAACCGTAGGCAGTGGCGGATTCAGGGGAGGGGCACAGGGGTACAAGCCCCCTATCAATTTTCTATTGAACATTTTTTTTATGTTACTACGAGTATCATATATATGAAAAATACAGTAAATAAGAATAATACTACCTACTAGTATAATACGAGTAATTATTTACATTTAAACTGATAAAAAGAGTTACAGCTTAGTTGCTTGATCCAAAAACTAAATGGTATTTGGGTGTATCGTGTATAGCATGTGCATGTGCTAATGCCTAATGAAATAAAACAATATTCTAGTATGCCGTGCAGATCACGCTATGGCTATAATATGCTCCTCGTATTCGAGGACCTTTTGAAATTATCAAAATAATTTTTATTTGAATAATAACGTTTGAAAATTATCCGAATAATTTTTTATTCGAATAATAACGTTTAGAAATTATCCAAATAATTTTTTATTCGAATAATAACGTTTGGAAATTATTCGAATATTTTTTTATTCGAATAATAACGTATGAAAATTATTCGAATAATTAGTTATGAAAATCATTTGAATAATTTTTTATTCGAATAATTGAAAAAAAATCATTCGAATAATTTTTTATTCGAATAAATATTTATTCGAATAATTATCTAGATACAATTTTGTCTCTAATAAACGAGCTCGATCAGGTAAACAATCTAATAAAAAAAAAAATGAAGAATGTTCAGAAAGGTATTAGTAAAAGTATTCGGTAAGTATCTTCTATAGTTGCTACTAATAATTAGTTTTAATATTTTGTATATAATTCAAATATTTACCTATATATTTTTGAAAATTTATCAAAAAGAACGTCAACTTCAGATAGTTTTAGTAATGAAAGTGAAACTACTCCAAATATATCTTTAGTCGGTATATCGCAAAATGTAAATTTAAGCCTGTCAACACAAAATCAATTTAGTACACCATCAAATTTTATTGAAATGCCATCTGATGAAATTGAAGTCATTTTGTGAACACAGCTTATGTGTTGAATATGAAAATTAGTTACAATAACAATAATAATTTGGTCCTATATAAGTGATGGTGATAGTTCCGTAACTAAACGTCTAAATGAGGTATTGCCTTATGGAAATGATTTTAGAGTTAAGAAAATTGAATGTAAAAATCATTTGCTCAGAAATTACACTACAAAATTATCAGCCATTGCGAAACAGACAGACTATCCTATTTCGATTAGCAAGCATATTTTAACAAATATTGTTCGATTCCGCTCAGATATCACAAAGGCAGCTAAACATTACATCGAATCTGATATACCATTTCAAACAAAAATTGCAGGTAAGTTATTGTAAATAATATTTTTTTTAATCAATGTAATTCAGGGTAAAATTATATTATTATACTTTTAAAATATATTATAAAATTTGATTTCAGAACTCCGAAAAGATATATCTAATAATCCGTACCATAGACTAGGACAGCACAATAACTATGCTGTTTATTTTTGTTCAGGGCCAAATTAATGGCGAAATAAATCTGGTTCCATTAGCAGAAAACTCTAAAATGATGACAAGTATCAACAATGTTGTATATAGATTACTCACAAACGCTGATAGTTTAATTGAAAATGTCGACAATAATCCATGTAAACAATTGAATAGTATAATTAATAAACATATTGGTGGAAAACGTATTAATTATACACAAAAAAATAATTATAAAACTCGAGTGGAGGCAGCAATTTTATCGTATAATTCAAAAACTGTACATAAAAAAATAACAACCACCAGTCCTGGTAAATTATAACTACCTATATATAACTATTTTTCGCTTATTATCAATTATAATAATTTTATAGGTGAAATTGCTAAACGATACATGTCAAATCTTGAAAGAATACGAAAAAACACTGTAACGAGAAGAAGAAAACTTTTTTGTGAAGGCAAAAAACGAAAAAAGCCAATAATAAAGTATAGTGGTCCAGACGCAGATTATGGGCTCGCTGAACCATTAGATGGATTAATTAGCGACAACGATTTAAAAAAAAAACAAAATAAATATTTGAAATAATTAGACGAAGTTAATAGAGATGATTTAGAATATTTAACTAGAGAACAAAGTCTAAGTTATGATTGGCATAATGAAAGGAAAAAAGGCTTACACCATCAAAATTTGGTGAGATATACAAGATGAAAAAAACTACAAGTTGTCGAAAGAAAGTATACAGCTTATTGTACAGACCAAACACAACGAGTAAACAAATGACTTACGGTATTCAAATGGAACCGTTAGCACGTGCTCATTTTGAAAATCTTAATAATGTGTAAGTGCAAATATGTGGGCTATTTCGTGACAATGAATTTTCTTATTTAGCCGCAACTCCTGGTAATTATTTTATTTCATAATTTTAAACTAATAATTTAGATGTCATTTACTTGTTCTTCAGATGGATTAGTTGGTGAAAATGCTATATTGGAAATTAAATGTTCGTTCGCAGCGAAAGAGTCTTTAAATGCATTGCAAGCGATAGAAATGAAAATGGTAATTAATATTACATATAATATAGTGTTTACATAAAATTAATTCTAAACAATTTTAAATACGTTACTAAATTTATAAAAATATAATTTTGTTCACAATCAGTTACAGTATTGCAGTATAGAAAATAACGGAGAAATAACACTTAAAAAAGAACATAAGTATTATTATCAAATAATGAGGCAATTACGAATAACAAATCGGAAGTTTTGTTATTTCGTGATATATATTCCGAGTTGGACCAACAATCAACATCGAAACAATTGAATTTGATGAAATATTTTGGAGAACTAAAATGGTCGACAAATTAAAACTGTAAGAAATTTATTTTACATTTTATTTAGTGTAAGTTTAATAATTCAAACTAAAATATTTTACTATTTCAGATTTTATTTATAATGTTTACTGCCAGAAATTGTCGATCCGCTATATGGAAAACGATTTTTGACAAGTGAGAGCCTGTTCATATTAAAAACCAAATAAACAAAAAATGAAATTATAGAAGTGAACCTATAATACAAATTTATGTTCAACCACATTATATGTTATATTTTATTTATTTTTATTTCAATAATTATCATACAGTAATTATGCTGGGAAGTAATAATATGTTTAAAATGTTTCGAAGTATAATGGAAAACAAATTATATAATACGCACATAAGTGTATACATTTATGTGAACAGCAGTTTTAATTATAAATAAGTTAAAGAGTTCGCGCGTATATCATAAATGTTGTGACGGTACTTGCGGTATAAACGCGTACGATCTTATTTGTTGACGAAATATTGTGTTCAAACGAACCGTTCATGATAGTGATGTGAATAATCGAATGATTCGATTATATAATTTCGATTATAATCAATATCTTTGAACTTAAAAATAAAAATATACATGACATTGATACGTCCTGTCGTCCTATATGGGTCGGAGACGTGGGCACCGAGGAAAATAGAGGAAATATAACTAGACTCATTTGAAAGAAAAATTTTAAGACGTATATACGGACCTTGTTTCGACTCAAGTACTCAAGAGTGGAGAATTCGATCCAATGAAGAACTACAGAACTTATTTCAGAGACCATGTATTTTAAACGAAATCAAAAAAAGAAGACTGTTGTGGGCAGGCAACGCCTGGAGGAAAAAAGACGCTATGATTAACACAGTAATCAGGGAAGAACCGAAAGGAAAGAGACCACTAGGTAGACCACGCCTAAGATGGGAAGATTGTGTGAGAAAAGATGTTAAAGAGGTTGACCCAGGAGCAAACTGGAGAGAAATAGCAGAAAATAGAATAAATTGGAGGGAAATTTGTTTCTCGGGATGGTCTTTAAGGCCGGACCCCCCCCCAAAAAAAAAAATAAAATAAAATAATATAAAATACAAAATCCTTGTTGATTTTTAAAATAAAATAACATAAAATACAAAATCCTTGTTGATTTTTAAAATAAAATAATTTAAAATACAAAATTCTTATTTGGTTGGTTATAAAATAAAATATAAACATTTATAAAATTTTATAAAATTTTAAATAACAATGAATATAAAGTTAATTCATTAAAATTGAATTTCTATTTAAAAAAATTATATTATCTGAATTACTAGGATGAAGTCGATTTCGGCGGTCATTTGTCAATTGACCCGTTTTAGAAAATACGCGTTCAGAAGGAACAGAAGTAGCAGGAACACTTAAATATTTGAGTTGAAGTTTGTTAAGTTCAGGAAATGTATTTTTATATTGATTCCTAAATTGCAGAGGACATTTGGTTCGACTTTTTTTTTTTTTTTTATTAGATTTTATATTACAATTAATCTCAACAATTAAAAGGGAGGGTGACATTAATTGGGGGTAGATATTAACTTAAATAAGGAAGCCGGAATGGTTGAAGAGAGATAAGATTGGAAGTATTAGGTTTGGTTGAGGTGAAGATAGAATGTGCTGGATATTGAATGATAATTTGAGGGAGTTGAAAAGAGATCGGAACGCTTGAGGGCTAGTTTTGGGCAGTCAAAGGATGTGCGAGATGTCACAGATCGCGGGATTATTGTGGAGTGTGCAGAGATTAGAGTCGTTAAGTGAAAGTTTGAAAGAGTAAGAAGGAAGTAGGGTATGACCTAGTCGAAGTCTAGAGAAAGAGCTTATAGATTTCCTTGAGAGGTTTATATTGTTGGAACCAGGGACAACGAGAGGTCATTGGGGAGATACCATGAGGCAAAAGTAGGAGGTAGCGATTCCCAATACTTTTGCCATAATTTATCTATGCATAGGCTGAGATAGGGATTGAAGTCGAACCAAGGGATTTTGGTGAATGGTGGGCGTCTTAGTGAGATTGAGGCATAGAAAAAAGATAAAATAGAAAGGCAAGTGGCAACTGCCTAACAAAGTTTTGATACAACGAACGACACCGCGCTCCAGTCGTTTGTCTCAATAACTGTACTATCGAAAACACTAGAAAATCGATGGTACTAGATAATCGATATTACTAGATTATCAATAGTTTGCAATCGATTATTATTTTTACTTTTTTATTCACATTTGAAACCGAAATAAAGTATTGAATTGCAAAATAATAGAACAGTAAATATATTTAATAAAAACATTTTCAGAAATTACATTTTAGATATAAAATAATAATATGATACAAAGTTACAAATAATTTAAATTTTAGGTACAATTAACCATAACAATAACAATATTAATATACTACAAAGCTACAAATAATTTATATTTTGACGAAGTAAAATTTTCTTTCTCTTAGAATATTTATTATTATACAAAATAGCAGATTGTTTAATTGGATCCAATGTATACCAAAAGTTTACAGGCAGTTTTAAGGAAAATATTACTTAAGTCATGATTTGAACATTTAAAATTTTCAATAGGTGCACATTTTCAAATTAATGATAGAAACTCATTAAAACCATTAGTTTATGAAAATTTGAATTAAAAATCTGTATAATGAAACCATATAAATCTATCTTGGTCAGGATATAATAAATTACAATCTATGTATTGGTGAGCTTGAATAGTGAAATGTTCCTTTAAGATTTTCGGTGATGATAATTTTGAAATGCAAACTGTACAATTGTTCGTAATTTTTTTAATTTTTTTTATAATCCAGCCGCTGGCATATGCTCTACTGCTGGAGTAACTTAAACTTCCACTTTGTTGTAATGTAGAGAATGTAGACAACGCATCATGTTGAGTAGAACAATTTTCTTCATCTTCATTTTCTTCATTTAAAGGGATTTCATTAAACAAAAAATCTTTCAAGTTGTCCAAAATGCCATCACTATCATCATCACAATTTGCACCAACAGAATGAGTAGAAGTAAAATTATTGATCACTAGAGATTTGAATGAAGAAATACAATTTGCAGGTGTTGGGTTTATGTTCCTTAATCCGTGACTTCTAATTGATCCAAAAAAATTTTCTAAGGGGTCTTGATTGAAATTTCTTAGAAGAATGTATTTGAAACCTGATTTTAGAAGTCGCTTACAAATAAGTTGAAGTCCTTGAATAGTAGTTATCCAGTTGGCAATTGATGGAATTTTTTTTGTTGTTTCATATTTCATACTTCGTATAATGTCTATAGCTTTACTCCAAAATATCCAGTGAGGAGAGGTCAATGTGACTGCACTACGAAGATCCTTGCCGGGTGTTGATTTTATGGAATTTCCATTTGCACTATCAAACAGGTTGTCAACAAATAAGCACAACTGACCAGTGTCTACAGCTTCACAATCAGTACCTGTAAAAAAATAAAAGCAATTTAGATATACAATAAAATTAACAAAAAAAAAAGTCTGTTAACATTTTGTAATATTTTGTTATTAACTCACTCGGTGTGCAATTGTTTGACATAACAGCAATTCTCTTCATTATTGCACCCACACGTTGACTAAATATGTGCGCAGCATGTGACACTTCCATTTTCTTCATTTTCTCTTCATATACATGGGCACCAGTAAGTTTAGGTAATAAACGATCTCCTTCTGCGCTCTGATCTTGATCAAACTCGTAAAACTGAGTTATGTGCTTCCAAGAAGCTTTTTATTGGCTGTTGTCGTAAACAAAATTTAGATCTTTTGTTATAAGGTTGTTTCTAAGACCTTTCAAAAGATGTGGAACATCAAATAGAGGAATGATTTCTTTATCATTTATTTCAAAACCAAAAAGACTGTTTTCTTTTTCTTTCTTTGTATACTTAGTGTTTGTTTCTTAACGTAATCTATTTATTGCAGCCACATTAGTAGGTGCTTGATCACATACAGTAGAGATGACGGTAAGACCAGTTGATTGTACAGCTTATATCACTTCTTTGATAATTTTGGCAAGCTTTATACCATTCATGTTGCTGGTAGTGAGGTAAAATGCAACTGGCTGTTTGAATTTTTTTCTGATACCTCGAACCATGAACACAAAAGCTTTATCTGCAAATTTAGTTGAACGATCACTTTTCCCAAGGTCTTCAAAACCAATTATCTTTCCGTTTGATTCATTAAATTGTAATGAGGCAGAAATGGACACTTCATCAAAAATAACCGTGCAGAATCGATCGAGTTTGTTATTCAATTTTTTCCCTTTTAAATGTTCAACAATTCTTTTTTTGATGCTTGTTTCAAAACGTACCTTTTTCAATAGATCAGTGATTGACTTTCGTGGAGGTAGTGCAACCACTTTTGAAAGTGTCAAATATGCTTTCCCACTTTGTTTAAAAAGAGACAATGCAAACACTTTGTCATCAATCGTAAATCATCTGCCTCGTGGTTTCTGGGGTTGCATCCGCATTTGGGATTCAATAAAATTCTGTGTAAACTGATTTAGTCCATTCAAAGAATTTGCATTTGAGTTTATGTATCTATCGGCAACTTTAATTCTCTGTTTAACATCTGAATATCGTTTCTTTAGTATACAATTTTGATGATTGTACACTCTGACAGAATTGTATAAAAGAGCTTTGCGAGGTGTCAACTGAGCTCTTTATTGAATATTAATGACTTTTAATAAACTTTTACTGTTTTTTTCATGCTAAACAATGTTCTTAGTAGCAAAGGAGTACTTTCATTTTGGTCCACACCTTGAAAATGATAAAAAGTCTAATATAGTAAAAAAATTCTTGACGAGTGGGAAGTTACGGGGGGTACGCGATTTTTCGTTTTTATTCCCCTTTTCTTTTTACGCTCATTTCGTATTTTTCCCCCATACGCTGGAACGTTTTATAATCAATTCGCTTTTTTTCCCGATTTTTCTCCGTTCCCTTTTCCCGATTCGACCGGATGAAAATCTTTTTAGGTTAGAATATAGTGGCTCCAATCGCGTTCGTCCAAATTCCCTCCGCCTTTTTTCTCTCCTCGCCTACCGATCGGCTTACTCTTACTTTCCCGCTCTCTCGATTTGTTTGCTCGTATTGATAATAGTACGCGTCGTCGTATCACGAACCGTTTAACAGCTCGAGTTTTCAATGTGATTCTCAACTCGAGTAGGTGGCTAGGTAGGTTTAGGTGTTAGGTAGGAAATAATAGTATCCAGTTTACACCGGTTTCGATTCCGGGTGGCGGATACTCTAAATTTCTGCTTTTTTTTTGCTTTTTTCTTTCGTTTATCGTCTCCCGTGCATCATCATATATTAGACTTTTAGTAAAATTATTGTGATTTGTTGTAGAATTTTCATTTTTGATCTAGCGTATATTAAAAGTAATATTTGTTTTTATCTCAAGTCATAATTGAACTAAAAAACCAGCATTTAACACTTCATGACAATTAAAATACACGTTTTTGCATATTTTGGTTAATAAAATATTACAATTTTTTATTGCATACAAATCTTAGCCCAGGCGATGAGCTTTAATAAATGAATAATTCGTTGATTTTTATTGTATCGTTTAAAATCACTGATTTCAATTATTATTGTTTGTGTGTATCTTATAAAAATCAAATGCATATTTTGGTAAATACATTTTATTAGCCTAGGTGATGAGTCATATTTAAAAGAACTTATTACCATGTACATAAAATATTACATTTTCTAACAAACACAAATTTCAAACAGATAAATTCTTAGAGTGATGAGTGTCTGCTAGACAGCGAACGACATTGGCCGCCATAGGCGGCATCTCCCACGAATTCGATACAGTATAATCAATATAAAATTGATTACAATCTCAGTCTGCCACCACCAGTATCCCATAAACCAAGTGATTTTCTTATATTATTGTACACGATTTTTTTTTTAAGTCTCTCCATAGTCACTTGGTTTTTTTAACGATTCTCGCATTTTAATACTTCACAATTAAAATACTCTACGATTCACCTGTATCCCACCGGGCAGCTAGTTAGTAATTAAATAATGTTTTATTCTCAAAATATCATATTATTACTTTCAATAGAATATTAACAAGATTTAAAATTTTAAATGATACGTTCAATTTCACTATATTAGTACATTGTATGAATAGAACAAGTTTTTGATAGAAAAAAAAACTAAGTCTCCCCAAGTAAATAATCAAGACATCATGTTATACTTGATAGCAGCTACATAAACTCAATTTTAATTCTTAACAAATATACAAAAAAAGGTTATAGTTACCTTCGTTGACACTGATGTCCATGACAGAAGAAACTGTAGATACATTCATCTGATATATTGCGTTAACTGAGTCACTCTCATTGTCGACATTGACTATTTCAATAATACATAAATTATAAAAATGAAATACCAATCATCAAAGTTAAATGAACTTAAAAATTTACAATTAAGCAAAATCATTTAATACTTACCTTCGTTGACACTGATGTCCATGGCAGAAGAAACTGTAGATACATTCATCAGACATACTGCGTTTGCTGAGTCACTCTCATTGTCAACGTTAAATATCTCAATCATACCTGAAAGTTGAAACATAATATTAATAAATAAAGTAAAATGGACAAGCAATTTATAAATCAAACATCCATTAATACATTAATAAACACATGCAATAACTACAGTTTCAAGCATTTTTTTTTAGACATACTGCTTTATTTAACAAAAAACATATACTCGAACATCACAATTTAAGTAGCAAGTACATAATATTTCTGAGACTATAATTTAACTAAGGCCGGCCGCACACCAAAAGAGCAAAACTGCTTAAAGCAGTCTGAGGCAGCTTTATTATGACCAATTAAAAATAGAACACATGTAATTCAGTGAAACCCGCACACTGATAAGTCATAGTCAAAACAAAACATTTTTGCTCTTCAGTCAAATCTAGTCATGACTAATCGTGTTCTATCGAAATAGAACATGCACTATTCCGTCAGTCAAAACAAAACAATTTTTATCAGTCAAACCGCCACCGGTATTAGATGGTTAACTAGTTGGATACCACAGTCGTTGCAGAATTAATATCATTAATATAATTAATTATACAATTCATATTATCATACATATTTTAAAATTTTTTTATACGTTATACATTTTGTATACCTATATAAAAGTATATATAGGTATATATAAAAGTAATTATAAACATATTCCACATATTACATTAAATATTAACAAATAATAAACATGTAACGTATTATTTTAAATTTTCTACTCAGTCTTAACTATGACCACTGAAAATATAGACCTGGAAACACTGATAACACTTGTTCAACAAAGATCTACCATCTATAATTATAAAGACCAACAACATAGCAACCGAGATGTTCAGGAAAAATTATGGACAGAAATCTCCAGAATACTAAAAGCTCCAGGTACCTATAATATTTTATAATAAAAAGGGCTCAAGCCCTTAAGTTATTTTTAACTATTTTATGTTTTTATATGAAATCAAAATTTTTTACTTATTATTGTACAAAATAATACTACACGGCCTGCGCATGCATATACTATATTTTATAGAAGGTCAATGGCGAATTTGAGGGGGGGCGACGTGGCGATCGCCCCCTCCTAGGAATTTTTTTGTAATAAATTTGTAAATTTCAGTTACGTCCTTGTTAATTAAGAATCCATGATACTGATTCGCCCCCCCTTAAATAAGCTTCAGATCCGCCACTGTAGTAGGTATACGCCGCTGAGCCGAAGATATAAAATATTTTTAGATTTTTTTTTTTAATAATTAAATATTTTTAATTTAATAATTCACTTTTTCAATTTCTATTTTAATGGTATGAAATATGTCTGATACACACTACATAATTAAAAAAAATAATTTAGTAAAGTAAATAGGACAAAGTAAAATTGATCATTGGTTTATATATTTTTATAGAAATAAGTAGTAAATTATATTGAATAGTTATAAAATAAAAGTATAGAAAAAATTAAATAAAGCACTTCAAATGTACTAAATAAAAACGGATCTAAACTTACTTTTTTAACCTTATATTAAAAAAAAATAAATTTGTCAAATCTATACTACAATTTTACAACTAACGATGACTTACACAGTTTTGCTCTTTTGGTGTGCGGCCGGCCTAAGAGATTAAAAATGAAACATGCGATTAAAAACAAACCAATTATTGACATCAGCGCAAGAAGATCTGATATTTGGAATCAAAGATTGGTTAATTTACAAGTAGATGATTTTAAACAGATGTTGTTTACAATATATTGCTTGACCCACAAACAACATATATAATTTCTATTAAAAAAACAAGCATATTTTAAGTTATTATATGATATAATAATATATGTAAAATAAAAAATAAACAGAAATGTGTCTTTACCTGGTAAATTTAATGTTGGCACAGCATTTGTATTCAGTCTATGTAATCCAAAACTTTTATAACAAGGTTCAAAATGTTTGTCACACATGACATAAGATTTATAAACATCATCAACAGTTTTGTTCAATAACATATTATTGCCAGACCTCTGTACCCAAATGTCAAACCTCAGCGTATCCTTAGGGAAACGATGACGTCGTGTTACTTTATCAGAGTACGTGGTGTCACAATTTATAACCAGAGTTGTTTTGTTTAAAACATTTTGTTTTAAACACATGTTTTAAACATGTTTAAAACATCTAAATTAAACAAACCTCAATTTGTTTTAATCATTTAAAACAGTTGAATAAAACAACAATAAAAAACAAGTGTTTAAAACAAAAAAAAACAAAACAAAAATGGTAGCAGAATTTTAATTTTTTTTTTAATTTATATTTTATTCGGGTCGCATATTATTTATTGCATTCTTATTTTGAATTAATTTATATTTTATGATGTTATTCAATCAGTAAAACAACCTGGTGTTTATTATCTCAAGAAATTTCTAACTGAAAGTGAAAGAGTTTAAACTTTAAAACTATGTCCATAAATATTCAGAATTTTCAAAATAGTTCTCAATCCAAGAACATCTAGTGATGGGTTTAAGAGGGTTTGATCCCCTCTACCTCATTGAGCCTAAGGTAGCTTTTTTTATATATGGCAATTTTGCTATGATTGACTCAAATATATTCAATAACATACCTATTTTATAAATTATTATGTTCTAGCCTCTAGGTATATGGTAGTATTATTATTTATTATTATACTATTGTTCTTATATAATAAATATCTTACTTTTGATCAATGATTATTTATATTAAAACATATTGAAATAATTTAAATATTAAATACAATAATTTAACAATAATTAAGTACATTATTATAACATTATTATTTTCAACCTTTGTAAGTAATACCAAGTTTTAAAACAAAATTTTATTAGGTGCTAATAGTAAGTAAAAAAGATATTATATATTAAAATTTGTAATAATCATTTTATACGTTATAGGCTATAGTGTATATTTTTATTAACTTTATTATAAAAAGTTGTAAATAAAAAAAACAAAATTAAAATGCAGTATTAACTATTTAGTAAATAACATAAATTATTGCTTTTCGGTCTTTGAAAATATAATAATACCTATTAATATAATGTTAAAAATAAATAATAAAGGTAACGTACTTTGTTTTTTCTTTTTAGTCTTTGAAAATTATATAAAAAAACTTAATACTAAATTAACAAAATCAAAAATTGTAATTTACTTTAACATATTTTATAAATTTATATACCTATAAAAAAAACATAGTATATTTTTTTAACATATTAATAATTATTATTTAATCATAAGTGAAATCTTTGTTCAGTGATTTAAAAATAGAAACTAATTTTGATGATTTTTTAATTCCAAGCCTATTTCTTAGTTTTGAATGAACAAGACCATACGAAGAAAATATGCGTTCAACTCCAGCTGAAGAAGCACTAGCAGTAAATAATTTTGTAACTAATGATAGCATTTCTGAAGAAATATTTTTTTTTAATGATAACCACCAAGTTAAAGTTTGAACTTGACTGACTGTTTGTTCTTTAAAAAGATAATCTCTAAAAGGATATGCTTCAGCTTGATATGTTATTATTTCTGGCATAATTTCTTGATGATATAAATTTATAAAATCTAGAGTGAAATCCATTTGATCAGAATTCATGTTTATTCCTCTATATTTAGGGTCTAAAATATAAGCTAATAAATGGTATTCTGTCACTGCCATATCAAATCTTTTTTGAACTTTTTCAATCATTGAATCATTGCAAACCTCAAGTTCAAAAAACCGTTTTAATTCTAACCATAAATGAGTTGCTTCACTTAAAGTACATCCATCTGCCTGGACTTTGTCTAATGTTATACTTATTTTTTTTAATTTCACAAGATATTCTTTAGCAGTTGTTTTCATGTCTGTATCTTTAACCTTAGAATATATTGTAGTATTACATGCAGTCCGATTCTCATCACACACTTTATATAATATGTGCCAGTTGTCCAAATAACACTGAATCGTGTCTGAAAGTGTATTCCACCTAACATCTTGAGGAAGAATTAGAGACTTTCCTCCTTCAAGTTTGTACTTAGCAGCAAAGAAATGTGTGTTTCTAAAATATTTAAAGATTGATTTTATATGACTCTTTACACCTACAGCTTCTATGTCATGTGCGAATAAATTTAATAAATGAGCTGAGCAGCCGTAAGTTATAATATGTTTATTATTAAGTCCTTCACTCATAGCTAAGTTTGTTCTCATTTTACTCATATTACTAGCATTATCAGTAACAACGCTGCCAACAGTGCAACCAAAACGTTCACATAATTTAATAGTGTTTTCTGCCAATTGAACAAGATAATCCCAAGTATGGCTATTATCTTTGGTGTCAATAGTATCTAATAAGTATACAGCATTTTTAATGTCACTCATATCAGTAACACAAACACAAATTATTGACTCATTGTGAATGTTTGACCAACCATCTAAAGCCATACAAACAGTTTTTCCTTCTAACTCTAGTTTGATTAATTTAGAAAGAGAATCATATACATTATTTAATAACTCATTGGCAATTTTATGTCTGTTTGGTGGATCATACCCAGGGCGTAGCATACTTATCATTTTTAAAAAACTGAGGATGTTCGACTGTTCTGAACGGTGAATTTGATGCAAAAATGAATCTTGCTACTTGATTATCAAGTTTTTCTTTTTCATACTGCGTTGTTCGAATGACAAATGTATCCATTAGTGGATTTTTTGATTTTTGTCTCTTTGGTTGAACTATTTCACTAATGTTCTCTTCGTAAGGATGTGACATATTTGTTTTATCACTATTTACTTCTACTCCAGCTTCTTTTACAGATTGATCATTAAGTTGACCTAATTCAAAATATAATATTTTGTATTATGCTTTTATTAAAATAAGTTGTATAATTTAATTTTCAATTTATAACAAGTTTTTTGTAAAGTGAATATGTTAGTTGTGAGTATGCTAACTACTTTTTATTTTGTAGGTACCTACAAATATGCTTTTAAGTATAATAATGGAGTGCAGACTGATAACTTAATCTATAGTAATTTTATAAAAAATTTGAATGTGAATTTTTTTCACATGTTAATTCAAATTGTGCAAAATGGTATTGGTATACCTAATAGTCTATAATTAAAAATATAAATTATATATATATATATATATATATATATATATATATATATATATATATATATATATATATATATATATATATATATATATATATATATATATATATATATATATATATATATATATATATATATATATATACATATATATATTAAGAAGAATTATTTTGTTTAACCACAAGTTAAATTACATTATAAAAAAGTATTCTTCTAAAGTTCTTATACTGAGTTAACAGTTAAAAATTAATATAAATAATAAATATATAAAGACTAAAGATAGATGTAGGTAGCACACTAAACATACTGTAACGATTTGCAATTTACGTTACAATACCTAACCAATAACCATATTATATTTTAACTTTACATTATTATTTATTACTTACATTGATGGGAGGTTGATGGAGAGTCTAATTCATAATTTGTCAAAGAGCCAGCGCATGTTTCATACACATGTGTTTTCATTCGGGCTACTAAACCAACAATCACCGTATGACATTTCTTGCATTCTACACATTTCGTCTTTAAATTACTTTTATCTGGTATCTCTTCGATAAAATACTTCCAAATTTCATCTTTCCTCCTTCCAGTTGACATGATTATTGATTATGTAGTTATTTTCATAAAATATAATTCAAAAATACTAATAGTACCGTATACACTAGCCACTAAACAGTTCACAGTAGTAGTAAAAAATAAAAATAAATTACTTTAGCAAACGGTTAACATTTAATAATATACGATAACAATTTATTTAATATCATTATGACAGTGTCGCCAATGTTGAAAACTAATCAAAATATCTTAATCAAAATTTTTGATTACATTTACTTTTTTCGATTTCAAATATTATATTATGTTTAAAACTGTTTTAAACAGCACAAAAAAAACATTATATATAAATCTGTTTAACACAAAAAAAAGTGTTTTAAACAATAAAAACATGTTTTTTTGTTTTTTTTTTTAAAAACATGTTTTTTTCCAACTCTGTTTATAACAACACACGCAGTAGAAGGCATTTCAATTAAAACAAATATTTATTATTAATTTAGGCCCGGTTTTTCAATCTATTTTATCCGCAAGATAACATGAGTTATTCGGCAGATAAGGAAAAATTGATAATTATCGGTTTTTCAATGTCCAGATAGCGTTTATTCGACGGACTAATCATGTAATAGTTATTCGGTACTATTTCCATTGAATAAAGATTTATCTAACGAATAAATTTGTTATCAATCGTTAATCGTTGATAATAATAATAGTCTTAAATATGTTTTTTTCTATTTTGTGATGTGTGACTACTTTTTAAAAGTATTTTTAGTGAATAGGTCGACTTCCATTAATTACAAAAAAACTTAAAGTATAATACAATTTTATAATATGGATTTGTTTGAAATAATTGACGACGATGACCACGAAATCGTCAATTTTATTAATTACCAACGTCGTATTTACACAATTCGTGTATGAGTCGATCATATGAACATCTGGGATGATGAATATCGATATGAAAATTAATATTTAATGATATTCTAATGCATACTTTAACATTAATTCCTTTTCGATAAATGAAAAATTTGTTGCTCTGGACCTTTTTAAATCTTTCGAGATTTTAGATGCCATGCTAATTAAAAATATACGATAAAAATTCAAGAAGTTCTCATTCAATTATTATATTAGAAATTTATAATAACTTATAACACTGCGAAATGCGAATACCTATGTTAAAATGTATTGTAAAATAATATTGTGATTTGTGTTTTATATTATAAAAAAACATGTGAATTCCGGTGTGAGATAGTTTGTCAGTGATAAGTAAGAAATATCGATCAATCATAATCAAGTAAAAATGTGCATTTTGTTCCCCAATCTATTGTAAACAAAATGTCTTATTTATACCAACTGCGGTAACCTATGATAATGACTTTATTCGTCGGATATCTATCTAGTAGATAATTTTACATTGAAAAACGCTTATCATTTTATCCGGAGGTTTATCCTTAGAATAAATATATTCGACGGATAGTTATCTCACGAATAAATACATGATTGAAAAACCGGGCCTTACACAAACAAATAATAAATAAATGCACAGAATACAAACACTACACAAGATATTTCAATAAGTTCAAAGAATGTGAAATAATGTAAATTTCAGACTTGATGTTTTAAGCACAGACGTCAAACACAAAGTGAAAAATTTGTCACCGTTAAAAAAAAAATTCAAAAGCCTCTATAATATTTTACTTTGAGGTTATGTTTACTATGATTAGTGATACCTATGTCTGGGAGTCTTAGGTTTTTTGGTATGTTGGCAATGCGTTTGACTGATCGCCATCACTAACGCTCCCAGACTCACAGACTGTTATCAGAGTGTACCAGGTCCGTCATATAGAGTTACACCCCCCTGGGCTGTGGATTTGGCTAAGTGATCTGCGCGTTCATTACCAGCTATTCCTGCGTGGCCAGGTACCCAAAGAAATTGGATGTCAAAGCCAATTTCTGTTAGTGAAAGCATTGATTTAATAATAAACAGATAAGCCATAGTAAAGGAATTTTCGGCGACTAAAGTTATGTTTACATTGGTTGCCAATGGATGGCGTAGTTGTATCAATGAACAAATATTTTTCTTAAAATGACATTTACTAATTTAGTTATTAATATCCGCAATCGTTCGTGATGTCACAGCTTGATAATTTTAATCATTTACGTGAATAGTATTATGATGATTATTATTATTATTATTATTAGATTCCCAACGATAAATACGATAAAATCAACAAATAATCCAAAATATATTAAACTTCTATAATAATATATTAACCATGAACAACTATATTTATTATACATAAATACTTAATTACATATTATACCGATATACATACATTCACATTTGAAATAAAAGTTAAGAATAATATAATTATATATATATATATATATATATATATATATATACATATATATATTTTAAATATTTATTAAAATTAAAACAAAACTTTATACTAATACATTATAATAAAAAATATACGTAAGTTCTTTGCAAATAATGTTATTAGGTAGACATTGTAAAATGTATACTACCTATATTAATTATTTACTTATTTATTTTACTTCATAATTATAAAAAAAAAAAAATTAAGTAACAATATTTTTATTCTTTATTATTAGATTATATTGAACTGTCTTGTTTCAAATATGGTTAAGAATTTTCAATTTTGCTAATTTTGCCTGACAAGATGTAGTTGAAAAATGTTTTGCCTTTTTAAATATTTTACATACGATGTGTTTTTCGAGAATAAATATGTAATGTTTCTAGCAAGCGTTATCATTTTCATCTATCCATGATGATATTAATTGATCTTCTTTAAAATATTTGAATAATTTAACTTTAATTTTTTTCTGATGCTGAATTTTTGGAAAAACATTTTCGAAAATACATAAAGCACGATCAACGATGCTGTTAAAATATTCAGTTGGTGTTTTGAGACCCCCGTCTTTGTTGATACCTGGGTCATTTTTGAATAAAATTAACAATTGATTTTGACTATTCATATTTTTCGTTGATATTAAACTAGTTTTACACATTTCACAATTAAATTTTTCTATACATTTGTATGCTAGATACCCCGAAAAGTACGAAACCGAACAATCTTCTAACGTTATATACTTGAATTCGTCTGTTTCATGTGCTTTTAACTTTTTGGGGGTGAAATATAAGGCAACGAAGAAACAGAATCTACATCGACTACATCGATTCTAATTATAATACAGATTCGAAAATTAGTAAAATTGAATATCATTCATACATTCCGTATACAAATTCGTTTAAACCTAACGATGAAATACGAATTGGGGTTCAACAAACAGATGTATATCCGTATTTACATGAAAGTTTCCTTTTTATCGAAGGTAAAATAGAAGATCAACTCAAAGTAAATTTATCAAATAATGGATTATCGTTTTTATTTGACCAAGTCCGATTAGAGATTAATGGTTTAGAAGTTGATAGAACCTGTGTACTCGGAATAACCAGTTCTTTAAAAGCATATTTATCATGTACTTTAAACAATTATTATAGTTATCATAATGCAGGTTGGATTTTACAAGATAGTAGTATAGTGAATGATAGTGGAGAATTTAGTTTTTGTACACCGTTAAAATATTGGCTGGGGTTTTTTGAAGATTTTAAAAAAATATTGATAAATGCTCGTATAGAATTAATTTTAACGAGATGTAATAATGATTTAAATAGTTTACATACTAAAGCACTTAATTCAGCAACAACCGGTTCTATAACTGACTATAACACTCAATAAAGTAGTTTGGAAAATCCCGCATGTTACTGTAGATGATTCAGAACGGTTAAAGTTAATGAAAATCGTAGAAAAAGGTAAAAGTTTGTTTATTCCATTCAGATCGTTTGAAACTTATGAATACCCTGAGCTCGGTAAAACTAAAAACGTGGTTTGGAATTTAAAAACTGCCTCAAAATTAGAAAAACCTCGATATATTATAATAGGTTTACAGAAAAACCGGAAAAACGATATTGGAGTTGATGCTAGTTTTTTTCAACATTGGAAAATCTAGATGGTGTAAGTGCTTATTGTCTTTTAATACATGATCGTATTGTAGAATATGTACCTATTAGCAGAGAAGTAAAAAAACTTGTGTAAATGTATTATCTTAATTTTTTTTTTTAAATGACTGCCTTAGTATATTATATTTATAAAAAAGTATTTGTATAGGTACTTAAAATAAAAATATGTAAAATAAAATTTTATGTGTTTTGTGGATATCATGTGTGTGAAGTATAATTGTGTGTATATTTTTAAGTATGTGAATGTTTTGTGTGAAATAAAAATGTGTAAAATAAAATTTTATGTGTTTTGTGGATATCATGTGTGTGAAGTATAATTGTGTGTATATTTTTAAGTATGTGAATGTTTTGTGTGAAATAAAAATAGTGTGTAAATTTTTAAAAAAATGTTATTTATTTTTTACACGGTGAAATAAGGTGGAATTTAACCGCTAAACTGGTAAAAATTTGGCTTCTCAAATGGAGCCAGAACATTCATACGTTTTTTGTAAAAATAAAAAATCATACAATAAAAAAAATTTGAGAAGCCAAATGAAGCTAAAAAATACATACTTTTTTTTGAAGCAAAAAAATCGTACACTAAAAAATAGGTGGAAATCGCCGGCCAAACCGGAAAAATTTGGCTTCTCGAATGGAGCCAGAACATATCTACGTTTTTTTGATCAAAATAATTTCACACTAAAAAATAGGTGGAAATCGCCCGCCAAACCGGTAAAATTTGGCTTCTCAAAATGGAGCCAGAACATATAAAACCATACTACTAACCCATGATTGTAATACTGGCCCTAAGTGTTAAACAAAATATTTTTATAACAAAAAACCATGACATTTGTACAATCGAACAAAATAAAACAGCACTCAGTGCTCATGATGATAAAATAATTATACTAGAAAATGGAATTGATACTCTAGCTTGGGGTCATTATAAAATAGAAATACCTAGAGAACACTTCATTGACCATATTAATAATGTAATCAAAAATAATAACTCAAAACAATAGAGAAAAATGAACTAAGTTAAAAAGACCACGGACCATAATATTTATATTTTTAAAAAAAAACTAAGTGAAAAAGACTACAGACCATAATATAAATATTAAAAAAAAAAAACTAAGTGAAAAATACCACGGACCATAATATAAATACTTTTTAAAAAAACTAAGTGAAAAAGATCAACAATTTGTTTTTAGTTTTAAGTGAAAAATATCAATAAATTAGTTTTAAGTGAAAAATATCATAAGTGCGCCAGGATTGGTACTTATATACTACTAACTATTCTATATTTCTGATCATATTGTACTTGACGTGGTCTGAAAGTAACACGATAGCGCTGGTGGAATTGTACGAAAATCATGAATGTGTATGGAATATTGGTTGCTAAGATTATACAGAGCCGGATTATGGTTTTTAGGGCCGTAAGCCCATTCTTATAAATGGCCTACACATAATTTTCATACACTTAAAAAAATTAATTTTATTTTCAATTATTTATTAGGTACTTATCACAAATTAAATTAAAATAATTACAATTTTCATTTGAATCTACATTTAAAATTTTGAATTCTTATATTAATTTTCCTTATTATTACATTATTTAATTAATATATATATATATATATATATATATATATATATATATATATATATATATATTAAATATCATCATTATTATAATTTTGTTTATTTAATATTATTGGCATCTTTCTTGCTTTTTGAAATGAAAAATCTTCAATAATTGTCTCGTAGTTTATAGTTTTCACAATTTCACATTCTATAAACAAAATGGCCAAATCGTTTAGATGTTCTTGTGTTAAATTAGATCTTAATGCATTTTTTATTAATTTTAATCTTGAAAACGATCTTTCTCCACTAAAATTGGTGCACATGAGTGTAAGATATAACCATAAAGTTTTTTCTACATTTGGAAAGCATTCCGAAACGTTTAAGTTTAAAATCATTTTATATAAATTTATAAATTTATCAATAGAGTTATTAAAAGTATTATATATGGGCAGAGATAATCATGTAAACGTGATAAATTGTTTGAACTCATCTTTAAAACTGTGTGGAAAATCTACAGTTATTTCTATACCTTTAAATTCATAGTTATCATATTTTTCTCTGATCTGGTCAAGAACACTGTTCAACCTTTTCATCAAATTAATTGCAGCACACAAATCAATGTTAATTTTTTGTAAACTTTTACTACAAGTAATTGCTTATAAAAATATGAATATGATTCATATGATAATATTTAATATAATTATTTACCTTTAATTTATTTCGGAAACCTCGTTCTGCCAATTCAAAACCATGTGACGCGGTCCGTGATATTCGTAGGTACAAAAGTACACCGATTATCGCGGAACGCGCCTATTTTCCATGCACGCCGCCAAAGCGGAGTGTAACAGCGCCGACAATCAACCTCCCACCTAGACGTTAGGTGGGGAGCTGGGATTGCCGGCGACATATAGCGCACCGAACCTGACCCCGACCTAGGTCACTTCTTTTTCGACGTTTGAGTTCGCTCCGTCTTGTGTCCCCCGACATCATATATCTCCACCTTTTTTTTCTTTTTTGATATATAGTTCATATTGTGGTGTGTCACTCTCCACTTTCTTTATAATTAATACTGTTGATTTTAAATTAAAAACAATTGTTCATCATATGCCGTGTCGTGTTGTGTCACTCTCCACATATCATTTTTGTTGTTTTTATTGACCGGCAACCTTCACCGAGGCAGACAAGAGTGCCGCGTCAAATTGGCTCCCCGGCAAAATCGTCCCGGTTTGCGGAAAAAGGTAAGAAATTATTCTAACACTACCCTAGCTTTACTAATATTAAAGATATTATAGGAAGTAGGGAACAATAGAGTGAAAATTTTTTCGTGTTAAAAATACGCGAGAATATTTCTGGGCCTTCAGGTAATACCCGCGCGCCATAAAATTAGAATAATCGGCCGAGCGCGGTTAGGAGTTTTAATTAGTTAATTAGGACTATCACAGCTCTATCGCTCCGCATTACCTGTTCCCGCACGCGACCCATTTGGATAAAAGTGCAGCACGACGAAAGTGGCTTGGATTACGCAACACGCGAATCACACCACCGTCATCGCTGTCACCGCCGCCGTAATCGTTTTATCGAATTGATATTTACGGACATACGGCGCGGTATCACTTTATCATAATCAGGCCAACGACCTACGACAACGAAATCGTACGGTCACCGACAATAACAATAACATCTACTATCATAGTAGAATCGTATTGTTTTGTTTATATCGAACGTACTATTTATCCGAGTAAATACCTGCCAATCGACATTCACACGCATCTCGACTTGACTTAACTACCACAGTTGTAATTAAATTTTTTTTTTTAAATAATTTTTACACTATGGACGGCAAATCAATTGCTCAGTTAATGCTCGAAGAGTTACGTCAGGAGTGCCGTATACGGGATTTAACTCAGGGTGGTAGCAAGGCAGATCTAGCAATCAGGCTAGAAGAGCGACTGCGTTCGATCGGTGTCGATCCCTTTAGTGTTCGGTTCACTACGCAAAGTAGTGTCGGTAAAATAATACACGCCGACGCGACAGGGAGAGCAGACAGACACTAACGGATTACAATTGTTATCGGACCTGGGCAGTAGTGTCTATACTCCGGCCCACGAGAGAAGTAAACCAGTTCGCGCACGCAGACTGATGGTGGCGGCCGTTCCAAGGCACCGTTTCTCCCACTTAGTGTAATCATAATACATACTGTACAGCGTTGCCGACAGTGAATCGGGCATGATCGGGCAACGTATGTACGAACGTACGTACGAACATATGTATAACAGGTGGTTGATGCGCACGATCGGACGCGTTTTGGTCGGGACGCGGTTTACTTCTCTCGTGGGCCGGAGTATAGTGATGGGAATAATCGAATGATTGTAATAATCGAATGATTAGTAATCGAAACAAAAAATAATCGAATAATCGAATGATTAGTAGTCGAAAAAAAATCGAATAATCAAATGATTAATAAACTAATAAGTAATAACCCAACGATTTCATTCGAATGAATTATTATTAACTATTACAATTTACATTGCTAGAACCGGTTATATCGCTTGTCGCTTTTGTAAATAATCGAATGATAATCTATAGACTATAAGTGAAAAATACTGAAATATCAAATATGCAACATTCAAAACTATTTATAGCTTCCGAGTATTATATTAGCCCTTAACTAGTCACGTCGGGTCATAAGGACCCGATGTCTGAGAACATGTATGTTATTTTTAGATTCAGTTATTTGGGAAATAAGGGAATTTTCTGTACTCTCTATTAACTTCTTTATCTATAATGTGAAGTGTTAAATTAACCGCATATTGATTATTATATCAGATTATTATATTCAAACTACGGGTCAATATGACCCGACGTGACTAGTTACGGGTTAGATATAATTATTATAAATATTTTTTGATGTCTTACATGATATTGAGCTACACGTTTGTAGTATTGAATTTATATTTTATGACAACGCTAACTGCACATTTTGATCCACTTTTTAAACTTTTATTGTTTTTCATTTAATTATTAAAACATATAAGCTTATACCTAATGGCACCTAGTAAAAGGTCTATAGTGTGGGAACATTTTAAGAAAACTTCTGACAAGTGTGTTATTTGCCAAATATGTAAAAGAGAATTTAAATACCACGGAAATACAACTAATTTGAAAGGTACTATTTAAACATTTTTTTAAAGTTATCAGTTTTATTATTTATAAGTTATCATTTTTTATTATACACATAGTTCAGCTTCAAATATTAAGGTAGTTTTGGGAGGTCATAATTGAAATAATAAATGTTTAGTTTTTACAAAGTTCGTCAAAAATCACATTTGCCAACTATTATATAGAAAAAAATGCACAAAATGTGCAACTTTTATAGCTGAAGCTTCGTGAATATTTTTTATAATTTTATTAATTTCCTTACATTTTTTTGTTTTATCCAAAGAGCATTTAAAAAGAATTCATCCAGCGCACATTACACCTGTTTTAAATAATGAAGAAGAATTAGATTTGAATCTATCAGCCGGACCATCTACTTCTTTTTCTAATAATTCCAACAATATACAACAAACTGAACCCTCTTTTCCTTCTGCACCTAAACGTTGTCGCCAATTAAAATTATATGGTTCGACTGAAGGTAACAATTTAACAGATGAAGTAAAAAATTCAATAGACGAAAGTTTAATTAAGATGATTGTTACTGACTACCAACCTCTATCGTTAGTTGAGAACAGTGGGTTTTTAGAATATTCTAAAAAATTGCAACCTTTATATAAAGTTCTCAGTAGGAAAACATTAACTACAAAATTATTGCTAAATGAATACAATAAGATTGTTACAATATTAAAAAAAATGTTGGAAAATGTACCTAGTTTGTCAATTACAACTGATATATGGACTTCTGACAATAATATAGCTTATTTAACAGTTACTTGTCATTTTATATTAGATGATCGTCTATATTCACCTGTCTTGGCAACTAGAGAAATGCATGAATCTCATACTGGCGTCAACATAGCTAATTTGCTTTCAGATATTTTAAATGAATGGGGCATTAAAGATAAAATAGTGACTATAGTCTCGGACAACGGATCTAATATAAAAAACGCTATAAATGTACACCTTAGTAAACACCACCATCCATGTGTCGCACACACACTTAATTTAAGTATAAACGAAGCAATTATGTCTAATAAAGATTTATTGGATGTTTTAAAAAAATGTCGCACATTGGTAGGACATTTTAAACATAGTGTCTTTGCGTCTGAAAAACTAAAAGAACTGCAAACACAAATGGGACTTCCTGTATTAAAAGTAATACAAGATGTGAGTACAAGGTGGAATTCGAGCGTTCATATGTTAGATAGACTTGTACAAATTAAAGCACCTTTGTCGGCAGCTATGACATTTCTTCCCCGTGCACCAGATCTTTTAACTGCACTAGATTGGGAATTAATAACTGATTGTCTACCTATATTAAAACCATTTGACGTCATGACAGTCGAGTTATCTGGTGAAATATATCCAACACTTTCTTCAGTCATTCCATTAGTAAGGGGCCTTCAACATACATTAAAAAGTATAATAACTAATACAACTGCTGGAAATGCACTTCAAAAAATTGTAATTGAAGTCATTGATAGACGATTAGGTATACTAGAACGTGATAAAATAGTTGCTAAATCAACCTTCTTAGACCCTAGGTTTAAAAAAGCAGGCTTTGGATTAATTGAAAATGCAAATAATACCGAAAAACTGCTTATGGAAGAACTTTCTTATATATTAAATAATAAACACCAGGAAGATACATGTAGTGTACCTATCAACAGTATCAACGTCGAATCTAATGTATTATGGAAACAATTTGACACGAAAGTGTCCCAGATCAGAAGCACTTTATCAACAGGAATTACAGCTTCACTTATAATACGTCAGTATTTAGAAATGCCATATTTAAATCGCAAGCAAAGTCCACTGGAGTTTTGGAAAAAAAACAAAAATACTTTTCCAGAATTGTACATGTTGCAAATGAAATATTTGAGTGTTCCCGCAACATCTGTTCCATCGGAACGCGTGTTTTCTAAAGCAGGGCAGATTACCAACGACCGTAGGAATAGACTTCACCCAAAAAACTTGGATTTTATTATTTTTTTAAACAGGAACACAAATATTGAATTTTAATTATAATGTAAATTTGTTATCAGAACTTTCATTTAATTTTAAAGCTAAATATTTTAAATTGTATTACACAGTATAACATATTAAATTATACTATACATATAATATTGATGTAAATAATTAGTTTTTACTTGTTAGTAATTTATATTCAATAATCAATAAAGTATTCAATTTTAAAAGTATCTACTATCTACCTATAAATATTAAATACCTAATAGAGAATAGAGATCATTTTTTAATAATAAATTTATGTTCATTCGATTATTCTATCATTCGAATGATTATGATTAGGTAATTAAATCGAATGATTCGATTATTTCATTCGATTATTCCCATCACTAGTAGTGTCAACAATGACAACCTGCTATCCGTGGAAAACAATTTAGAATCCGGTCTGTTCCAGTTGACGGGCTTACAAATCGACACCACAATCCGACCGTCGTCAAACACGAAAGTTTTTGCTAACGCGGCGGCACAACTCGGGACGCTACGTAGATCACTATCTACGCCCCCCGACAGTGTGTCGCTCGAGGCGCGGTTATCGGCACTGGAAGCGAGTATGACACGGTTTTTCATAGAACAACGTGAGCTCACCGCGGGCGGACGTCGTGCACAGCCCGACGTGCCCAACCAGGACGACCGATACCACGCACAGCAACGACAACGATCACCACCGCCCGCGCAAAACGTATCACACGCATATTATGAACGTTCCCACGCGCAATATACGATGGGTGACCGCGGCGACATTCGACAGCCGTTGTTGACGAATATAAGCCGAGTCGGCGCCGCGCCAGACGCTCCGCTATACGCGAGCGATCGCTGCGGCGACCGAACAGGTCACCCAATACCGACGCATACAGATATGACGTTCGCCCCACGCTACGAAGAGCGCTCAGTATTAATTCCGTACGAGGACTTACGCGCGGCGTGAGCCTCGTTACCCGAGTTTTCCGGAACTCGGGCCGAAGACCCCGTACGATTTATTAATAACGCTGAGTCAGTACTAGCACAGGCGAATATACATATATCAGGCTGGTGTAGGGCGGTAGAAACACAATTAAAAGGTACGGCAGCAACTTGGTGGAAATCCATCAAAGTCATAGACCTATCTTGGGCCGAATTTAGAGTCGAATTTTTATCAAATTTTGACAATGACGAAATTCGGTTACGATTGCGCGCCGACATACTCACCACGCCGCAAACACAGTCACAGTCGCTTACGGAATTTATTTTGGCCAAAAATCAGCTTGTGCGCCGCGTTCATACCGGCTTGTCCGAGGCAGAACTAGTCCACTACATTACTGGACTAGCGCGCGAGTCATTCCGAACGCACATACGACTACAACGGCCGTCTACGTTCAGCGAGCTACGCCGCATCGCGAGTATACTAGACCCCGTTATGCCCACCACAACCCACCACAACCCCACCCACGCGACATGACAATAGTCAACCCGTGCGAAGGGGGTGGCACGACCAGCGCAACGGCCCACCGGTTACGCAACCACGCGCGATTTTCTCAAATCGAAATCCGCAGGCGCAACAACCGCGCGCAAATTTCAATCGAAATCCGCCGGGGCCGTGTAGGTACTGTGGTGAACTATACTGGAACAAAGATTGCCAGCATAGACCGACCACGTCGGGAAACGGCGGGGGAGCAAGGGGAAATTAGTCCACCCCATTGACTCCGAACAACCCCCAAATTCAAAAAAATTCGGTATTACGGGCGGTAAAAATTTAGGCGATTTTTGCACAATTTTTTCCGCCACATCGTCAGCGAACACCAAGTTCAACACACACGACGACAAACCTAACGGCGACTTTTCTCAGATCCCCAACCTAAACCACCCCAGAATAGACGCATATCATTACGACGATGATATGCCACGTCTACTTCACTCGGCTATAGAGGGAGCCACAGGTACAGGGACAAAGGCAACAGAGAAACAGTCGTTTACCAACGCTGGTAACGAGGCCGCACCCCACATCGTGCACACCTCCGCGTTAGGTACACCTGCATTAGATCAATTAGCAAGCACAGAGGCAACCGAAACGGATGTCTTGGTTATGGCGATTCAACCCGCGCACCAAGCATCTACTTTCGCTGTTCAGAACCAGTTGTCCCGCTCTGCTCAGTTATCTAGGTCCAATATCGTCCCACGAACACGCCCAGACAAAATTCCGACCCCCACGGTCGAGCTCGAATTTCGGTCAGGCTTCGTAACGGCACTTTTGGACTCACAGGCACAACAATCGTATGTAAACCCGACAATCGCCAACAAGTTCGGCAAATTCACTAACGGACTAAAATCATCAGTTCGAATGGCGGACGGCCACATAGCATCAACAAGTGGCTTAGCCACATTCGAAACTAAGATAGGCGCGTTAGAAATAAAATTCGAAGCATCTATTTTAGATGTTCTGTATTGCGACGTATTACTAGGACACGACTTTCTCGTTCAAAACGAAGTCTCTTGGGATTACGCCGCATGCACGATTCATATGGGTTCAAAAATTAGGATATCGACATGCTGGAAGGGAGAACCAGATCCACACAGCGCGATTCCCGATTTAAGTCAATTAGATATAGGCGGTGACCGAAAAATGCGCGCGAATCTCATCGCGGTACTTAACAAATACCCGACAGTGTTCAGCGACAAAGTAGGCCGCACTAAACTAATTCAACATGAAATCATATTGAAACCCACCAAACCAATCGCGCTCAGACCATACCCGTACCCGTTACAAAAACAATCAGTAATCGACGAAATGGTGCGCGATATGGGAATTCAGGGGCTCGTAGAACCTAGTACCTCACCATGGGCCGCCCCAGTAGTATTGGCCAAAAAGAAGGACGGGTCCACCCGCCTTTGTATCGACTACAGGCGGCTCAACGACGTAACCAAATCCGATGCGTACCCAATGCCCGATTTAAACAAATTAATCCGGCAAATGCGGGGCGCGAAGATTTTCTCGGTGTTAGATCTGAAAAGTGGTTACTGGCAAGTACCACTTAAAGATACTGCACGAAAATACACGGCTTTTCGAACACGTAGAGGTCTATTTCAATTTCGAGTCCTACCTTTCGGTCTTAAAAACAGCCCAATGACTTTTGTGAGACTCATGAACGAAGTTCTAAGGGGGTACTTGGATGATTTCGTACAGGTCTATCTCGACGACATCGTAGTTTTTTCAAAACACGAACACGAACATCACGCCCACCTAGATAAAGTTCTTGAACGCCTTATGAGGTTCGGACTGATGTGTCACACTAAAAAGTGTAGAGTAGGTTCATCTGAAATTTCCTTTTTGGGCACGTAGTAGACGCGGAAGGTATAGGCAAACAACCGGAAAAATTAGTGTGCATAAACAATTTTCCGGCGCCTAAAAAGGTAAAAGACGTTCGTAGATTTTTGGGTGTGTGCAATTGGTACAATCAGTTTGTAGACAATTACGCTGATATCATAGCCCCACTTTCGGATCTACTAAAACAGGGGGTGAAATGGAAATGGTCAGGGACGGAACAGCGCGCGTTTGAAAAAATAAAAAAGGCGCTATATACGTCCCCGAAATTATCACCGCCAGATTACAGCGCGACGTTTTGCTTACAAACTGATGCTAGCGAGATTGGCGTGGGAGCAATCCTGTTCCAAAGGGGTGACAGCCCGGAGGAAAAAAGCATAGTCTCATACGCGAGCAAAAAGTTTAGTGGCGCACAAAAACGTTACTCCGTGGTAGAACGCGAGTGTTTGGCTATAATCTGGGCGACGGATAAATTTCGACCATATCTCGAAACACGCCGGTTTGAACTCTTTACCGACAACGCGGCGTTAACGTGGCTACATAGGACGAGGGACAAAAATTCTAAATTAACGCGATGGTCACTACAACTATCTAATTTAGATTTTAGCACGACGCATGTACCTGGCAGGCTCAACGAAGCACCGGACTTGCTATCGCGCGATCCCGCCCCGGGTGAACCAGTAGACGAGGACAAACTCGAAGAAAGATTAGTGGGGGTGCCAACAACCCCTTACTACGTTCGGCCAAAAACCGACAATCTTTTCTCTACTTTCGCCAACCACGATAACAACACACCACCCAATGCTCGCAGCATGGCAATCAGATGACCACGCAACGCGCGAAATTATCGAAAATCTGTCATCGGACACCCTGGCGCGCAACACTAGGAGCGCCGATACCAGGACTGACAAACATGCCTTTTCTGATGGCCTCCTACGTGCAAACGTCGGGCCCGACCAGCTAATCGTGAAACCCAAATCTAGAACACAACATATAATCTGGATGTATCACGATCACGTTCTAGCCAACCACCCGGGTTGGAAAGAAACATATCGGGTGGTTCGTAATAGGTTCTATTGGACAGGTCAGAAAAACGACGTCAGGTTGTACGTAGGTGCGTTCCATGTGTGCGCATGCACGAAACCACTCAACGCGCGTCCAGACGACCCCATGCGCGCCAGAACCCCCCGACAACCATGGGAAGTTATTAGTATAGATCTGATGGGCCCCTATCCGCGCACGGCCATAGGCAAATCATACATACTAGTAGCGACCGACTGTTTTAGTAGGTGGACAGAGGCCTACCCGCTAGGTACCGCCACCACTAAAACAATAACCGAAACACTAGAGCGCGAATTCTTTTCACGTTTCGGTTATCCACGCGTGTGTCTCAGTGATAACGGCCCCCAATTTGTCTCAAGTGAAATGAAAATTGCATTAGATCGTTGGGGAGCGACTGGTTGGACTACTCCGGTATACCACCCGAGGGCTAATCCAGTTGAACGCCGAAATCAGGAGCTGAAAAAAGGTTTGCGCGCACAACTAGTGAAAGGCAACCACAGCTCATGGGACACAAAACTGGCATCTATCTTATTTTCGATCAGGAACAGGCGTAACGATATATATATACTAAATATCATCATTATTATAATTTTGTTTATTTAATATTATTGGCATCTTTCTTGCTTTTTGAAATGAAAAATCTTCAATAATTGTCTCGGAGTTTATAGTTTTCACAATTTCACATTCTATAGACAAAATGGCCAAATCGTTTAGATGTTCTTGTGTCAAATTAGATCTTAATGCATTTTTTATTAATTTTAATCTTAAAAACGATATTTCTCCACTACAATTGGTGCACATGAGTGTAAGATATAACCGTAAAGTTTTTTCTACATTTGGAAAGCATTCCGAAACGTTTAAGTTTAAAATCATTTTATATAAATTTATAAATTTATCAATAAAGTTATTAAAAGTATTATATATGGGGCCCAATTCTTGAATCGCTGTGATAATTTATCACGCGTGATATTCATGAATTATCACACAAATATCGAAATTATCATATTTTGGTATTCAGGAATCTATTTTTGATAATTTACATTGATAACAAGAGTGATAAATTATCCCGAGGTATTTTGCCGGTGAATTTGATTATCACACTTATTTCATCATATCATAATGTAAATAAATTGATACATACAGGACTAAAAAATCTTATATTCTATTTAGAACCTAATTGTTTACAGTTTATTTTTTATCTTTTTATTCATTGCATTATTCTCAATAATATTATAATAATCTAAATTAAAATATTTAAACATTAAAACATAGCTGCCTTAGAAAATCTCGAACGACAAGAAAATGCTCTAAATTATAGAAAATTAAATCACAAAGAAAGGTTTGATGCTTTTTTATTGCCAGACGATGTTTTTATCAAAAATTATAGACTCAATCAAAAATTTAGTGAGATATATTATAAACATACTTACTCCATTTCTGATAGAACCGACAAGAAAATTTGCTTTAGATATACAAACTAAAGTAAGTAAATAATACATATCTGTGCCTAACAATACCTAATTGTAGGTGAACATAAATACTAATCATAAATATTAAGTTACCTATGCAATATTCTTAAAATTATACATCTTTTAATGTTTATACCAATTATATTTAATATTTTTAAGACATTCGTCAATTAATTTGGGAAACCGACATAATATAACCTTTCATTTTGTTTTAATATCGTTTTCCATTTTAAATTGGTAGCCGGTAGGTAATAAATTTAATAAATTACGTGTATATAAAATAAGAATAGAATTTATTATTTAGTAAAATTGAATATTTGATTTTTATAATAATAAATAATAATTTGAATATGATAATAGAAATCCTATTTTCGTCACTCTAATGAGCCGACTTCTAGACACAACCCATATACGTTAAATCGAGTAGTTAAACCTAACGCTTTCGGCGGTGTCCGTGTAAATAAAATTTATCATGTTTATACTTTTGATCCCGAAAGGCGTTTCACCGGCAGCTAGTCTTATACTATAAAACGGTAAGGTAAACATAACCTCAAATTTACTACTATTTTATTAAGGCCGTTTTTTCCTTTTTCTCATACTATAAAATTCCGTTCTTTTTTGAAATATTCTGTCCCCGTCTCCGGACGTCGTTTTACGCGTTCGCGCGCCCAAAAAAGGTCGATTTTTCGTTTTTCGTTTGCAAAAACGTGATCGTTTCCCGCCAATTCGTATATACTCTATGTCGTCTGTTGATAACGCGGCCCCGTGTATCGTGATAACGTTGCTTTTGTCTTATATTACTTTTGTCGTAATAATTATATATTAAAAACTAATAATTCACTCTACTACTCGAGTTTTTATCGTGTATTCGTGTTTTATTATAAGTTTACGCAAATTTACGCGAAAAAAATTTACGCGTTTTTGTAGTTTTTTGTTATTATTTATTTTGTTATATTATATGTGTACTACTCGAGTTTTATCGTGTTTTGTACGTTTTTGCTATGTTTTCTTAATAAAAATGTTTTAAACTACTATTTAGTTTGTAATCCTATATAGTTAGTATCCTATATAACAATATATTATATGATTTAAACGCATTACGTTTGACCGTGTACGTCTTTTATACAAAGTGTACTCATATAAGGGTTTTGTGATTTTTTGTACCTCTAGAGTACTCGAGAAATAATAGTAAATAATATATTAATAATTTAATATCGTATATTCGTATTACTTTTGTCGTATATTATATATTAAAAACTAATAATTCACTCTACTACTCGAGTTTTTATCGTGTATTCGTGTTTTATTATACGTTTTACGCTAATTTACGCGTAATATATTTTTTTTTTGTAGTTTTTTGTTCGTTATACCATGTCATATATATATATTGATCGTTTTGTAGTTTCTTGCTGTCCACCGGTTATTATTACTCATAATGAATGATTTACTAAGTAAGTATTGAATAAGTTACTTTGTTACTAATGACAGAATTGGTCATGAGAGTGTTAGGCTTTTGCAAAAAATAAATACAAATACTTTCTAGGTTCTGTTAATATTCGTGTTCGGTAGGTAGTTCCTATCTGTGTATTATTAACACCGACTTTTAAAACACTGTATTCAATTTATTTATTCAATTATCGATTATTTACAGTTTGAGTTAGAGATGATCCAGGAAATACTAAATATATTATGAAAACATATTATTATTTGACTCTTTCTATTTCTTTTATATAATTTATATATTAAATCAGATATCGTCTTAATTGTTTTCTTCTGTATATAAACCATTTAGTTCAAAATAATAATTTATAGGTCGGCTTTTGTCTTTTTTTGTGAAGATTTGACCAATGATATCGGGTACCTACACATCGGACATTTCTGCTGGACCTATTATATGCTACAAACACACTGTGTATGAGTAACTAAAGGAAATTGAATATTTATACTGTTTTATTAAATAGAAAATACTCTAATTCGACTCCGTAGGTACCTATAATTCGAGTGGTACAGATTATATCAAAACAAAATGTATGTAACAGTACCTAATTCTAGGATAAAATTGTAATTGCATGAATTATGATTGTTGAATTTCTCTTAAAACACACTCTTACATATTATCATGGTAGTAAATATGCAAATAGTTAATTATCCGTGTTTGTCGATTTTAAACTAATCAAAATACTTTTACAATGGTAAGTGAAAATTTAAAAAATATACCTACTATAACCGTCTACGAATCATCAAAGCGTTATAATAAATAATTATATTATTTTAGCTGAACTAACCACTGATTTTGATTGTGGTGAAATAAATTTACAAATAGTCCAACGCCATTATATTATTTCTTAAATACCAGTCATATATTAATTAATATTATAATTTGGTTATTTGATGATAAGTTGAAAATGTGAAATACATTTGCAATTTTGGGTGTCATAAACAATACCTACTTACTATTAAATTGTATACTTTTATCTCTTAATATAAAATAATAATTAATATAAAACAATTTCCTCTCGGTTTGTGTTTTTTGATAGTATTATTATTTTTGATGAATACTTACTCACTAATAACATGTCTGATTCGACACAAAGTAAAAGTATACCTATATTATTTAATTATATTATATTATATATATATATATATATGTTATACAAAATAGTTTTTATTTTTTTCCATGGATAAAAAGTTTTTAAGAAAAACGTTTCTGCTGTACCTATTATATTATTTAAAATTGAATATTTACACTGTTTTATTAAATAGAATACTTTTAGGTACCATAGAATTATAAACTGCTTACCATTAAAGAATCTACTTACCATTACATTGGATAATTTATCTCATTAATATAATTTGCCCTCAGTTTGTGTCACCAAAAATGTTCATACACATAATATGTTTTTCGATAGTATTATTATTTTTTTAATACTCAATAATAACATGTCATACGTCGTGTCTTATTCAACACAAAAAAAGTATACGGTATACCTATATTGTTGAATTATTTATACAAAATGTTTTTTTTTTTTTTTTTTATGGTATATCCGAATGCATTTTTCAGATTGTTGGTTCTGTGCTAGATCTGAATTAGAATACTTTCAATAAATTACCTTTTCAGCAATTATCACACTTTTTATAGCTGGCTATGAGACAGCTTTGCAATATCATTCGCCTTTAATTAATTTTATGTTTTAAAGTACATAATGTTTATGTTATGATGCAATAACATACAGAATTTTATTTATTTTACATTTCCACACACAATGACTGTATCACATCTATGATATTTGAAATACCTCATTATCCCTCCGTTTGACTTAAAGCGTTTCATAATTATAGGTACCTGTTTGTTGTGATTTTAACTCATTAATACTACGGTCGCCTTACAAAAATTATACCCACAAAACGTTAAAAAATTATATTAATTGTACATACATAATTTTTTTCAGAATCTGATTGTACTTATTAACTGCTGTATTCAACTACAATATGTTATCGAGTTGTCACAATAAGAGCTTTCCACGTCTAAAAAAACTAATTTCCACAATACTAACAATGTTAGGGTTATTGTTATAAAAAAAACCGTATATGTAAATGTATACTTTTTTTTTTTGTATAAACCTTTTAATAAATACTCATTGCTATTTTCAATTGTAAATTGTAGTTAGAACTATTATGTGAAAATGCTATAGTAAATACTCAATTGACCAGTGCCTTATTGGCTTTTGTCTATGGTAATATATACATTTACAATAAAAATGATTTTCTCTTGGGAAAATTGGTATCATATATTTTGACCAGACTTATGTAGCTATTCAAAAAATGTATGAAATGTTAGTTCATAATTTTGATTCAATCTATAGTAATTTATTAGTAAAAAAAATGTTCATTATATGTTCACCTTCATTTTTAAAACACTGTTTTATTAACACTTTCTGTATGAACCTTTTGTTTCATTTTATTTTATTATCAAAATATATAAAGTTGATATTTTTCAACTATAATAATGTTTAAACAATAGTTCACTAACTTATTGTATTATAAGTGTCTTAAAGTTTTTTTTAAGTAAGCTTGGTTTAGTTGTAGAAATTTTCATAACAATTATTATTCATTACTCGACTACATACAATTATTATGTTAAATACAAAATATTAAGAGATTTTTAGTGCATATTTTTTTTTTTAGATTTTGTTAAATTTTTTCAAGTTAAATTCTTATTTTTCATTTTTTCGTGCCATTTATAGCGCATATTTTGGAATTTTTAAGTGCATAACTTCAGAGCCCTGAATTATGATTCTTTAGAAAACACTAATTGTAAATTGTAGTTAGAACTATTATGTGAAAATGCTATAGTAAATACTCAATTGACCTGTACCTTATCGGCTTTTGTCTATGGTAATATACATTTACAATAAAAATGATTTTCTCTTAGCAAAATTGGGTATAATATATTTTGACCAGACCTAAGGAGCTGTTCAAAAAATGGTTAACATGTTAGCTCATAATTTTGATTCAACTTGCATCTCTTTGCTTGATTTTATATAAAAATAATATATAATAATAAATAAGTTGATAGTTACTTCCATTGCCCTTATCCAACTCACATGAATAAATCTAATCAAATCTGTTTGCATTTACTGTTTGGTACTGTAATTACAGTCAATTTATACAAATTTATATTTATTATTTATTTATGTTTATTGTGGAGCACTCAAATTTTCTTATGGTGAGTAAAAATAATGTTCATTACATCAACTGAGCTTTACAAAGAATTTTATTAATTTAGGCACATTCATCATTTTTAAAACACTGTTTTATTTACACTTTCTATTTGAAAATTTCTTTGCATTTTATTTTATTATCATAAAAATATAAAGTTGATCTTTTTCAACTATAATAATGTTTAAACAAAATTCTTATAACCGACCTGTAGATTTATCCTCTATACGTTCATTGTATAAATGTGTGTTTTCAAAGAAAAACCGTATCCTACTTTCGTCGGTGTCCTGGCCGAGGAGCGGAGCTCCTCGAGCCGAACGCTTGGTATATATAATGTAAATACATTGATAATGTATCATTTTTGATACCGATAATAGTTTTACAACGGCTCCTATTTTCCTCGCTCTAATAAACCGACTTCTAGACACAACCCATATACGTTAAACCTAACGCTTTTCGCGGCGTCCCGGTAAAAAAAATTGATAATAAAGCGGAGCTCCTTGAGCCAAACATTTGGAATGACTCTCCCGCTTTTCGCAGTGCCCTGGTAAAAAAAAAATTGATAGTAGTTTTACAACGGCTCCTATTTTCGTCACCCTAATGAGCCGACTTCAAGACACAACACATATACGTTAAATCGAGTAGTTAAACCTAACGCTTTCGGCGGTGTCCGTGTAAATAAAATTTATCATGTTTATACTTTTGTTCCCGAAAGGCGTTTCACCGGCAGCTAGACGTTAAAAAAACTGTATCCTACTTACGGCGGCGTTCTCAATAACTAAAATATAAAAAAGATAAAAAATATCTCAAAATAGTTTTTTTTCCGTCCCGACTGACCAGAATTACTCTTTACATCACTCTAATAACCGACCTCTAGATTTATCCTCTATACGTTCATTGTATTAATGTGTGTTTTCAAAGAAAAACCGTATCCTACTTTCGTCGGTGTCCTGGCCGAGGAGCGGAGCTCCTCGAGCCGAACGCTTGGTATATATAATGTAAATACATTGATAATGTATCATTTTTGATACTGATAGTAGTTTTACAACGGCTCCTATTTTCCTCACTCTAATAAACCGACTTCTAGACACAACCCATATACGTTAAACCTAACGCTTTTCGCGGCGTCCCGATAACAAAAAATTGATAATAAAGGGGAGCTCCTCGAGCCAAACATTTGGAATGACTCTCCCGCTTTTCGCAGTGTCTTGGTAAAAAAAAAATTGATAGTAGTTTTACAACGGCTCCTATTTTTGTCACTCTAATGAGCCGACTTCTAGACACAACCCATATACGTTAAATCGAGTATTTAAACCTAACGCTTTCGGCGGTGTCGGTGTAAATAAAATTTATCATGTTTATACTTTTGATCCCGAAAGGCGTTTCACACCGGCCACTGAGGTTCTGTAATTATTCTATACGTCACTCCAATACACCAACCTCTAGACTTATCCTACACGCGTTCGATCTAGACGTTAAAAAAACTGTATCCTACTTACGGCGGCGTTCTCAATAACTAAAATATACTACTACTTCCATACTACGAAATTTATGTGACAGTACCCCTAATTGTACAATTGTATTTGCATGTATTATGACTGTTGAAATTCTCTTAATACTTTTACAATGGTAAGAGGCAAATTTTAAATATATGCCTACGATAACCGTCTGCTAATCAAAAGCGTTACAATAAATAATTACATTATTTTAACCGAACTAACCACTGATTTTGACTGTGGTGAAATGCATTTACAAATGGTTCAATGCCATCATATTATTTAAAAATACCAGTCATATATAATCACATTTATGTACACATAATAGTGTTGAAATACTCTCATTTCTCCAACATTTCTAGATACTTATTGTTTGACTTCAGTATAATACCAATTCCTTTTTTATATTTTCATTAAATAGAATTACAAAAACGATGTTACAAAAAAAATAGAAAGATATGATTAAAAAGTTAAATACATTTGCAATATTATGTGTCATAAATAATACCTAATTACTATTAAATTGGATACTTTTATGCATTATTTTATATAAAAAAAATTCATAATTGTACAATTGTATTTGTATGAATTATGACTGTTGAAATTCTCTTAAAAACACTCTCTTTACATGAATATATATTTTAATGATAGTAAATATGCAAATAGTTAATTGTCTGTGTTTGTCGATTTTAAACTAATCGAAATACTTTTACAATGGTAAGAGGCAAATTTTAAATATATGCCTACTATAACCGTCTACGAATCAAAGCGTTATAATAAATAATTATATTATTTTAGCTGAACTAACCACTGATTTTGATTGTGGTGAAATAAATTTACAAATAGTCCAACGCCATTATATTATTTCTTAAATACCAGTCATATATTAATTAACATTTTAATGTGGTTATTTGATGATAAGTTGAAAATGTGAAATACATTTGCAATTTTGGGTGTCATAAACAATACCTACTTACTATTAAATTGTATACTTTTATCTCTTAATATAAAACAAAATAATTAATATAAAACAATTTCCTCTCGGTTTGTGTTTTTTGATAGTATTATTATTTTTGATGAATACTTACTAATAACATGTCTGATTCAACACAAAGTAAAAGTATACCTATATTATTTAATTATAACATATATATATATGTTATACAAAATAGTTTTTATTTTTTTCAATGGATAAAAAGTTTTTAAGAAAAACGTTTCTGCTGTACCTATTATATTATGTAAAATTGAATATTTACACTGTTTTATTAAATAGAATAATTTTAGGTACCATAGAATTATAAACTACTTAACATTAAAGAATCTACTTACCATTACATTGGATACTTTATCTCATTAATATAATTTGCCCTCAGTTTGTGTCACCAAAAATGTTCATACACATAATATGTTTTTCGATAGTATTATTATTTTTTTAATACTCAATAATAACGTGTCATACGTCGTGTCTTATTCAACACAAAA